>CM062644.1:2329608-2422108 GCA_025617555.3 Puccinia polysora
CTCTCAAAACTTCATCACTCTCATCACGTAACCGCTCTCATCACTTGATCACTCTCATCCACTTCATTGCTCTCAAAACTTCACCACTCTCATCACTTTATTGCTCTCATCACTTGCGTAGCCCAAACTCTTTCAAATGGCCCCTCAGCAAACCTTCCCCCACAAGTCCAACACACCCAAGAGAACATTGCCAAGGAACTCCACAACAAACAATCCTCCCCCATCAGCTTCCAAGGGCTCAAGTCAGCTCAAGAGAGCTGATCACATCATCCTGGTAAACTGGCTGAAAATTCCCTCCAACTACGATGCCTGCTTTGGATCCGACAACAAAACACGTGTTGGCCAACCTCAATCCTCTAAGGTCAATGGTTATCTCCTGATGGCCAATGAACTCAAGAACAAAACAAAAGGTAGGCTGGATCTGTCATCCAAACAGATGAGGGAGCGGTTCAAAAACTATTGAGCCAAGTACAAAAAGGCCCACTCCATGTCTATCTCCACTGGCTTTGGTATCACCGAATTGGAAAAAGCCAAAGGAATCAACTTGGTGGTTGATAAGTTGGACTCCATTTGTTGTTTTTATATTCAAATGGATGAAATCTTTGGAAAGAAGGCCAACATCACCCCCCTAGCTGCTTTCGATGCCCAACAATCCGATTCCATTGATGCCAAGGACTTGGCTGGGGATGCTCAGCCTACCAACGGGGACCTTGATCAAACCTTGGCCTTGGAGTGGCCCCCATCTGATGAAGAGGAGGATATTCAAACACAATCGGCTCCAATCACTTCTACTTTGGTATTGATTGATCAGTCAATCCCGACCTTGGACCCCTCACTTCCTTCTTTTGATTGCTCTCTTCCTGGGGCAGAACAACTCGAGAACTTGCCCAATGAGGAGGATGTTATTCCTGGATCACCGTTGCCATCAACATTGGCTCAAGTAAGGAACTAAATTGTTTTTGATTCTGACTGGTTGCTCCTGACTGATTTACATTGTAAAAAAACAGGCTCATCCATTTTTGATTTGCCAAAACCTCAAGCCAATGGGGCCTCCCACATTGCCTTCAAATACTAGTGAGGACTTTCAGACTCAACCCTCCTCTGCCAAGGGTAAGAAAAAGGCCTCCAATTCCATCAATGTCAACCCCAAAAGTCATCAAAAGAGGAGAAACACTTCCAGTTTTTTGGGCTTTGAAGAAATCATGGAGAAGCGAGATTCATGTAAGTTGATTGATTCAATATCCTTGCTTTCAAAATCATGCTCATTGCCATTACCCTCCAAAAAACAGTGAAATTGCAAATTGAATCAGATAAAATTCAGTTTGAAAAGCAAAAGTGGGATTGCCAACTGGCCATGGATGGTCAAAATCAGCAAGCCAAGACTTTGGCTAATCAACAAAAATTGGATGCTGAGTGGAGGTTGAAACAAGCTGAGCTAGAGTTTCAAAAAGAGGAAAAGGAGAAGGATTGGCAGCAAGTGCAACTGGAAAAGGAGAGGGAACAACGGGCAAACAAAAAAAAGGATAAGGTATCAGTAGCTTTGGCTTGCATTGGCAGTGGTAGATCGGTAGAAGAAATACAGCAGATTACTCAAATGCTGGGCTTGTAAATATATTTGCATGGATGAAAGAAAAAAAAATTATTTTTTACTACAACAACCTTTGAGAGCATTCTTAACCCCACCAATATACAAATCTTTTTTGTTTTTATTGATATTTTTTTCTCTAGAGTAAATTTGGCCGTTTTTCATGTCCCTACAAGTGCTCTGAGTTTTTTTATTAATTTGGAGTGACATGGCCATTCTGGTATGGGTTGCTGTGTCCACAGCTGGAAAGGTACAGTGCTTGTACTTGTTAGCCGCTCAAACCATTTTGACTATACCTTTTTGCTTGAAATCAATTCCAAAGCCAAGGTCAGGAAAAACAAATTGACTGTCTGAAACTTGATATCCATCCGTATCTTCAATAAGTCAACCATTCGATTTTTTGGTTGAGACCACAAGTAAAAAGGAATAGCCAGAGATGTCGCCTTTGTCAATATGAGGAGAATTGTAAAAAGAATCCAAGGTGAAAGTGAGGTGTGGGGAGCAATCAAAAGGTGTAGGCTTGGAACCAAATTCCAATGGAGAGAAAGATGGGATGTTGCTGTCCTTCATGGTATCACGGTTTGATTCAAAGGCAAGTTTGGCCAAATTACGAAACATTTGTCCTAAAATTCGGGATACTTTGTTGGCCTTCAAGTTGAGGACAGCGTACTCTTGAGGAGAAGATCTAATGGATGATTTCTTCAAATAACGTCCGAATAACTCCAAAGGGTTCATCGATTTTTGCCAACCAATCTCCCACATTTTTCCACCCCAAGATCTTGAGGGACCAACCGGGTTGAAAAATTTTTTTGAACTGTGAAGGAATGTTGTCACAAAGTTGATATCTTTCTTATCTTGCTCAGATAGTCGATCCAAAGGCACAAATTCAATGACAGCAATGAGAGCATGGTGATCAGATTGGTCGAGAACAATAACTTTTCCATGGTGGAAGAAGTGGAAAGCCCCAATTGTCTGTTTTGCTTGCTTAAATTCTTCCTGGGTGGGTTTTTGAGGTTTGTTTTTCTTTTCAGCCATGATAGCAGGGTACGAATCCAAAGGGCATAGCTTTTGTCTAGACCAGGCAAACTTTTCCTTGATCAATTTGTCAGTCACTTCCAAAGAAATTTCTGAATCCCTCATTTGAGCCCTCCTTTTTCTACGATTCCTCTGCTTGCCACCTCTCTTTATGTTTTTCATACCATCTCCTTCCATCTTTCTCCCTCCCAGGAACTTGCTGCACCCAAGGTGAGGATCAAGGTGAAATTTGAATGGATGTATAACATTTTGAGTTTGGTAGGCATTGAAGGAATCAATATCAAAAAAGGGGTTGGACAAACAAAAAGACCGGTCTAACAAATAAAAAAAAAAATGTCAGCAACGTTCTCATTATGGAAAAGGTGGGATTAAAAAAATCCAAAAGAGATGAATATCAACGATTCCTCTGCTTGCCACCTCTCTTTATGTTTTTCATACCATCTCCTTCCATCTTTCTCCCTCCAAGGCACTTGCTGCACCCGAGGTGAGGATCAAGGTGAAATTTGGATGGATGTATAACATTTTGAGTTTGGTGGCCAGTGAAGGAATTGATAGATATCAAAAGAATAGAATTAGATGGGGAGGAGTGGTAATGATGAGGAGCCGCAGCTGGCATCATACTAGGCGAACCAGACTGTCCCAGGACGTAGCTTGGTTGGCGTAAGACTTGAGAGAATGTGTTCAGGCTGAGCTCAAAAACCTAAAAAAAAAAAAAAAAAAAAAAAAAAAAAACAATTGGGAAGTCAGTTCCTGTACCCTACAAAAACCCTGCATTGATTGGCCCAAATGATTGGCCAATTGATGGCGAATCAATCGCTCGATCGATTCGCAATCGATCAAGCAATCAATTGCCAATCAATTGCCCAATCAATTGGCAATCAATTGGGCAATTGATTGCGAATTGATTGCTTGATCAATTCGCAATCGATTGAGCAATCTATTTGCAATCGATTGCCCAATCAATTGGCAATCAATTGCTCGATCAATGAGAGGAGAAATTGGAGGAGGGGAGGGGCTCACCTTGAGGGATTGACCTTGAGGGATTGACCAAGGGATCCAGGGGGGGACTACAGGTTGAATGATCAAAGGATCAGCAACTGGTGAGGGGAAGGAAGAGGAAGAGCGTGGATGGGGCTTACCGGGATTAGGAGGAGGGGATTCAGTGAGTGAGGTGAGATGAGGTGGTGGTGATGAGTGAGGTGGTTTGGTGAGGAGGAGGCAGGGTTTGACGGGTGAGTGAGTGGGGTGGATCCAGGGGGGTACTACAGGTTGAATGATCAAAGGATCAGCAACTGGTGAGGGGAAGGAAGAGGAAGAGCGTGGAGGGGGCTTACCAGGATTAGGAGGAGGGGATTCAGTGAGTGAGGTGAGATGAGGTGGTGGTGGTGAGTAAGGTGGTGGTGATGAGTGAGGTGGTTTGGTGAGGAGGAGGCAGGGTTTGACTGGTGAGTGAGTGGGGTGAGGTTGAAGGGGTTGAATGGTGAGGGGGAGGTGGGTGGCATTTGGTGAGTGGCAGGGTTTGAGGTGGAGGTGTTTTTGGATTCAAGTCCACTAAAAAAAAAAATAAAAAAAAAACTCAGCCTATGAATCTTGGGTGAACAACCAAAACCAAAAAAATACGGTGAAGGGAATTTTTACCAATTTCAAAATCAAAAATTACTCATCAAAGCGAGCAAGGGTGAGAGGAAGAATCCGCTCTATCATAGAAGAAGATGAGGGACCAGATGAGACAGGGATGACTTGAGGCGGATCAGGAATATCATCTTGGAATATTTCGTCCCATTCATCTTTGATGTTGGCCAAAAGGTTGTGAAGGATTAAACAAGTGATAATCCAGTTGATGAGGAACCTCATATCTTTGGAACATTGGAGCTGGTTTCGCATCTCCCATAAGCTGGCCCATCTTCCTTTCAGAATTCCTATGGCATGCTCAATCCAAACTTGTGATTGGGCAAGATGATAGTTAAAATTGGTTTTTCCTTGATCATTGGACAAAACATTCCGGTATGCTGGAACTACATATTTCCCACTAGCATAAGCCAAATGGGCCAGAAGGTATTGATCTTGGTCAAAGTAGATCTCTGGTTGTTGGGCAATCCGCATCCGATTGAAAACATATGAATCATGACAAGAACCTGGAAGGCCAGCATGGAGGGAGATGAACTTCTTGTTGTTATTGCAAACAAGTTGTAGTGCCACGGAGTATCTAAACAAAGAGATGGAACATATTTGGTCAGTGTGTGATCCAAAGTTTTATCATAGCAATTGGAAAAGAAATGAATCAATTGCCTTTTTTACGATCAAAATAGTGGTTGCCATCTAGGTTGGGTTTTTGACTCAAGGGGATGGTGGTTCCATCAACAAAACCAATGCAACCAGGAAAGCCTTCTGTCTCCATTACTTGAGATATCTCCTTGCATTCTTCTTTGATGGGCCATGAAAGGACCAAGCGACGGAAAGATAGGATAGCAATCATGACTCTTTTGGTGTATAAGTCAATGCTTCCGTAACTGACTGAGAATAGATTTTCCAATTGATGGATTGCTTCTCCATTTCCATTTGACCCCAATCTACAAATAGCAATGGCAAGTTGGATGGCTGGATCGCGTTGAGGATTGCGAGAATTGTTCTGGAAGATGTGGTGGTCTTCAATCATTGCCAAAATTTTCATGAAAGAAGGCAACAAAGTTTGGAACAGTTGCTGGAAGCTTAAGTCAGGGATGAGATGAAGCTTTTGCCTTTCATACATAGGTTTATGGAGAGTGTGTATTCTTGGAACCATGTATTGCTTTGCCAACAGAGAATTCAAAGCTAACCAAGTTGATTCCAAATCAGAGTCTGAATCAGAGTCTGAATGGGAGTCAAACAGTAGCAAAAGTTCAGTCAGCTTTTTTGAGTTTTCAACTTGCTGGCGGGATGTTTGATTGGACATGTTGAGAAAGGTGGTGAGTGATGTGGGGTGATGAGATGATGATGGGATTTGTGTGAAGATGGGTATGTGAAGGTATGTGAAAAACAATAGAGATGTGTGTGATGCAATGGATATGGGACCGGTATGGATTTGCTGATGTGGATGGGTGTTTTTGATGTGATGGATGGTGGATGGATGATGATGCATAAATGGCCGGTTTAATGGCGTGTTTGATGATTGAAATCCGCCATTTTCATGAAACACGCCATTTTGAAATACACCAGTTAGGGGGTATGTGTATTTCAGAAACCCGCCATTAAAAATGGCCGGTTTTGTCAAAAAAATGGCGGGTTTCTAATGGAAGGTTTGCTAACTTTGATACGCCCTAATGAAAAGGTTTGAAATCACAAACGCGAGGAATGTTGGTCGGAATTTCCTCATATCAGGCCAGCCAATTCTAAGACAAAAAAGCCGGGAAAGAAAACCAAAGAAGAGGTAGCCCATTTCTTTTCTTTCTTCTGCGGGTCCACTCATTCAACCCCCCTGGGACCAAATAGCTTCGTGCTTGACTCCGGGTGTTCTGTTCATTTGCTCAACAACAAGCGTTACTTCTCAAACTTATCACTGGACAAATGCATGGAAAAAATTAAAACCGGCAAGCCTGGTGCTTCTCTGACCATCAAAGGCCGTGGGACCGCAACTTTGACCGTTGGATCAAACCTGATCACGTTGAAAAAAGCCTGTTGGGTTCCAGATGCTAACATCAATCTCCTCTCACTTGGGAAATTCCTTCTCAAAGGATGCACCCTGGTCGTTGATAACACCAAGGATCCATCTTGATTTCAACTCACTCACCAAAGCCACACCTGTCTTTCTGGTCAAATCTCTCACAACATTCTGAAGATAGATGATCCACTTCCACTTGTTGCTTTGCAAATGACTATAGGAGAAGTCCATCATCTACACAGAACCTTGGGACATGCCAGCATCGGTCAAATGGAAAAATTCCTTGGGAAACCACTTGACCTAGAAATAAAAAATGACTTTGCTTTCTGGGATGTGATCTTAGAAAGATAAAAAGAAATACCTTCTCAGCTTCCTCAAACCCGGCCAGTAAAGTCTTTGAGCGTATTCAACTTGATCTCATTGGACCCATATCACCCCAGTCAAAGGGCCATCACAGATACTCTCTTACCCTTGTGGACAACTTCTCTGGATACATCGGCGCCTTTCCTTTAAAACTTAAAAGCAAAGCTGCCGACGTTCTGATTTTTATTCTCACAAAAAAACACCACAAACGCGGCTACTTTCCCTCTGAAGTATGCTCTGATGGAGGAGGAGAGTTTATCAATGATAAACTTAAAGATTTTTCTTGAATCCAATTCCATCAAGCAAATTGTCTTCGAACCTTATCATCCCCAGCACAACGGGAGGGCTGAAAGAGCAAATAGAACTCTTGCTGAAGCTGTCAGAGCAACTCATTCATCAACCAAACTCCCTCAAAACTTGTGGCACGAGACAATCAAAGCCTGCGCAGTTGCTCTTAACCAAATTCCCAAAGTATCCAGTGAGCCTTCTCCCTGGATGCTCATTCACGGAAGCTCTCTTCCTTCTCACTATCTAAAGCCAATCGGATCCCACCTGACCTACCTAAACCTCAAAGACAAGAATTCCCTGTCCAAATTCGAGGAAAAAGGGAAATCAGGAATCCTCATCGGATACGTCCCAAGACTCCACTCATATTGGGTCTTGAACCAATCCAGATCAATCTTTGAAACCAAGCACGTCAAATTTGGCGCTTCCAACCCTGACCTTCTAATTCAACCAAACAATTTGACTCCATTCAACAATTTCCCTGAGAATACCGGACCTTCCCACACAGCACCCAATCCCATCAACATCAAGCCTGACTTCCAACAAATTGAGTCTGGCTCTCTGAGTTCAACTGCTGAAGAAATGAAAACCGAATCCAATCAATCTGAAGACAAATCGTCCAATAGCATCAAAGATATCAACAATCATCTCATTCCGCCATCCAACACTCGAGCTCTTCAAGATCAAAACGCTCTCCAGAAAACCGACCAATACGGTTTTATCAATCTCACGGTCCCCAAGTCAGTCTCTGAAGCTCTGAAGATACCCAAATGGTCAACTTCCCTCAAAAAGGAAAACAACACATGCAAGGCTCTCGGAGTTTTGGAGGACTACTTCGGTCCCAAACCATCAAACATTCTGAACACAACCTACGTCTTCCGACTAAAGGAGAATGCACATGGCGAACCTCCCACTCACAAGTCCAGACTGTGCGTTCAAGGTTTCATGCAACAGTTTGGTGTAGACTACTTCGACACCTACGCTCCAACAGGTAAAACAACTTCTCTTTGAGCTCTGCTGCTTCTATCTCTGGACAAAGGCCTTGACATCCTTCAACTCAACGTCAAAGGCGCCTTCCTGCACGCCAAGCTTGATGAAGATGTTTTCATCCGTCGACCACCCGGCTGCAACAGAAAATCACCGATCCTCAAACTCAAGAAATCATTATACGGCCTTAAGCAGGCTCCAAGAAACTGGTACCGCACCCTCTGCGACTGGATCGTAAGCCTGGGTTACACTCCTTCAGATGCAGACCCTTGTTTGTACACCAATAGGTCCAAAGATTCAGCTCTGTTCTTTCATGTGGATGACCTGCTTGTATGCGGCAACTCCAAAAACTTTGAGAGACTGTTTCTAAAGAAATTTCCCAATTCATCCAGCCATCGCCCTAACACTCTCTTGGGCATGAAAGTGAATCAATCCGCAGACAGGATTGGTCTCTCACTACCCTTGCACATCAATAAAGGTCTGGCGGCGCTGAAAAGCATAAATCTCAATCCCATCTCAACACCCTGCACCCCGGGACTCCAACTCACTCCAGCCTCTGAAGAAGAACGCGCCAAGTTTGCAGATATCAATGAGAACTTCAGAAGCCACGTTGGGAGACTCAACCACATCGCCTCACTTGCTTGTACCAACATTTCCTTTGCCGTCTCAAACCTCGCACACTTCAACGACAAACCAGGCATCTCTCACTGGAACAAACTCATTCGGGTGTGGAGATATCTGGCTGGAACAAAAAATCTTGAGCTCATTCTCTCAAAAAAGAACAACTCACCAGCCTTGATCTTCTACAGCGATGCAACCTGGGGAGATGATCCAGAGACTCGCCAATCCCAAACCGGACTCATCTGTAGTCTTTTTGGCGCGCCGTTGTACTGGACCAGTCGGAAACAGCGCAACTTAACTTTCTCTTCCACTGAAGCAGAATGCAATTCCCTCAGCGACTCCCAACTTGAGGCCCGATGGATAAATCATTTGATCAACAAGCTCTGGAATCGACCACCAATCCCCAGCATTCATTTAATAGATAACAAAGGATTATATGATAAAGTAAAAAAATTTGGAACCAACCCTAAAACCAAATTTATCGACATCAAAACCAAGGGTCTCAGAGAGGATCTCATCAACCGCAAGATAGAAATTCTTCTGATTACCTCTGATCAGATGATTGCCGACGCACTTACCAAAACGGCCAGCAAAGTTTCCGCAGACAGACTAGTAGCTCACATCAGTTCCTGAGCAATCTATCCGATGGACATTGAATCAAGAGGGGGTGTTAGAACTCACTCTCACTTGAGCCTGAGCTCACTTGAGCTCTCTCCCAGTGCTTGCACTCCAAATACAGATTACCGGCTTGATCATGATCCCCTAACAGGATAGGCTTCTCTGGATGGTTAACAGGAACTTTTCCTTCCTCATTTTTCAATCCATTTCTTTCCTTCCTCTCATCCGATCCGTCTAATTGTCATCCATTCCCCAACATCATCATCAAATCGCATCAAGATAGCCAAACCAAGCCTCTTGATGAAACTCAACCGGTATGATTCTACGATCGGTGATCCAATGTCCATCTTCAACCTGCTGACACCTCTTCCATCCAGATTCATTCTCACTTGTCATCTCTCACTCATGTTCATTGATATTTAACTCCCCAAGCCCAATCAGACCTGCCACATTCCTTGTCATCAAGCCAAATCCATTTGTGTTCTTTACAACTAGAGAATCATAGCCCTATACAACCGTTGGTATTCCTCATTATCATCATTCAACTTCTTCATCTCTTTGTCTCTCAGTTGTTATAGAAAACATCACACCATGACTCACATACTTGCAATGAACTGGCAGTGGTCCTGGTTTTATAGAATCAATCAAGTATTTTAGTAAGACTAGTAAGACCTAACACATACCTCAGATAAAGATGATATGGAATCTGAAAGTGATGATAATTAGAATGGAAAGATTTAAGAAGGAGGAAAGAATTAGTGATTGCACCAAATTACTTGGAGACCTCTTTGACAACCTGACTTGTTCACTTGCTTCTTGATCTTGAACAATGAATTTACAAACCAAAGAAATTATAAAAGTGAAAGTTGGGTGGGAGAAGAAGAAGAAGAAGCCTTTGAGGATTTTCACTGGTTGTCTCTTTAACAGAAATCAGAAGAGCTAGCCAGATGAATATGCATAATTCAACTTATTCACGCGCAAGTCACTGGTGTTTTAGGAAGAAAAATAATGAATAGCTCAAAGAAATAAAGAGATAAAAGAAGAAATAAAAAAATGAAAATAAAATAAAATAAACACAATCAATCTGAAGCATTCAAAACTTCAACACCCCCAATAATTCAGTGCAATCCCAAATCAGAAACTCTTAGAATTCAGAATTTCTAAACTGTGCCTACTGGACGCCTTTGTGAGTGATTCAGTGACCATGGAATCGGTGGTGAAGAGGGTGACACAAATATTGTTGGAGGAAAGTTGGTGGCGCAGCCACTTGATTTTCATGTCAATGTATTTGGTCTTTGTGTTTGAACCAAAATGCTGTAATTTGTTGACCAGACCCTTGTTGTCCACTAAAAATCTAGCTGGATGCCTCACTGAGTCTTGCCATAAGTTCTTTATCACTGATTTGATCCAAATTTATTCCTGCGCTTCATTTCTCAGCGCATTTAGCTCTGCCTCTGTTGATGAAAGAGCAATATTGCACTGTTTCCTGCTCTTCCAGGCAATGGGCGCGATTCTCCAGAAAATTAATTAGCCTGTTTGAGATCTCCAACTATGTGGCTCATCCACCCAGGTCAAGTCTCTGTAGACGCTCAAGGGCTCTTCTTCTTGCAGATGCAGCATTAAGGAAGATTCAAGAGTACCCTCCAGATATTTCCAAAAATGAACTACCTTCTTCCAATGGGAAATTCCAGGATTCTGATTAAACTGAGACAAGATTGAGGAAGCCGCTGAGATATCTGGTCAAGTGCGGCAGGCCAAATAGTTGAGTAGACCAGAAAATTTCCTGAATTTCATGCCTAGCTTCTGAAACTCAATTTTTTCATTGTGAGAGGCTGGTACTAATCGAATTCCCCGCATCATGGGGGTAAGAACAGGTTTGAAATTTGACAGCTGTAGTTCCTCAAAGGTCTTTTGAATTAGCTTTGATTGATTTGATGTGACAGAGTTTCCTTTTTGAGTGTATTCCATCCCCAGAATGGTATCTGGTGGATGAGCTGATGATTGCTGAAACTTGGATAGAAATTCTTTTTCAAACCAGTCTACCTCCCCAGCTACAACTAGATCATCCACATGGAAAAAAAAGAGACACCGGGCTGCGTCTATCTAGAGACAAGGATCAGTGTTGGACTGAACCAGTCCAATACTTTCCAGCCAGGTTGTCAGAGTTTTATACCAGTTCAAAGGAGCTTGACACAAACCGTATAGAGATTTCTTCACCTGAAAAAAGTTTGAGGAGCCTGAGCTCTCCTTTGGTGTAAGAATGTATATGTCTTCTTTCAGAGGAGCAAAAAGAAAAGCGGCCTTGATGTCAAATTGCCTTAGTTCAAGAACATAATGTTATAATTATGGCCAGCAATTAGCTTAGGCAAATGAGCAGTATTTAAATCAAAAGAAATGCTGGACACCTGGTGTCAATAATTGCTAATGGGCTCTCACAATGGGGCAATATGTTGGATGATATCAGTGATTAATTCAATTGGATGATGAATGAATGATGGAAAACAGCAGGGAGAGGAGCTCCTTAAGTACAAAAGATTGGCCTCTTGTGAGCCCATGATACAACAAGCCAAAATGCAAATTTTCCGCCCCAAAAGATCCCTACAGGCTCTACTGGCCTTGTTACTTGGTTTGGGCTACATCAGCCTGCATGGCATCAGTCCCTGTACCCTTACTACCAGCCTATTCCGGTAACTTCTGGTGTTTCCACCATTATGGGGGTGAACCAGCCCCTTTACTGTTCAATCCCCTGGCCTTTTGTCTGTTACAACCGGCCCTGTTACCTAAAATGCTGGCTGATTGCCTCATGCAACCAGCCCCTGGCCATAAAAATGGCCAGGTGGGACCCAGGACACACCTGGGTCTGGTTTCAGATTCACCTGGGGGGGGGGGGGTGTGTGATGGGCAGACATGCCCCCCCCTCTTTCTCACGATTCCCTGGAGGGGGTGGTCAAATCCCCCTACCAGGGGCCCTCAAGGTTGATACCCCCGGGGTGCTGTCATAGGTAAGTGGGCTGGGGGGGTGGTCAAATCCCCTCAAGTCCGTTGCTCCTGCCCCTTGGTAAAGGAGGGGGGGGGGGGAGAGCACCCCTTGGACCCATGTTGCTTCAATGGTGGAGGGTTGATCAAATCCCCCCCACCGCCGGTCACCTTGCTGTGACTGGCCCAGCCATCCTCCTGGGCAAGGGGGTGATGAAATCCCCCTCACCCTGACCAGTTGCCCTCCTGCGGCCAGTTGCTGGCTGGTTCAACCCAGCCAGCCGTCTCCTTCCCTCTTGCAATGGCAAGCAAGGGGAGGGGGGGAGCCTGGGCCACTGGCCCTTGCTCCTGCGGCGCTGACCGCCAGTCGCGACCGGCTGGGCCTGCGCGGCGTTGCAGCTCCCAGGATCCCTCGGCCGCTGTAACAGCCCCTTGCAGGCTGTCGGGCCAAGCATGGGCCAAATCAAGGGAGAAAAGTGGCCCCAAGAACGCCGCAACACGGGCAGAAGCCCCAAATTGTCTTTGAAACAGGCGGTGGCCCCATTGGGCCGCCCCAAGCCCCAAACTTGAGTTTAACATACTTTGGCAGGCCACCCCCTCTGGCCAAGTATGTCCAAAATAAACCTTGGGCCCAATTATGCCCATACAAGCCCATCTGGCTGTATTTGCCCATATACCCCTCCGGGCCCAATAGGGCCCGTGTACCAATAGGCCTGTTTCACTTGTTTTGAGGACAGTTTCCCCAAATCCGTGATATCAACACCGGCCCGTATGGTCCGTGTGCATGTCCAATGGGCTGCAGAGGCCCATATGTGCATCCTATTTGGATTAAACTTATACGTAGCACATGCAGAAGTGAATACGTATTTTACCAAACCCCCTTAATCCAAAAGGGGTGACATTTGCATATTAGTCACAAAGCCTTGATGCTTGTTCCTATCTAAAGTCTTAGTCAATGTAGAGATGAGTACCTCAGATAGTAGATGAAACAGGGTGGAACGGAGTCCCATAAATTTCAGTTCAGCTTGTCCGCGCAGGCTCGGAGTATATACTATGTACATATGTCACATATTATGTGATAGGTTGGTCCGTGATATCCCATAGTCGGGTTTGCCAAATCATAACACCCCCCCACAAACCAGACTATCAAAACAAAAGGCAGAAAAAGCATAGGGCAGGCAACATTTGCAAAAAAGGAAAAACAGGAAACACAATGAAGCAAAATCAGGAACAGAAAAAACGGTTGCAAAAATTGTGCTGTTTGTTTGGGCCAAGGCATTTCGTCAGTATGTTGGCCAATTGCTTGCTCTTCTTGAACCACGTGAGATTGAGTTTGAGTTAGCGGATTGTGTTGTTTACAAAGAAGAAATTCCGGGAGATGTTTTGCATTTGTGAGCAAGACCCGTTATCATTTGCCACCAATACGGCCGCACGGTTTTTGCAAAAAAGGTTGCAGGCGGTGGTAGGTGCCAATTAAACGGTTATTGTGTGGATCAAGGTGAAGAATTCAATTGCTGCGCCAATTGAGATGAACTCTGCATTGCAGGTGGATGTAGCAACCCTTTTTTGTTGTTTGGACGCCCAAAATATGGGACACCCGCTCAGGAGGATCAGGAATCCGGAGGTTGACCGGTGGAATTCACCCCCCAGCTTGCGTCACTCCATAACTGGAGGCGTTGTTGGGACGGCCGGAATTGTAGTTTCTATTGTGTGGTGGAAGCGACATATCGAATGAGGTGTTGAAGGGCTTGCCAGTGTGGGGCCGTGGGACGTTTACTGTATTGGGATAGGTAGTTCACTCCAAATGTGATGTCCAGTCACTTTCCGAGTGCTAAGTAATTCAGGGATCCAATGAATGATTGGAACAGGTCTGCGTCTTCTCCATTGTCGTCTGTCGGCGTGACCAGCTCTTGTTCCGGGATGACCGTTGTTGTTCTCAACAGAGGTTCGCAATGCAGGGCGGTCCACTTTTTCACAATTTGCGTGGCCAGTAGTCTTTGGTCCAGGTAGAGCTCTCTGTCTTGGGGGGTAAGATTGATGCCAACAATCTGGTCGCACGATTCCTGCCATTTTACCCGCATGCGCGCCAAAATTTCACGTCGTATCTTGGTCAAGGCTGCTTGGTCATTGCTGATTACAACCCCGTTGTCAACATGGAGCCAAATTGCAATTATGGTGGGACCCTTACGGTACGTGTATACGGTCTGCTCAACGCAGTCACTGGTGAAGGCGATGTTTTCAAGGAGAGCCTTGAAAAATTTCCACCAGCATCTTGCCGCTTGGCACGTCCCGTACAAAGATTTCTTCAAACGCATCACCTTCCCAGCTAGTTCTGGCCGTACGTGGGTTGGAGGCTTGACGTATACAAGTTTGTCAATTGGGGCGTGGAGGTACGCGGCCAAAATATCAAAGCTGTGAATAATCCATTGGTTCGACACTGCCATTGCTAGTAGAAGTCATAGGGAAGATAGGGAAGCCGTTGGGGCAAATGTCTTGTAGCAGTCGACTCCAAGTTTCTGGCGGAAACCTTTTGCAACGTACCGGGCTTTTGGTGTGTTGATGGCTCCGTCCGGTTTACGCTTAATGGCGAAGAAATACTTTGCTCCAATCACTTTCATGCCGGGTTTTCATTTGACTACCTCCCAGACATCCATGGCGAAAAGTTGATCTATCTTGCTCCTTAGCGGTGGTTCCCAGATGGGGCGGAGGTTGTCTGATAGCACATGGGTCATGGAGGCTGGGAGGTCATTGTTGGGGCGGTCCAGGATTTCAAGGATGTGGGAGTCTTGTTTGCGGCATATTTCATCCGTGGGAACTTTGCCGAGGTGCAGCTTGATTGATTGTAAGTTTGGGTTGATTAAGTCAGCGGTGTGGGGGGTTGGGATGAAAGGTTTTGGGGATGAGTTGGGGAATTCCGCTACGTCGGTGTAGACCAGGGAGGAAGATGCGGGGTTCCAGCAGATGTAACCACGGAGGTCGTCTTGGAATCCCAAGAATATGGTGCGCTCCGCGTGGTCGTCAAGTTTGAGCCATTTTTCTTTTGGGATGTGTGCCAGGAACATTGATCCAAAAGGGTGCAAAGGAACTTTGTTTGGGGCGGTGTCAAAAAGGAGCTCGGTTGGGGATTTGTTTCCGGAGCAGGAGTTGGTAAGCCGGTTGTGGAGAAAGCATGCGTGACGGTACGCAAATGACCAGAATTTGTTGGACAAACCGGCGTATTTCAGCATCGTCCGTGCCATATCGCCAAGGGTCCGGTTTACTCTTTTGGCTTTGCCATTCTGTTCTGGGGTGTAGGGGCAGGTGAAGATCGATTTCGTGCCGAGTGATTCCAGGGAGTCGACGAGGGTCTTAGTGTGGTACTCCTTGGCGTTTTCAGATTGGAGGTGAATTGGTGCGTTTCCAAGGCGGTTCTTGAGGTAGGTTACGGTGGACAGCAGTAATTTCGGGACTTTGGAGCGTAGTTTGAAAGCATGGACAAAAATGAAGGTCAAGGCGTGGTCGCGGATGGTTATTAGATACCTGTTGCCGGTGCAGTTGGGGGGTAGTGGTCTGAGGATGTCTGTTGTCAGGAGGTCTAACGGTTTGTCATGGGGAATTGGTTCAGGTAAGGACTCCCGTCATCTAGCGCTCTTTGCTATTTTACAGGGTTCACAGACAAAGGGGGTCCAGGACTTCATGTTGAACGAGGGTACGTGGGTCTTCAGGTACGTCTTGATGAAATTGTCAGACACATGTCCCAATGCGCAGTGGTAGTAGTACGGAAGTGAAACAAAAGGGATAGGGGAAGGGGAAATGTGGAAAAGATGGGGGGAACGGAGGGTGGCCGGTGTTATTCGGTCAACAGTCCAGGTAAGGTTGGTTTCTTTTGTACAGATTGAGTGGGAAACAGAATTGAGTCGGAGGATCTTCTCATCAAACAAAGCCTTGTATCCAGCGTCAATGAGATGGCCCAGGGATAACAGGGTACCGTGTATGTTTGGGCAGAAAAGAACCTCATTCAGATGGGGGTCCCCAGGGGCCCCATACGGGGTTGTTGACAACCAAATCGTCCCGCTGCCAACGGCGTATAATAGGGCGTTTGGGTCAGCTAGCTGCAGGGTCAGGGGCTGGGCAAACCGTGAGAAGGAAATGAAAGAGGGGAAATGACCACTTACCGACAAGGTCGCCCCTGAGTCAATTACCAATTGGTTTGCACCAGTCAGAGATCGCATGGTTTGGTTTCCGGGGCAATCCTTGGCGGTTGTAGGCGCGTCTTGGCAGGGGATTGCCCCAACTCGCTGGGTTGGGGTTTGGTAGGGGTTGGTTGTAGGTGGTTGTTGCTGGACGTGGGGGGGATTTTCTCGCCGATTATTTGGTGGTTGCAAACCAGCATTGGCCCTGAGGACGGGACAGGTTGCTTGCCAGTGGTCGGGGGATCGGCAGTATGCGCAGGAGCCTCCTAGGCGTGCTCATAATTCTGCAGGGATGGGTTGGTTCCCAGATGCAATGTTGCTCCAAGCCGCCTGAAGGTCCTCCGGCGTTGGTTGGCGTAGGTTAGCCCTGTAATTTGGGGGTCGTTGGAAGCCATCGTTCCCTTGGTGTTGCAATGGTTGTTGGCGGCAAGGCCAGGTGTATGGCAATACGGCGTTAATGGTGTACGGGTTATCGGTTGAGTTTCCGCGGGTCATTTTGCTATAGAACAAGGTTATGATTGATTGAGTATCCCCGGGGGTTGGTTGTTCTATGCGGTCTAGCTGTGGTCCAATGCTATGGAGCATTTGCGATCTGGTGGAGCCAGGCGGGGGAGGTGTTAGAACTTGCATGACTAGGGAGATGAGGGTGTCCTGCACGTCACAACTCAAACGGCCCAATTTGATGAAGATGTTTGATATTTGGGTGAGATGTGAGGAGACGCTTGTTTCCATTGTTGTCATCTTGTAGAACAGTTCCCCGAGAAGTTTGACTTGGCGTGTACGGTTTGATAGTTGGAAGTTTTTTTGGACGTTTTTGAAAGCTTCCCAAGCGGTTGGTTTGCTAGCGACAATTGTTTTCAATTTGCGGTCCACGGTGAGGGTGAACAACACTTGTAAAGAGATGCTTTCAAAATGGTTGAGGGATTTGAGGTTTTTGATGTCTGCCGTAAAGTTTGATTTTCCAAAAACAAGGAGGCGCAACGTGTCAACCGCGCTGATCCATTTGTCAATGTTACTCCCGTCGCGGCGCAGGGTTTCGACGGTAGCAGTATATTTGGTTGGGTTTGCAAGGAATTTTGCTCTTGCGGTTCTCATGCCGTGTGAGGGTACGGTGGGGATGGACGGGTCAGATTTGTCGGGGTTCATTTTTTCCAATTTGGGTGATGTTTCTCTGCCGGGTCTGCCAGGTCGTGCCTTTCCGCAGCATGGGTTCATAAGCAAGCCAAGGCTATTGAGATGTTGGTATTGGTGACAGAAAGGTGAAGACGGAACGTGGCCGGAAAAAGGAGAGCAGGTTTTTAACCTGTAAAGATGAGTATATCGGATAGTAGATGAAACAGGGTGGAACAGAGTCCCATAAATTTCAGTTCAGCTTGTCCGCACGGGCTTGGAGTATATACTATGTACATATGTCACATATTATGTGATAGGTTGGTCCGTGATATCCCATAGTTGGGTTTGCCAAATCGTAACAGTCAAGATATCTGCAATCATTTCTCCAGTGGGCATGTAACTCAACGAAATATCTTTGCAGTTAACTGCATCGCAAATATAGTTATATTGAACATTGATATGTTTTATTCTTGAATGGAACACTTGGTTTTGTGCCAACGCAATGGCACAATGGTTATCAGAATACAAAAACGCAAAACCTTGTGATTTATGTGTATCCTCTAAGACTTTTATCAACCATTTTGCTTCCTATGAAGGTTCTAAGGAAGCTCTATACCCAGCCTCTGTTGATGGAAGGCTTATTGCTGATACCTTCTTGGACATCCATGAAACCAGATTCTTATCTAAGAAGAATACAAAACCACTTGTTGATTCCCTAGTGTTACCATCTTCCCAACTTGCATTGGAATAACCAACCAAATCAAAGTTGAGTGACTTTGTGAACAACAGTCGCAGAATGTGCGTTCCCTTAAGATACCTCATAACTCTCTTGAATGCTGACCAATGCCTCATGCTTGGCTTCTCTGAGTGTTGCAAAAAGAAACCAATTTCAAAGGCAATATTGGTCCTTGTACACTGCCCCAAATAATTAAGTGATCCAACAGCTGACCTGTAGTTGTTCCCAGATTGAACAAAATCCAGATACTCCTCATCTGTAGACTTCTCTAAACAAATTTTTGACTGCATGGGAGTACCAAACTCCTTTGCATCCTCTTAGCCATATTTATTAAGAAGAGCTGCCACTTAATGGCTCTGTTCTAACTTAATACCATTACCATTCCCAATAATTATAATTTCATCAACCCATACAAAAAAAATTGCATGCTTTCTCATAAAGAGACAAGGGTTGGCCTCAGAAATCCTCAAACAAATCTGTATCAGTTTCTCAATCATGGCATTATACCACAACCTAGCTGCTTGCTTCAATCCATACAGGGATCTACACAGCTTCAGGACATACTCTCCTTTATCTGCTGAAAGAAAACTTCTAACACAGATTTTCTTCATGGTTTCTGGTTTAGTCTCCACTAACCATTCACAAAAACCATCAGGAATTGGAATATAAACAGTCTCCTCCTTGCCAAGTTTTGCATTCAAGTATGCTGTTACAAAAACAGCTTGTCTATTTCTTCACCCAACTCCACTTCCAGAGCAATGATGTACCTGAAGGTGGACAGCCTTCCAGTTGGTGAGAAAGTTTCTTTTCAATCAATAATCTCTCTTTGTTTGAAGCCCTGTGCAACGCATCTAGCTTTGAACCTGTTCAAAACTCCATTTGTGTCAAAAATCTTTTTTAACACCAATCTAGACCCCACAATGGTCTTTCCTTTTGGAAAAGAATCCCCCTTAACCACTTCAAAGACACTATTATTCTCTAGAGAATCAAATTCCTCAAAAATAGCACTCTTCCAGTTGGCTCTCTCATGAGAATTCATAGCTTGGCCAAAGCTTTTTGAGTTAACCCTGTTACCCATTTCTGAACTCAACTCCAGGACTTCATTGAGCATAAACTGTTCCTGAAATGTATCCTCCTCATATCCTGTGGCAGAATAATGTGACTTCCATTCCCCGTACCTGTCAACTGGTACTCTCACCCTACCACTTCTTCTAACCAGAGATGGAGGCTCATCAGGTTCTGAATTAACAGACTCCCCTGAAGCAGGTACTGAACCCTCTGGCGGAATGTCTGCCATCTCATCATCTCCTGGAACGACATGTTCCTCAGCCTATGCTGGTGAAATAGGTGCAAATTCTATTTCTTGCTGTGAATTATTCACAACAAAATCTTCACTCCTTTTGAGTGGAAAGGTACTTTCATCAAATTTGACATCCCTACTATGGATAACCTTTCTTGTCCCTGGACAATACATCTTATAAAATTTAATTATTAAATCATAGCCTAAAAGTGCCCCTGTTCTGGCTCTAGGGTCTAATTTCCCAAACATCTCATTATGGTGGACACTATAATACAACAAGCAACCAATTTTTCTTAGGTGTGATGTTTTGGGGTACAACTTCCAAAACTGATAATGAGGAATCTTCCCATGAACACTTATAATCTTGTGCAACAGAAAGACTGTACACAACAAATCAGCCCATAAAAACTTTGGTAGACCAGATTGAGATATAATAGTTCTGACTTTGTCCAGTAAATTCGGATTCAATCTCTCAACTATTCCATTATTCTGTGGATTACTTGCAGTAGTGACTGTATGAATGATACCTTAATCTTTCAATAACCTCTCAAACTCTTTACTCTTAAATTCACCCCCTCCATTGGTAATAACCCTCTTGATCTCCTTCATCAGACCATTCTGTTTCCAGAATTTGAAGATTAAAGAAAACTCCTCTGTGGTCTGATCCTTGGATTGAATTGGTTTAACCCAAACATAATTGGTTGCAGTATCAACTAAATTGATGAATTATCTTGCCCCACCAAAGGACTCTGGTGTAAATGGCCCTGAAAAATCAATGGTGAATTCCTCTCTAGGAACATCAGTGCAATCTCTACTCTTAGAGAACACATTTGTAGTCTTAGCCCCCAAGGTAAAAATCTCACTTTTGCTGTCCTTTAAATTATGGAAACTTCTATTGTGAGCAACAGTTCTCAGAGCTTAGAATTTGAAAAAGCTTGCACACAGAAGCTAATTCCAAACTTTTCTACTAAGAACAGTTCTCCCTTCAATATCAATAAAAAACCTATCTTCTTTAAGATAACAAATCTGGAAACCTTTTTTCCACAACACTCCAAGAGACACAAGCTTATAAGGCAACTCTGGTACATAGAACACTTTCTCAAAAGAAATTTTGAAACCAAAGTGATTTTAAAGAATAACTTTTCCAATTCCCTTAGTCTAAATTGTTCTGACTTTCTGACCAATATTTAAAACTCCATCATAATAACTAAGATTTGAAAATAAATTTGGTTCAAAAAACATGTGATCTGTACAACCAGAATCAATCAAAACAAGAACATCCTCCTTCAATCCTCCTAATAGGAAAGAAGCTTTTTCAGTCACTGATAAGTTCCCATATTTGAGGTTTAGATTACTGACTTCATAATCAATAAAGTCCATTTCTTGATCCTCATCAATTTTGGCCTTCTTGTTGGGACCTTCTTCCCCAAAAACCTCTCCAATTGGTCCATCCGACGCCTCCATTGCAACATTTTCTGTAGTGAGATTGAACTCCTTGTCATTCTCTTTGGACTTCTTCCTTTTCTTGGCCTCCTTGCAATTGTTAGCATAATGCCCCTTGTTCCGAAAATGATAGAATAAGACCTTGGACAAATCCTTTTTTTCCTTCTTGCAAGATTTTCCAGTCTTTCCAAAAAGGGCTGTTCCAGAACTCCCCTTCATCTTGAACCGAAGATCATCCTTTTCAATTTTCTTCAGCACATCCCCCTCCCCAGGAAGAGGATCCAATTGAGAAATAATTCTGACTAAAGAATCAAACTCCTTTTGTAGCTTCTGAAGGATTAAGAGTTAAAAACACTCAGGATCCATGTTAAGACCTGATTACTTGAACTTAGCTATGCTAGGCCAAGCCTCTGCAACAAACTGCTTAAAATTTGAATATTGAAACTTGAATAGTTTATTGAAGGCTATACCCTTCTGGTGAACAGAATCACCAACATACTTGGACTTAAGCAACTTCCAAAGGATGCTGCCGCTCCCTCTTCCATCTTGCCTAAGAGTATCAGCAACCTATGTCAGATGATTCTCATCAAGATGCCTAAGGATGAGATGATAAGACTTTTTCTCCACTTCTGAACTGATCAAAGTGCCATCTGCATCCATTATCTCCCCGCAAAAAATGTTGTCCAGCTCACTATCACTAAGGAGAGCCCAAGCATTATGAATCTGACTGTTCAGAACTATCTTGTTGGAGCTAACATCTGAGATATAGGAAATTTTGTTGGAAAACCTGAGGTCTTTGAGGCTCTCGAGAGAAAGGAACAAGGGTCTAGATGGTTTGGAAGTAATGATGATGTTGGTACTGATAATGTGTTATAATTATGGCCAGAAATTAGCTTAGGAAAATGAGCAGTATTTAATGAAAAAGAAATGCTGGACACCTGGTTTCAAAAATTGCTAACGGGCTCTCACAATGGGGAAATATTTGGGATTATATCAGTTATTAATTTAATTGGATGATGAATGAATGATGGAAAACAGCAGGGAGAAGAGCTCCTTAAGTACAAAAGATTGGCCTCTTTTGAGCCCATGATAAAACAAGCCAAAAGGCAAATTTTCCGCCCCAAAAGATCCCTACAGGCTCTACTGGCCTTGTTACTTGGTTTGGGCTACATCATCCCGCATGGCATTGGTCCCTGTACCCTTACAACCAACCTATTCCAGTCACTTCTGGTGTTTCCACCATTATGGGGCTGAACAAGCCCCTGGCCAGTTGTCTGTTACAACCGGCCCTGTTAACTCAAATGCTGGCTGGTTGCCTCATGCAACCAGCCCCTGGCCATAAAAATGGCCAGGTGGGACCCAGGACACACCCGGGTCCGGTTTCAGACTCACCTGGGGGGGGAGTGACCAGTGGACATGCAGCCCCTCCCCTCTTCCTCACAAATCCCTGGAGGGGGTGGTCAAATGCCCCTAACAGGGGCCCTGGATGTTGATACCCCCAGGGTGTTGTCATAGCTAAGTGGGCTGGGGGGGTGGTCAAATCCCCCCCAGTCCGTTGCTCCTCCCCCTTGGTAAAGGGGGGGGGAGAGCACCCCTTGGACCCATGTCAATTTGATGGTGGAGGGGTGATCAAATCCTCCCCACCGCCCGTTGTAAGAATCCAAATGGTGCAAGGCCGTGGCAGTTCTGTGGAGGGGAAAGGTGCTGTTTAGGCTGCCCTCCTGAGTGTTACAAAAATATTTAAATGTAACCAAGATCAAGGTCCAGAACCTGGTAAATGAGGAATCAAGGAGTTGAGGATAAAGATGACAATAGTTTGGTAGCAATGGAACAGCACTATCTGAGACAAGATTATGCAGGAAAAAACTTGAACAAAAGAAGTTAAAGTCTGCTTAGAGTTCAAGGAACAAAAGCTGTTTTATGTAGACAACCCCCACAAGCTAATAGCTCTGGTTGTCAGCAGAAGATTGGGGATGATCAACTCAAACCCAAGCAACCTCCAGGTTCTCAATGAACCTGCCCAACTCTCCACAATCAAGCGCTTGAAGGGTACCAGATAACTGAGGGTGGCTTTAAAAGACAAAGCACAATGTTTAAAAAGCTCTAAAGCAAACAGTAACTGATTTGAAGAAAGGATAACCTCAACACTTTTCAAGGGACTCAAGAATAGGCTGGCAGAATGCAACTCCAAAGAAGATAAGGGGAGGTATAACACTCCAGGTCTTAAGCTTAATAAGGCCTCTTCAATCAATCATGACTGGCTCCACAAAGATCATCCAGGATCAGCACCAGTATGGTCAGAGAAAGGGATCAAGGAGTGGTATAACACACTCAAAAAAAATTCCAACAGACAGAATTTTCCTTCAAACAGCAAGGCTATTGGTTGGTGATAAGGATCAAGGATCAAGGATTTGAGTATGGAGGCTCAAGGATCAAAGGTTGAGTATGGAGGCTCAAGGATCAAAGGTGCGCTGATTTCATGCTCTATGATTTGATGATTTGATTCAATGATGGATCCAAAAGGCAGGGGAGAGCCCCCCCTTTTATGGGCAGGAGGCCCTTTTAGACTATGTACAACAGATTCTACAAATAGAGCGGAAAAGGAAAGAAAATCATGTGGTCACTCGTGTCCGTCCGTGGATAGGCTTGCGCAACAATACCGGAATCACGCACCCCTCGTCTGAAGGCGGGCGGGGTGGGAAAGGGAAATGAACCAAACCGCTGCGGATGTCCAAGGGCGGTAGTCAACACTCTCCACCCCTTGTCCAAAGGCAGAAGTGGGTGGGAGAGTCCCAGGAACGGTGATGGATGAAGTTTGTGAGAGCCTGGATGGGCGGATAGGAGATCGGCTTGAGGCGGTTGAGTAAATCCTGACAGGCTTGAGATTCACGACTGATAGATCGAGTGAGATGGGAGATTGACGGATCCAAGGATTGGAAAAATGCTTGGGGTGCGGTTGGGATGGATTTGGTAATTCATGGATGAGAGCCACGCGCGGCGGACAGGAGATTGGGACGCGCAAGGATAAGGATGAGGATTGGTGGCGCGCAAAGATGATGAGCCCTGATGAGGGACGCGCGAGGATGATGATGCGGATGAACCTGAAGATGAGTTGGAATTTTTTTTTTTTTCATGCTGGACGGTACGTTTGCGCAACAGTTTATGGATCAAGGTCTTAAGGTGGCCAGGGTGTCCAGGATGGGGAACCACATCTCTCCCCAACTTACAGACTGTCCCTAGTCTGCTCCAGAGTTTGATGCCATAAAAAAAGAAAGGAAAGAAAAGATGATTGAAACCAAAGAATGGCCATTTTGATCTTGAGAGTTGTTGAAAAAGAATATGTTGATTGATCCAAAGGAAAATCCTAGAAGTGGCTGAGATATAATGGACAAGGCATCCCAGGTGCTCACATGCGTGGCATGAAGTAGATTTTCACAACACAACGCAGCAGATGACCCTGGTGGTGCACAATTTGGAGGACTTACTTCTGGAACAAGTTGCCTCCACGCGAATTAAATTTCTCAACCTGATCAGCAGGGAACCTTCTGGCCATCTGAGTACCATCCAGTTCCTTCAAAACATATGATCCACCTCTAACTTGACAGACCACTCGGTAAGGACCATTCCAGCGGTTAGAGAAAAGCTTTCCCCACTTAGTCTCCAAGGAACAATTATAACCTAAGACTAGGTCACCAGAGTTTAAAGGGTCCCTGATTTGTTTTAGGTGTTTATCTTCCCAATACTGAACTGATTTTTCTCTTGATTCCATCATCTTCTGATAAGCTTTGTTACAAATATCTTCACTCCGCTCCAGTTGCTTTGATCTGGCAACTAATAGGTCCGTAGTTGAGGAAACTTGTTCCCAAGAGATGCCCAAGAAAGACTCCATTTCAAGATCAAGAGGAAGAACAGCCCTCTGACCAAAGATGATTTCATAGGAAGAGTAACCAGTGGTTTGCTTGGTGGAAATTCAATCAGAGAAGAGGACCAAGGGGAGAAACTTCCGAAAATTCTTGCCACTTTCACCAGCCAATTTAACCAGAGCAGCCTTCAAGGGCGCATGGCCTCTTTCCACCATGCCTTGTCCTTCAGGATAATAGGGAGTAGTAACTGTATGTTGTCCAGGGAGCAATCGGATCATTTCAGCAAGTTTTCCACCAAATTCCAAGCCACCATCTGTAGAATAAGATCAAGCCAAGCCATAATGCATTGTCAAAGTATGATGAAGGAAAGTTGCTACTGATTCAGATCTGAGGTTCTTGAGAAAATTTGCTTTAACCCATCCAGAAAAATCATCTCTAGCCACAATGAGGTACTTAGCTCCACCAGCCTTAATGTGAACCACATCCATAGCAATCCTCCCAAAGACAGTGGACTCTCCAGTGGGGTAACAAATTTTGGCCGGGTGGTTAAGATCACGTTTCTGGCACACTTCACAACTCCTGCACCATTGGGAGACGAATTTCTTTAGGGATGGCCACCAAAATTGTTTGGATATTTGTCAATAAGTTTTGGTTTCCCCACAATAACCAAGGCCTTCATGGAGACTTTCCAGGATTGAATCTTGCTTAGAAGGGATAGTAACCACAACAAGCGCAGAAGGAGTTCCTCTTTTCATAAGCCTAGAACCTTGGACAAAGAAACTAGAGGAATTTCTTTTAAGGGATTGAAATTCTTTGGCAGAGAGATCAGGGGGTTTTTAGAGAGTTGAAAGGTACTGCTCTAAATTAAGCCAGAAACCTTGCTGGAAACCAGAGTAATTTTGGGAGGAGAAGGCAAAGACAGGGCGGACCAAGGGTTCTTCCTTGTTGAAATCCATTCCAACATCTGATTCATCATCTCCAATAGGTCTCCTAGATAAACCATAAGTCATTGTACAAGATTTCCCAGGCCTGTGGACAATATCAAAAGAGAAAAGCTGGATAAAAGCTACCCAGCAAGTCATTGGAGCATTTGGAAGACTGGGAGCATTGATCATTTCCAAAATGGATTGAGCATCAACTTGCAATTCAAAATGTTGACCCCAAAGGACAGTCTGGAGCTTCTTCAACATCTGGGCCACACCGCACAGTTCCAGTTTTGGCTGGGAGTACCTGGATTCCACATCTGAGAAAAGAAGATATTCATACAGAGCAGGAAGATCCAAACCATTTTCATCTTCCTGGGTAAGGACAGCCCCAACAGATTGACAACTAGAGTCCACTGCCAGCTTGATCTTGCCGTCTCCGGGTCCATAAGTGATCTTTTTCAAAACAATGTCTTTCCCAAAAATTGTTTTGAGCAACTGAAATGATTGTTTGCAGTCTTGGGTCCAAATCCATTCAGCATCCTTCCTGGTTAAGCAATGCAAGGGAAAACAGATTTTGGAAAGTGAGGGAATGAAGATCCTGACATAAGTTACGAAACCTAGGAAACCTCTAACTTCCGTTGGATTTATTGGGGTAGGCCAAGAGGTGATCTTTTTGACTTTAGGGGGTGCCATCTTTCTTCCTTCCTTGCAGACTATATGATCAACAATTTCCAAGGCAGGGACACAGGCTGCAAGTTTTGATCCAGAGACATTAAGGCCAGATTCCTCGATTAGAAACAAAATTCTTTCCAAGATAGTAGCATAATCCCAGATAAATCATTGGATTCCTGAGTGCCAAGGTAAGAGCTCATTATCATAGTCAGAAACTGGACCTATAATCCCACCGTAATCAATAAAGATACCCACATGATCCGGGATTTTGTCCTGGAGGATCCACATCATCTGAGCCTGATAGACTGCAACCAAGTTGGTGGCACCTTGAGGCAATTGAGTCAGCTGAAATCAACCAAGGGGAGTATCAAAAGTAGTGAGGGGACAAGAAATAGGATGCAAGGATGGTTTGTCATAGCCACCCATAATGTCACCTAAACCATAGAAAGCTCTCCCAGAGAAGGATTCAAAAAATTCTTCAGTGGCAGGAGGCATGCCAGAGTCTTTAATAGTAACTTTATTAAGAGGTTGGAGATCATGAACTACTCTAAGTTTACCATTACTCTTTAGAGCACAGAAAACAGGACTGGAATAGCTAGAAGTCGATTGTTTGTATAAACCGGTTCAGACTTGTTTGGGGACCAACTTGATGAATTTGTTGACTTTAGCAGCAGGGATCGGGATCTTTTTCTTTTGCCAAGGATCATGTTCAACTACAGGGATGATGTAAGGGAGACCATAGGATTCTTTCAAGAGACCTCTCTCTTATTCACAGAATGCAATAGATTTTTCCCTCAGAGACAAGATATTTTTGATCAAATTCAACTCATCAGGAAGAAGCCATCCATCTGGACCAAAGTTGACCACTTTCAGACGTTCTTCAGTGACCCAGCCAGAGGGAATAAATGGACCAGTGAGGGATTGGGATAGACCACATAAATGATTGCGGGATAGAGGAGGACGCATAAGAGGAGGATTGAGGTGGAGAGGTATTGGTTGGTTGACTTGCTGGACCTTCTTTGCAACTGGTTTGTACTTGGTGGCAAAGGAGAGGAATCCTTGCTTCCTCCAAGCATTGACCAGTGAGACCTGACTACAAAAACTGAGGCCATATTCCAACATCTTCCAAGTTTGATTTTCTGCTGTGTCCTTGAAAGGTGCCTTCTCCATAAAAGAGGATCCAAAAGATAACACATTGCTCACATGTGTGGCACAGGGTAGAGTTTTGAAAACAACAGTAGTAGAAGCCCTTGGTGGTGCACAATTGGGAGGACTTACTTCTACCCCAAATTGCCTCCACCTAAGACCATACTCCTTCATACCAACGCCCCCAGAAAAGAATCATAATAGAGATCTAGTTTAGACTCATTTCGGAGATTCAAAACCCGAATAGAGCATGATTGGTCAGGATGAAAAGAAAAAGGAAAAGAAGATACAATAGATCCAGACAGAGAAGAAATATTTTTGGATTTTTCGGATTTTTAATGTGTTTGGTTTTTGATCTTATTTGGATGAGAAGGAAATGATGAGGAAAAAGAAAGATATGCCTCTGAGATGGGAGTTGGTCCATGAGTTGCAGTCCGAGGCTTAGGAGAACTACAACTATCAGTAGGGCCAACTATTCTGCTAAAAAATGAGGATGAGAGGAATGAGAGTTTTCTTTCTGCTTACCTTTGAAGATAGATTTGGGAGGATGACAAGGGAAGTCTCTTTCCCAATGACCAGAATCCAGAGAACAAAAAGGAACTTCAATCTTTCTGCCATCAGTATCAGGGAGGAGACTTCTCTCCCCAACTTGATCAGAAAACATCAGGGTAGCACCAAAGTCCATTTAGAAAGGTCTTCCCAAGATCATGGGACCATCCACACAAGTTATCCAGAAGTGACAGGTGCCAACAATATTTTGACCAATTTGAACAGGGATATCCTCAGCAATACCAACCAGCTCACAGGACTGATTCTCAATTCCATAAACCGCAGAGTTGAAACTGACCCTTGGGCTAAGTTTAAGCTTGCAGGCCATGGAGTCTGAAATCAAGTTGAGCTGAGAACCCAAATCCACAAGGAGAGAAACCGTTTAGGTTGCATCACCAAGATAACATGGGAGAAAGCCAAGAGGACAGGAATACAGGTTGGTATCTGAAGAGGGATCTGTTCCACCAGAATCCTCTATCAGAGTACCAGAGGAGACCTTTAATTTGTCCAGACCAATCTCCACACCTTGACGAGAAACCCATTTCTTCATCCCTTCAGCCACAGATGGAGAGATCAACAGGAGTTCAGCCATAGATAGATCAGGGATTTCAAGATCAGAAATTTTCTTTAATACTCCTTCCACAGCATTAGGGTATTCCTTGGAGATGCCCCTTTCAAATTGAACTTTGGAATGGGTGGAGGGAGGAAGATCAGGTGAAATAGGTGCTGGAAGAGGATCTGAAGGTTTTACAGGTTGAAGAGGGGGAAGAAACCTTTTCATAAGTGGTTCCCTTTCTACTTCCATGTCTTCCACATCAGAGGAAGGAGGCTCAGGTGAAGATTGACGTTTAACGGGTTTTCGCAGGATTGAGGAGGAACAGGAGGAGACTTATGAGGTTTTGGTTCCTCATGGCGTTTCCTAGCTGGATCAGATTGATAGGTTCCAGGGAAGATGGAAGAAGTGATAGCTGGAGGATACCAAGGTTGCAGAGTTCCAAAGGATGATTGAAAATCCACAGAGACCAAGGATGCCTTCTTAGGAGTTGGTGGTTGGTATGAGGCCACCACATGACAGATGGGGCAAGATGGATTGAAAGGGATAAAAGCACCATTAGGAAGGAAGAAATTATTTCCCTTCTGCTCTACTAAATTCTCCTCCTTGTCCTTCTGGAGTTCAGGACATCTACCAGTACCATGGCCTTCCCTATGGCAATAATAACAGACTATAGTAGATTTAGGAACAGAATTAACAGGTTTAGGAGTGGCTAAGGAGGATATTTTCTGATCTATTTTATTCTCAAATTCCTGAAGTAATTTAGTGATCTCATCTATAGTAGGTGTCTCCCGGTGGGTCTGAGGATTGGGTTTGGGTCTGCAATTGGCTTCCATCTTATTCATGATTTCGTTAGATGCTTGAAAAGAGGGGGCAAGTACTGGTTCAGTGATTTTAGGTTTTTCAAAGGTGAGAGCTGTTTGAACTTTCATCAATTTATCCACAGTATTCCTAAGGACCATGAAAGCAGGGAGCTTGAACCAATTATCCCTTTTTGTGATCATGGATCCAGATTTCACCAATTCATCCTTAATTCTTTCCTGCACTCCTGGAGAGAAAGACTGAAAGAATCGCACTCAAATTTTGTCCAACGTATCAATGTGATCATTCCGGATAAGATAGGACTGGATAGGGTCCCATGATTTTCTGAAAGCTTGATAGTCAGAGGCTGAGGAGATACCACCATTGGAGATCCATTGATAAACCAGGGCCTCCAAGTCTTGCAAAGTAAATCTGGCTACATCTATTTTTCCCCAATAGGCCAACATAGCCTCCTTCAGGAGCCTCCAGTTGTGAGTTTCAAAACCCTTGAACAATTTGATAACCTCCATAACTTTTTAAGAAGAGATAAAAAATTATAACTGATAAGCCATATCATATTCACTGGCACCATCCACTTCAGCAGCCATCTCAAAGGAGTCCAGGAATGGTTCAACATTGGTCCCATTGAAGCCTAAGTTTTTGTTCTGAGGTTTGATTTTGACCATCTTGGCCCAAACAGATAAGGAGGATCCAGCAGATTCCATGTTGAAGGGTTCCTAAGAGATCCAAACAAGCAGAGTTCCAAGGTGGCTCACAAGTGTGGCAAGAGTAGAGTTTCACAAAAACAACAAGGATCTTGCCCAGATGGTGCACAATTGGGAGGACTTACTTCCGGACCAATTTGCCTCCACGGATCAGATCTAAAAAAAAGAACAAAAAGAAAAAGAAAGAAAAGGAAAAAGATTGGATTGGATTTCGGAGTTGATTCTTCAAGTTGGGACTGTAAATCCCAAGGTTGCTGGTTTGATCCCGGCCCGGGGGACCAAATGTAAGACTCCAAATGGTGCAAGGCCGTGGCAGTTCTGTGTAGGGGAAAGGTGCTGTTTAGGCTGCCCTCCTGAGTGTTACAAAAATATTTAAATGTAGCCAAGATCAAGGTCCAGAACCTGGTAAATGAGGAATCAAGGAGTTGAGGATAAAGATGAAAATAGTTTGGTAGCAATGGAACAGCACTATCTGAGACAAGATTATGCAGGGAAAAAACTTGAAAAAAAGAAGTTAAAGTCTGCTTAGAGTTCAAGGAACAAAAGCTGTTGTATGTAGACAATGCCCACAAGCTAATAACTCTGGTCGTCAGCAGAAGATTGGGGATGATCAACTCAAACCCAAGCAACCTCCAGGTTCTCAATGAAACTGCCCAACTCTCCACAATCAAGTGCTATAAGGGTACCAGATAACTGAGGATGGCTGTACAAGACAAAGCACAATGTTTAAGAAGCTCAAAAGCAAACAGTAACTGATTTGAATCAAGGATAACCTCAACACTTCTCAAGGGACTCAAGAATAGGCTGGCAGAATGCAACTCCAAATAAGATAAGGGGAGGTATAACACTCCAGGTCTTAAGCTTAATAAGACCTCTTCAATCAATAATGACTGGCTCCAGAAAGATGATCAAGGATCAGGAACAAGTGTGGTCAGAGAAAGGGATCAAGGAGTGGTATAACACACTCAAAAAAAATTCCAACAGACAGAATTTTTCTTCAACCAGCCAGGCTATTGGTTGGTGATAAGGATCAAGGATCAAGGATTTGAGTATGGAGGCTCAATGATCAAAGGTTGAGTATGGAGGCTCAAGGATCAAGGGTGCGCTGATTTCATGCTCTATGATTTGATGATTCAATTTGATGATGGATCCAAAAGGCAGGGGAGAGCCCCCTTCTTACGGGCAGGAGTCCCTGTTAGACTATGTACAACGGATTCTACAAATAGAGCAGAAAAGGAAAGAAAATCATGTGGTCACTTGCGTCCGTCCGTGGATGGGCTCGCGCAACAATACCGGAATCACCCACCCCTTGTCTGAAGGCTGGCGGGGTGGGAAAGGGAAATGAACCAAACTGCTGCGGATTTCCGCAGGCAGTAGTCTATAATCTCCATCCCTTGTCCAAAGGCGGAAGTGGCTGGGAGAGTCCCAGGAAAGGTGATGGATGAAGTTTGTGAGAGCGCGGATGGGCGGATAGGAGATCGGCTTGGGCGGTTGAGTAAATCCTGACAGGCTTGAGATTCACGACTGATAGATCGAGTGAGATGGGAGATTGACGGATCCAAGGATTGGACAAATGCTTGGGGTGCGGTTGGGATGGATTTGGTAATTCATGGATGAGCGCCACGCGGGGCGGCCAGTAGATCAGGATGCGCAACAGACAAGAGATGGGGACGCGCGGCGGAAATGAGATTGGGACGCGCGGGGGACAGGAGATTGGGAATCACAATGGACAGGAGATCGGGACGCGCGAGGATAAGGATGAGGATAGGCGGCGTGCAAATATGATGAGCGGGGATGAGGGACGCGCAAGGATGATGATGCGGATGAACCTGAAGATTAGTTGGAATTGATTTTTTTTTTTTTTTCATGCCGGACAGTAAGTCTGCGCAACACTTTATGGATCAAGGTCTTAAGGTGGCCAGGGTTTCCAGGATGGGGCACCACACCATTGCCTTGCTGCGACCAGCCCAGCCATCCTCCTGGGTGAGGGGGTGATGAAATCCCCCTCACCCTGACCGGTTGCCCTCCTGTGGCCGGTTGCTGGCTGGTTCAACCCAGCCAGCCGTCTCCTTTCCTCTTGCAATGCAAGCAAGGGGAGTGAGGGCATCTGGGGCCGCTGGCCCCTGCTCCCGCCGCGCTGACCACCGGTTGCGACCAGCCTTGCCCGCGCGGGATCCCTCAGCTGCTGCAACAGCCCCTTGCGGGCCGTTGCGCCCCGCATGGGCCAAATAAAGGGAGACAAGCCACCTCAAACAGGCCGCAACACGGGAAGAAGCTCCAAAGGGGCTGCAAAACAGGCGGTGGCCCCATTGGGCTGCCTCAAGCCTGAAATGTGAGTTTAACATACATTTGCGGGCCAGCCCTTCTGGCCAAGTATCTCCAAAATAAACCTTGGGCCCAATTATGCCCATAGGAGCCCATCTGGCTGTATTTGTCCATATACCCCTCCAGGCCCGATAGGGCCCATGTACCAATAGGCCTGTTTCACCTGTTTTGAGGACAGTTTCCCCAAATCCGTGATATCCACACAGGCCTGTATGGTCCATGTGTGTGTCCAATGGGCCGCAGAGGCCCATATGTGCATCCCATCTGGATTACACTTATATGTAGCACACACACAAGTGAATACATATTTTAACACATAATCCAAGCCACACAATAGGAGAAGAAGGAGTGTTGTGAATTTCTCAGTTGGCGCGTTTGTCTCACCAAAATCTATCCCTGGAGTTTGAAGGTTGCCCATAATGCACAGTAAAGACTTACGCTTTTCAGGAAAAAGACTTGTAGCCGGCTTGACTCTGTCTACCCACATGGTCTTAAGAAAATGAGAATGTTGGATTTATGAGTCCTACTAAACTTCCTGCAATTCTATTTTTTCCAGCTCAACTTTTGCTTCAATCATCCATTTGCTTCACTTATCCACAAATGAGCCATAAGAATATTGCTGAGGCTTGAAAGATGCCGTTTTTATGCCTTAATTGTAATTGAAAGGAATTGTTGTGAGTGTTTCCCATTCCATGGATACTTCTGCAGACGTCTGATTCAAATTGGGAACATTCTCCATTGGAGAGATTTTGTTCTTGTTCTTGGGTTGAGAGACAGGCGAGTGGGGCTTGCTTCCCAAATAAGTTCTCACAGTGCTCAAAGTAACCGGCTCATTGCACCAATTCCCAACATTGATGTCAGTGTCACTGAATAACCTCTTGATGTTTGTATTAAAGTCAAGCAAAGTGATGTGCTTTGTGTCAATTATCCTGTGATTGGTAGTGAGAACTTTATATGACAGTAAGTCATCATCATGCCCAATAAGCCTTCCACAGAGTCCTCAAGGTTCCAATTTTGAGAATTGTGCTCTGTCCTTATAAATATAAGTGACCGGATTGCCTGTGGGATGAAGTTAATTTACATTCAGTTTCCTTTCTTTAAAGACCTCATACAGGGATTTTTTTTATTTTTGAAACGGTATTTGATTGAGTGCCAGAGCACATGATTTGATAACGATATTCCAGAGATTTTTATTCAGCTGTGAATCATAGAGAACAGTTCAAATAGATTCTAGGATGATTCAATTAAAACGTTCTGCCAGTCTGTTTTGTTGCGGTGAATGGCAATTGGAAAAGCTCTGCCATAGGTTGTTCTTGGCAAAGTACTTTGAAAGATTTGAATTCCAAAATTCCTTGCCTTGATTAGAGTGCAAGATCATAGGAATAGAATTAAACTTTTTTGACTTGACATTGATGAGAAAAGGAATAAAGCTGGCCACATCACTCTTGCTTTTGATTGGAACCACCATGAAAAATCTAGTGCAGCTATTGACTACCTTTAAAAAGTAATAATCACCATTTGTACTCAGAGGATAGATAGGCCCAACCAAATTGCAATTCAGTTCTTAAAAAGGTCTCTCAGCACAAACATGTTTGTTTTTGAAGGTGGCCTTTTAAATTTTACTGATTGTGCAGGCCTCACATGTCATGCTTCTCTTTATGGGAATACCTAGTTTTTGAGATATCCTGCTGTAACTTGCATGTCCCAGAGACTTGTGGATAGTTTAATTGTGATTGAGATAAGATATTCCATTAACTTTAGCATTTTCAAAATGAACAAAAGCAATATTACACTTATAAGTCCCAGTTTTCTTCCAGTTCTCTTTCTGAATGATAAAATAATTTTCTCTGAAGTTGAAATCAAATCCATCTAGTACAAGAGAACACATAGACAATAGATTTCCAGTCAATTGTGGCAAGTATAACACATCTGTCAGAAGAATTCCTCAACCTTCAACATCCAGCAGCTTAACAGTTCCAACTCTGTTGTACTTGAGAGAATTATTTCCCAAGCTTGTCAAAATGTTGCTGGTTAATGATTGGTCTAGGTGACAAAAGTGCTTAGAGTCAGAGAAAATGTGCCTTGAGGAGCCTGAATCCACTAGAAATGTGTTTGAAAGAAACAGAGAGCTTGTATGAAATGAGCTTACTGAGGGGATTTCATTGGACTTGGAAACTCAAGTATGCTTCTTTCTTGGAAGGGTTGGTCTGAGATGAGGGTACAATTTCCAAAATCTTCCCTCTGGATGAGCAGCTTTTTGTCAGCTTGCTACTATTGCAGAGAAAGCTGCAAAAGTAACAAAAATAACATAAAAATAATAATAATACAATTAACCTAAGAAGGAGTAGGAAAACCATAAATATTATTACAGAAATATGTTCTCCACCAAACATTAGGTAGGGTCACTCACTGACCCCACCCTTGAAATCCAACTCCTTATATTTTTAAATTATTAAGGAAAGAAAAACCAAAATAATACGGCTTCATTATTGAGCTTTTTGGCCAATTAAATATTTCACACACATTTTCATGTAAAGGTTTCACACCTAAAATTCAGTCAGAATTGAGGTGTTGTGTATATTTTAGGAGTTATGGGCGGAAATGTATTTTGTCACAATTCCCGCACGCAGCCGCGGCAGCCAATGCACCCGCGCGGGGCTGAGATACATCCTTGTCACTCTGTCGAGGTTGTGCACGCAGCCCTGGGCCTCTGACAAGTATGCAGCCGCGGGACTATGGGTTGACAGAGTGACAGGTGGCCTGAGAGGCTCAGGTACCGCGTAAACATGCTAAAACCTCCACGGGAACATTCTACATATTTAATGAATGTTCCCGTGGATAGTAGACAGTCTAAAAATACATAATAGTATATAAAGATACATAAATAATCCTTATACATATTTTTTATTTAATATAATTCAAAGTACCAGAAATGTCGAAAATAAGACAATGACAGCTTCTAAAAATATATTAAAATACTTTAATATACTTTTATGAGATTTAATAGACATCAATATCCTTGTGACATACTAAGAAAACTGATGATGTAAAAAAATTACATGAATTCACATGACTTATATTTTTAAGTAATTATCTTAGTAAATCAACTGGAACTCGAAAATAAGGAGTAAAATCAATATTATGACTTTTACTCGAGTTATACAATACATAATGAGAACTTACCTGACATCAAGATGTCCGTAAAAATTTCTATTAATATAATTATTAAATTACTGGGAACATCTACTAAGGATAATTTATTAAATAATACATAAGTAGGACAGATTAGTGTTATTCACACGTCCTAATGTCTATTATAAAGTGGAATAATTTCCATACCCTGAGGAATTAGATTCTACCCGTGCTATAGCATCAAGAAACTATGACAGGCTACCCCTGGTTACCCTGCTAGCCTTAGTGTCCGTCCCTTTGAGCACCTACAACCCTCAGAAGGACAATATTGGGACTCCAAAAGCTATAAATAAAGAGCTCTTTTGAGGATATTGATGGGCAGAGACCCAGTTATATTCATATCCAGAAACTGTTCCAAGGTAATCAAGTACTTAGAAGAGATAAGTAAGTGATTTATGGCAATTTCTGATCAATAATATCCGTCCTCAACCTCTTTTTATCAATTAAAACTGCTGAACAAACTTATAACGCCAGTATACAGGTTTAACCCATCAGTACACTTCTCAAACAGATAACCAAAGGATTTAATAATATACCAGTAAGTTTTACTATCCTTTCTCTGTTGTGGTAGCTTGGCTACAAGGCCCTGCCACTCCATTGTGTATTTTATATACATATTATCTTTGGGTAAAATATCCTTTAAACTAAAGAACCCAAAGTAACCAGGACTATGTGTTTTCATATTGAAATCCCTGAAGAGTGTTGAGTTGACGGAATCAAAAGTGGCCAGCACCTCCTGCGTAGTCGCGGCACTTCCAGTGTCAATACTTCAAATTCAGTTGTTCCTCCCCTATCTTCATTCCTTGGTCTCTGCGCCGACTTCTCCGATGAACACAACATTTCCTTCAATCACCGGTCCCCTCAACACTTTCCTCCCGCGATCAACCAACCTCTTCATCCCTTCCTCCGGTCATCATCTCCTCATCTCCCCAAGTCCTTCATCCCTTCCTCCCGTCATCATCTCCTCATCTCCCCGATTCCTCATATCCCGTCATCACTTCCTCATTTCCTTGATTCCTCACTGCGTTCAACCCCTCGATTAATCCTCCCTCCATCATCATCTCGCTCCATCATTCTTCACATCTGCCTCCGCTCCTCACTCCCCTTTCTTCAATCCTCCCATCAAATTCTCGCCATCCAATCATCACTGTCACCGTCGATCTCAACCCTCGCCGCCTCCTGCCACCTTTCAATACAACAACAAACATCGATCTCTTGCCTTCATTCCAAGAATTCTGTCAACTCCTTGATTCTGTCCAGCTGTGAGGCTACTTCTTGCTCTGACTCCCACAACACCAATTTAAAGTTCATGTCCAATCATTTATGTCATTTTCATCAATCTCTCAAACTAATGCTTATTTTGGTTGTCCCTCCTTTGCGCTAGCTCCTTCCTTCTTTGTCTCTGTCGGTCTTTTTTTTGAAGTCCTTCAATTTAAATTTTCACGGTTAAAATCCGAAAGCCACGACTGAGCCGATCCAGCAATCATGGACTCAACTGGACCGACAGACTCAAACTCATCCCTCCTCTGTACCTTAACGGACTCAATTCCGAACCTTCACAAATCCAACTTCTCATTATGGCGATCAAAGCTGACCACCTTTTTCTCCCTGAAAGGAATTGCAAAATGGCTCAACCAAGACGACAACAAAGAATGTCCTCCTGAAATTAACTTGGAAATTGCCGGGTACATCTTAGCCAAGCTGGATAATCAAACTTACGTGAACTGCGTCAAGGACTCCGATGCTCTGAATGGAATCGCACTCTGGAAGTCAATCAACGAGTTCTATGCCTCCTCTCAGACTGCCAACAGATCTCATATTTTTTTTAACTTTCTCAACCTGGCATTCGACCCAAAAAATGTTGAGAAATTCATCACTGACGTGCGATCATGCCTCCTGCAAATCTCCAAAATTGGCATAAACATGGACAAAGACATAGTCGCCTACTTGATTCTGTACAAGTTTCCGCCACAACTCAAGCACTTAAAGACCACCATAACCCATTCCCTTGGCGAAGCAAAGATCAACGGCGACTTAGTTCTCAGGCATCTGAACCAAATCAAAAATGAGGTGGCCGCAGGAACCTATGCTTCAGCTCTGCTGGCAAATCAAGAACCCCTACGTTGCAAACCCAACTGGCACAATCCTCAAGCTTATCATCCAAAGAACAAGTGCTTCGCCCTATATCCTCACCTGCGCCCCAACTTAAACGGAAACAGTGACAATCTCCCCTCCAAGAATCAACCGCAATCAACTTCCAACCCTAAAGCCTCAGCCAACATGGCATACACCTTTGCCGTCGCCAACTTCCATCAGATTGATCGCGGCTCCCTGCTCCTGGACTCCGGCGCCACCAACAACATGTTTAATAGCCCCAACTATTTCAATTGGCTCAAGGACGACTGTACCAAAGTCAACACCGGAAAGCCCGACGCATCCATCATGTCCCAAGGGACCGGGGACACTATCATTCACACCAAAACTGCTTCTCTCACTCTCACCAACTCGCTTCTGGTACCCAATCTGGCGGTCATTTTGATCTTGCTTGGCCAACTCATCCAAAAAGGATGCTCACTGGTTCGATTGGACTCCAAAGGGTTTGGTGTGCTTTTCGAAGGAAAGCTGATAATATCCGGTTGCATTCACAACAATCTCCTCTACGTTGAAGAATCAATCCCTAATCCATCAAATTGCCACACTTTCCTCTCCATTTCCACGATTCACAAGAGATTTGGCCACATTCACCGTGAACAAGCCAAGATTTTATCCACCTTTTTTCCCAATCTGAAATGGGACAATTATGCCTGCACCTCTTGCGCAAAAGGAAAAATCCATCAATTACCTTTCAAAAACCACGTTCCTCCAAGTTCCCGTCCTTTTGAATTTGTCCACGCTGATGTCTCTGGTCCAATCAATCCCATCTCCAAATTCGGTCATAGATACTTTTTACTTCTCACCAACAATTACTCTAAATATAAGACTTGTGTGCCTCTCAAGCTCAAGTTGGATGCAACCGATGAAATCATCAACTTTATAAAATTGAACTCAAATCGCTTTGATCAAATGCTAAAAATTTTTCACTCCGACAACGGCGGTGAATTCATCAATTCCCATCTCTCATCCTTCCTGAAAGACAACGGTGTCCTCCACACCACCTCCGAACCTTACACCCCTCAACACAACCCAGTGGCCAAACGAGGAAATAGAAAACTTGTCAAGGCTGCCAGAACATCAATGATAGACATTTCCATTCCACTTGACCTGTGGGATGAGATCACGGTTGGCGTGTGCGAGACCCTCAACTCAGTTCCATCAGTACACCTTAAAGTTTCCCCGTTCGAACTCTGGCACGACAAGACTCCAAAGCTCAAACTGTTTCAAACGCTAGGCTCCAAGACTGTTGTTCTAAACAACAACTTGAAACTCTTGAATTTTGACAAAAAGGGTGTCAAAGGAATCTTGGTGGGATTCAACCTCGCCCTAAACTCTTACAGGGTATATTGCCCCAAACTTGGTTCAGTTGTCCGTAGCAAACATGTTCAAATTTTCGAAAATATGAAATTTGACGACTCTTCCTCCTCCTCTCCCAACTCCCCTTTTGACTCCCTTCTTCCTGATCCCTTGACTGACATTCTCACTCTCCCTATTCCCCAAATTGCTCAACCTCCAAATCTGGTCCCTCAGAGCTCTGTCTCATCCACACCCAAACCTCTCCTGTCTCCCTCCAATCCACCGACTCCCACGCCTCCAACATCAGAGAGCAACTCAAACCCCAAGTTGAATTCTGACGCATCAGATGGCGAGCAAGTTTCCAATCTTCTAACTCCTCACAACACTTACAACTTCCGCGACCGCTCAACCATTCAGCGGCCCCAACGCTATGGTTTCCTCATGCGATCCGTTCCTAAATCCTATAAAGACGTAGAGAAGAACCCCGATTGAATTAGATGGTTAGAGTCAATGAAAGTGGAGCTGGATGGCATAGACCTGCTTAAAGTCTGGGAGGGTTGCCACACTCTACCTGACGGGAAGCAAGCTCTGACTACTGTCTGGGTCTATCAACTCAAGGAACAGCCCGACAATTACGAATCTCTCTTCAAGTCAAGGTTGTGCGTCCAAGGCTTCAAGCAAACAGAATTCTGCGATTACGGAGAAACATACGCCCCCACCGGCTCGATCACCACACTCCGCGCTCTCCTAATCTACGCATTCCATCATTCTCTTAAAATCCGCCAAATGGACATTAAGTCCGCCTTCTTACATGCTCCACTCGACGAGGACGTCTACATCAAACGACCTGAAGGATACCGTTCAAACTTCCCTTACTTCAAACTCAACAAGGCCCTGTACGGCCTTAAGCAAGCTCCAAAGAGTTGGTTCGACACGTTAAGGGAGTGGATCGTATTCAAAGGATTCACTGCCTCAAGCGCGGATCCCTGTCTCTACATTAACAGCAAGCTTTCCACCTTTGTCTTTGTCTATGTGGATGATCTGATTGTAATCGGTCAATCAACTGAATTCTGCAATCGGCTCAAATCCAAATTTTCCATCTCTCACGATGGCCCACTTCACAAGATCCTTGGAAATCAACTTGTCGAAACTCCTCAGGGACCCGGTCTTCTGCAACCCAAGCACATCAAGTATGCCCTAAAAGAGTTAGGCTTGTTTGAATCCAAACGGATCACCACACCCATGACTCCCAACGTTCACCTCTCCCCGGCAGCTGATGAAGAATTCAATGACTTTCTCAAAATCAACATCAACTTTTGATCGTCTTTGGGCTTTCTTAACTTCATTGCCAGTAGAACTCATCCCAACCTGTCCTACGCGGTATCCACTCTCTCTAGATTCAATAGCAAACCCGGCCTTCAGCACTGGCTAGAGGCCAAACATGCTTGGCGATATCTGAATCATACCAAAAACCTAGCACTTAGACTCAAGTCAACACACTTCAATTACAACATCAAATGCTTCAGTGACTTCGATGGCAGCAATGACACTTTGACGCGTAGAAGTCATACCGGTTTCATCATCCTGTTGTATGGCTGTCCCGTATCCTGGAGTAGCAAACTCCAACCATTGGTATCTCTCTCTTCGACTGAAGGTGAACTGAAAGCCTTGGTATCTGTTGCCCAAGAAAAATTGTGGCTTGATAATCTGCTTCACGACCTCAGCCCCCACATTCATCTATCCCACTGCTTCAACATTGACAACAAGGCAGTCAACAACCTAGTCTGTTTCAAGTCGCATCATAGTGCCTTAAAACACGTGGACACTCAGATCAAGTGGCTCTGAGAGCATCGCGGGGCCAAGAATCTAATTACCAATCTCGTTCCATCTCATGAAATGATTGCCGACCCGTTAACCAAGCCAGCAATCAGACCCTTGGTCCTAGCTCTCACCTCCGTTATACTAGCACCTCACAACTGAACAGGGCGGTGTGTTGAGTTGACGGAATCAAAAGTGGCCAGCACCTCCTGCGTAGTCGCGGCACTTCCAGTGTCAATACTTCAAATTCAGTTGTTCCTCCCCTATCTTCACTCCTTGGTCTCTGCGCCGACTTCTCCGATGAACACAACATTTCCTTCAATCACCGGTCCCCTCAAAACTTTCCTCCCGCGATCAACCAACCTCTTCATCCCTTCCTCCGGTCATCATCTCCTCATCTCCCCGAGTCCTTCATCCCTTCCTCCCGTCATCATCTCCTCATTTCCCCGATTCCTCATATCCCGTCATCACTTCCTCATTTCCTCAATTCCTCACTGCGTTCGACCCCTCAATTAATCCTCCCTCCATCATCATCTTGCTCCATCATTCTTCACATCTGCCTCCGCTCCTCACTCCCCTTTCTTCAATCCTCCCATCAAATTCTCGCCATCCAATCATCACTGTCACCGTCAATCTCAACCCTTGCCGCCTCCTGCCACGTTTCAATACAACAACAAACATCAATCTCTTGCCTTCATTCCAAGAATTCCGTCAACTCCTTGATTCTGTCCAGCTGTGAGGCGACTTCTTGCTCTGACTCCCACAACACCAATTTAATGTTCATGTCCGATCATTTATGTCATTTTCATCAATCTCTCAAACTCATGCTTATTTTGGTTGTCCCTCCTTTGCGCTAGCTCCTTCCTTCTTTGTCTCTGTTGGTCTTTGTTTTGAATTCCTTCAATTTTAATTTTCAAAGAGAGTTGTTGAAGATCCCCAATATAATTGTTGCCCCTCTATAAAAATATTTAATAATCAATCTATTCATATTGATTTAAAACAATAAACCATAACCAAACCACTTAACCTTGCAATAAGCTTAATCCAAATATTTTATGGATTTTTTCTGCATTTATTAAATAATATATTTATTATTTATTCTATCACCTCTGGTAGCTAAAGGATAGCAAGATTCTTGGAATCCAGGAGGCTGACAATTGGGGGTCTGGCCGCCCTTGCTATCCTTTAGCTACCAGAGGTGATAGAATCCAACATCCAACAAACCTCCCCCATCAGCTTCCAAAAGCTCAAGTAAGCTCAAGAGAGCTTATCAAATTATCCTGGTAAACTGGCTTAAAACTCTATGTGTTGGCCAACCTCCATCCTCTAAGGTTGATGGTTATATCCTGATTGCCAATGAACTCAAAAATAAAACAAAAGGTAGGATGGATCTTTCATCCAAACAGATGAGGGAGAAATTGAAGAATTTTTAAGCCAAGTGCAGAAAGACCCACTCCATGTCAATCTCCACCAGCTTGGGTATCACCAACTCCAAAAAAGCCAAGCAAATCAACTTGGTGGTTGATAAGTTGGACTCCATTTGTCCTATTTATATTAAAATGGATTAAATCTTTGGCAAGAAGGCCAACATGACCGCTCTAGCTGCTTTTGACTCCCAAAAATCTGATTTAGTTGATGAAAAGGACTTGGCTGGGGATGCCCAGCCTAGCAATGAGAACCTTGATGAAACCTTTGCCTTTGAGTGGCCCCCATCCAATGACTAGGAGAATATTCAAACACAGTCAGCTCCAATCACATCTACTCCCAAATTGATTGATGAGTCAAACCCAACCTTGCACCCCTCACTTACTTCTTTTGATTTCTCTCTTCCTGGGGTGGAAGAGCTGGAGAACTTGGCCAATGAGGAGGATGTCATTCCCATATCACCATTGCCATCAAGATCTGCTCAAGTAAGGAACCAAGTTCTTTTCTCTTCTGTATGGTTAATCCTGACGCATTTAGATTTTAAAAAAACAGGCTCATCCATTCTTGAATGGCCAAAAACTCAAGCCAATTGGGCCTTGCACATCCCCTTCAAATGAGAGCAATGATTTTTCCACACAAACCTCCTCTGCAAAGGGAAAGCAAAAGGCCTCCAATTACATCTAAATCAAACCCAATAGCATTCAAAAGAGGAGAGAAACTTCAATTTTTTTGGGCTTTGAGGAGATCATGGAGAAGCACAACTCAAGTAAGACCATTGGATTTTCCTTGCTTTCAAAACCAAGCTCATTCCTATTCCCCTCTGAAAAACAGTGAAATCAAAAATTGAATATGAAAAACTTTGGTTTGAAAAGGAGAAGTGGGATCTTCAACTTGCTATTGATTTTAAAAAGCAGAAAGCCAAGATTTTGGCTCATCAACAAAAATGGGATTCCAAGTGGAAGTTGAAAAAGGCTGAGCTATAATTTCAAAAAGAGGAAAAGGAGAACAATCAAAAGTAAGCACAACTGGAAATGGAGAGGGAAAGACTGGCAAAAAAAAGGATAAGTGGACTCTGCCTGCGGCATACATTGGTAGCAGTAGAGCAGTAGATAAATTAAAGCAGATTACTTTAATGCTGGGATTCTAAATATATTTTCTTTGATGAAAAACTTAAAAAGAAAAAAAATCATTTTTGATTACAACAATGCTTAAGACTATTTTTAACCCCACCAATAAAAAATATTTTTTTTACTTATATTTTTTTCCCTAGAGTATATTTTCCCACTCCCCAAGTGCCTGCAAGTTTTTTGAGTGGTTTTGTTTATTTGCATTGAAATTTCCATTCTTGTATCAGTGGCACTCTCCACAGCAGGAAAATTACAGTGCTTGTACTTATTGGCTGACCAAACCATTTCAACTATACCTTTTTTTCTGAAATTGATTCCAAAGCCCAGGTTAGGAAAAAAAAATTGGCCGTCTGATACTTGATATTAATCCGTAGTTTTGATAATTTTTCCATTAGATTTCTTGGTTGGAACTGCAAGTAAAAAGGAATACTCAGAGATGTCACCTTTGTCAATGTAAGGTGAGTTGTAAAAAGAGTTGGATGTGAAAGTGACATGCAAAGCGCAGTCAAAGGTAGTAGGCCAAGAACCAAATTCAAGTGATGAGATGGAAGGCATGCAGTTTTCCTTCATTATTTCATGGTTTGATTCAAAGGGAAGTCTGTCAAATTGCAAAACATTTTTCCAATAATTTGAGAGAATTTGTCTGCCTCAAGATTGAGAAAAGCATACTCTTGAGGGGAAGATCTAATAGATGATTTATTTAAATAGTGTCCAAATAAATCAAAGAGGTGCATCAATTTTTTCCATCAAATTGCCCACATTTCTCCACCCCAAGATCTTGAGGGACCAAAAGTTTTGAAATTTTTTTTGACTTGTGAAAGAAAGTTGTCACAAAGTTAATGTCCTTCTTGTCTTGGTAAGAAATTTTATCCAATTGGACAAATTAAATTATTGAAACAAGAACCTTTTGATCAGATATATTGAGAACAATTACTTTTCCATGGCTGAAGAAATGGAATTGCTTGATTTTCTGCTTGGCATGTTTGAACTCAGCAGGTGAAGGTTTTCAATTGTTCTTTTTTTCAGCAGTGATTGCAGGATACAGATCCAAAGTTTGTAGTTTCCATCCAGAACATACAATTTTTTCATTAATTCCCTCCTCTGCAAGTTCCAAAGAGATTTTGGATTCCCCCATTTGATCCCTATTTTGCTTCAAAGTCCTCTGCTTGCCACCTCTCTTTATGTTTTCACCTCATCTGCTTCCATCTTTTTCCCTCCCAGGAAAAGTCTCTGCTTGGGGTGAGGATAAAGAAGGGATTCAATTAAGAGTATAAAATTGTGAGGGAAGTGGGAGAAGCAATGGAATTGAAGGAAAAGCTGTCAAAAAAGGATTACCAAAAAAAAATGTCAGTCACATGATCACAAAAAAAAAGAATTACTGCGCCTGAACAAATTGGGCCAGGCTTATTACCAGAAAAAAAAAATTACCTGAGTGTGAAATAATTGGGCCATGATATGGGGGCCAGGGAGGGGGGGGGGGTGGCTTGGTTGGCTGGGCAGGAGGGCGTTGGGGAGGGGCCTGGTGGCAACTGGGGGAGGGGGGGCTGGCGGCAAGCCTGCAGTGGGGGCAGAAAGAGCAAACAAAGCAAGGGGGAGGGGCTTGAGAAAAGGGCGTGGGGGGCCAGAGAAAAAGAGGGTAGTGGCGGTGCCAGCAATCCAAACAAAGAGGGGGGGGCATTCCAATCAAAGGGGGGGGGCTGGCAATCAAAGGGGGGGGGGCAAGGGAGCAGAGGGCCCAGGCAAGCAAGGGAGCAGGAGGGGGGGGGGGTATGGTGAGGGAGCAAGCAAGAGGCATAGGAGGTGAGGGAGCAAGCAAGAGGGAGAGGAGGTCAAAAAGGATGGAGGGAAGAGGAGGATGAGGAGGAGGGGGGGGGACTTGCCTGAGGAAAGAAGAAGTAAAGAGGTGTGGGGGCCTATGGTGGATGGATCAAAGGATCAGTATCCCTTGATGGGGATGGATGAGGAGGAGGGGGGGGGGTGGGAGCTTACCAGGGATGCCAAACAAAGGAGGAGGGGAGGTGGTGGCTGAGGTGGAGTTGGTGGCTGAGGCGGAGGTTTTGGGTGAGGCAGAGGTGGTGGGTGAGGCGGAGGTGGTGTGAGGTGGAGGTGGTTGGTGAGGAGGAGGAAGGAGTGGACCAACTGGTGGTTTGGTGGGGTCATAAGGGTGGTTTGGAAGTTTTGAGTCTGTTTTTTCTGAGTCCACCCCACAAAAAGAGAGAAAAAAACCTCTGACTCAGCCTAGGAATCTTGGGTGAACAACCAAAACCAAGAAAATATGGTGAAGCAATTTTTTACCTAATTTGAAATCAAACATTAGTCATCAAAGCAAGAAAGGGTGAGAGGAATAATCTGTTCTCTCATAGAAGAAGATGAGGGAAAAGATGAGAACGGGATGAATTAAGGCAGATCCAGAATATAATCTTCAAATATTTTGTCCCATTCATTTTTGATGTTGGCCAAATGATTGTGAAGGATTACACAAGTGATAATTCAGTTTATGAGGAACTTCATGTCTTTGGGGTTTTGAAGCTGTTTTTGCACTTCCCTTAAGCTAGCCCATCTTCCTTTAAGGACTTCCATGGAATGCTCAATCCATACTTGTTATTGGGCAAGATGATATTTGAAATTGGTTTTTCCTTGATTTTTGGACAAAACATTCCAGTATGCTGGAACCACATATTTCCAACTAGCATAAGTTAAATTGGACAGAAGTTCTTGATCTTGGTAAAAGTATTTTTCTGTTTTTTGGGAAATCTGCATCCAATTGAAAACAAATAAATCATGACAAGAAGCCAGAAGGCCAGCGTGGAGGGATATGAACTTCTTGCTTTTATTGAAAACAAGTGTTAGGGCCATGGAGTATCTAAATAAATGTTTCCTTCAACAAAACCAATTAGACCAGGAAAGCCTTCAGTTTCCATCAATTGAAATATCTCCTTGCTTTCTTGTTTTGCTGGCCAAAAATGGACTGAGCAACAGAAAGGTAGGAGAGCAATCATGACTCTTTTGGTGTATGAGTAAATGGTTCCATAACCAACTGAGAATAGATTTTCTAATTTATGGATTTCTGCTCCATTTCCATTTGATCCCAATCTACAAAGAGAAACAGCCAGTTGGATAGATGGATTTCATTGATGATTAAAATAATTGTTCTTAAAGATGTAGTGGTCTTCAATCATCTCCAAAAGTTTTATGAATGAAGGAAATAGAGTTTTGAACAGTTTCTGGAAGCTGAAGTTGGGGAGGAGATAATAGTTGGGGAGGAGATGAAGCTTTTGCCTTTCATACATAGGGTTGTGGAGAGTTTGTCCTCTTGGAAACATGTATTGCTTTTGTAATAGAGCATTCAAATCCAACCAAGTTGATTCCAAATTGGATTCTGAATCAGAGTCTGAATGGAAGTCAAATACAAACAAAATTTCAGTTAGCTTTTTTGCATTTTCAACTTGCTGAAAGGAAGTTTGATGGGACATTTGAGAAAGATGGTGATTTGATGCGGGGTTATGAGATGATGATGGGATTTGTATGAAGATGGAGATGTGAAGAAATAGAGATGTGAAGCAATAGAGATGTGAAGCAATAGTGATATGAAGAAATGGAGATGAGATGCATGGAGATGGGATTGTTATGGATTTAATGAGGTGAATGTGTTGAGGGGTGTTTTGGATTTGATGGATGGTGGATGGATCACGATGAATAAAGGGTGGGTTTAATGGCGGTTTTGATTTTTGAAATCTGCAATTTTCATGAAACCTGCCATTTTAAAATACACCAGTGAGGGGGTATGTGTATTTCAGAAACCCATTGTAAAAAATGGCAGGTTTGGTCAAAAAGAATTGCAGGTTTCTAATGGGAGGTTTTCTAACTCTGATACACCCTAATAATTTCATAAAATTAAATCAGGAATTCACACAGATGCTAAAAATTGTTTAATAAATTTTTAAAATCTACAGATTCTTGTTGTTATTTTTAGAAAAGCCCAATATTCCACTTTGCCTCCTACTGAAATTTACTTGGCCTTTTTCATTATCTAAGTGACTTGTGGAAATAAAATCCTTTAATCTTGATTTTTAGAATTATTTTTGGTGTAAAAATTGGAAAGAACTTTGAAAATTTATGGGCATTTCAAAATGAAATATTTTAAGGGTAAGTTTGATTGTGGATATTTTAAATTATGAAGAAATAAAAAATTGAGTTTGCAAAACCCAAAATTCAAATATCTCCAGGGGATGAAGAGCTTCATGATTCACAGGCTTCCTTCTGAACTCATTCATGCAAATTCTTTCACTTCTGGTATGTTTTTTAAAATCATAAAAAACCATCAATGAAGCTGAAAAAAATAAAGATAAGAATATTGCACCATGAAGAATTTGATGTCACTTCCTAGCAAGTGCTGTCAAGGACTCTGGTTGAAGCTCACTCCAATCTCTAGTTGAAGCTATGCTCATGCTACAACCAAGATTTTGGTGCACAGTCACTTTGAATCAGGCACAGTGACTGTGCATTGGGGCTTGGATAAATCTGGACCTGAGCTTGGCTGGGGCTTGACCTGGGATTGGTTGTAGATTGGGCCTTAGCTCTATGATGGCTATTGCTAGCAAGTGACATGAAGTATTTTGTGGTGTTGGAACCTTTTTTTTCAGGAAATTTTTCTCAAATTCTCAAGTTGATCTTGGCTCCTTGGATTAACTTCATTGAATTCAATCACTGACACAACCAACACTGTAGTTTTGATAATTCTATTCAACTCAAAATCAGACAAAAGTCAACTTCCCATCAACCTCCAGCAATATTGTTTTTAATTGGGAGAATCATTCTCAAGCAATACTTTCAGCTTGTTAGTTCTTCTTAATCTTATCAGAGTTCAATACCTGTCTTGCAGAACGAATATCTGATTTTTTCTTCATTCCTACTTCTCTTGTCATCTTAATTTTCAATTTAACTCTCTTTGATTTTTGGAATGACCAGCCTGGTCTAGATATCCCATTTCTTTAAAACATTTACATGGTTAAAGGCAAAAATATGGATCCATCCCGCTCAACTAGCAGAACCAGAATGGTGGAAACACCTGGAACAGGAAGAAAAGTCAAATTCAAGGCCCTGGAACTGAAGTAATCAATGTAATAAACTCCACTACTCACCAAGACCAACTAATGCATTTGGCGGAAGAAAATGGAACATATTTTGAAGATGCAAGGAATAATTGATCTGAATAACTCTACCAACCCCTACTAAGAAATTGCTGACAACAACATGAGGGCCAGATACATAATTTCAAAGCTGGATCCAGAAACACATACAAACATCATAAACCCTGAGAAAAAAGACTTCACAAAGCTCATTATGCAAGCAACAAAGAATTACTTTGCCTCCAGTCAAGTTGCAAATTGAGCCCGGTTTTTGTCAACTTTCTTTACCCTGTATTTTACCAGAACAAAATTTATGGCTTTCTTACCTCATTAAAATCTCACCTTGGCCAAAGTGACAAAGTTGGCATTGAAATACCAATTGAAATTCTCAGTTATCTTATTCTTTTTGAGCTCCCCAATTCACTCAATGCCATGCAATCATAAATTATGCATTTTGGATCCAAGATCTCATTCTTGCTTGTCCTGAATCATTTGTTTCAGCACAAAAATGAAGTACAAGCTTAGCTACCCAAATCCTCAGACAGCAACATGGCCCTGTATCACTCAAATAACCAGAGAGAGCTCAAGTATCTTAGATGTGAGAATGGGAGGCCAAAACCAGCCATATCTTCTCATCCAACTTCTTCCTGCTTGGCTGATTTTCCAGAGTTGAATCCCAGTCACCCTTTAAGCAAAAACAGGCACATAAAAAAAATAAAAAGCAAGCAAAGATGCGCTACTACTCTTCCTTTTTTGTCTCCAATCACCTTCAAAAAACCCAAAATATTTCTTTATCTTTGAAATTGAATGCTCTATTCAAATGTTGTTCAAAAAGGACTTGTTCATCTTTCTTACAGAACACTTGGGTTCCAAAACAATCAAAACTGGGAAGAAAGGGAAAGGACTTTTTATTTGTGGGATAGGAACTGCAAAAATCACAAATAATGGGAGAAAAATATACCTTCAAAATGCAGCATGAATTCCAGAAGCTACTGTTAATCTTGTTTCTTGGTGAGCTCTTTTGAGCAAAGGATGCATATTGAGAGAAAATATTCAAACCAAGCATCCATCCTTCTCTCTTTTGCACAACAGCAATCAATTACTGACTGGAATAATTGAAAAAAACCAGCTTCTAATTCAAGCTGTCCCAAAAAACATAGTCCAATCATCCTCCTGATATCTAAAGCAAGCTGACTGACTCAAACTGCATCTGAAACTAGGCCACAAAAGCATTGAAAGAATGGAAAAGCACCTAAGCCACAGTTTTGAAAAGACAATTCAAAGCATGTTTGAGTTTGTGGCATTCAAGAAGGAAAAAATCACCAAAAATACCTTTGAAAAACATCAAATACCAGATTTCAGGGTTTTTGACCAACTCCAACTTTATCTCATGGGTCCTATTAATCCCAACAGAAAGGGAGGAATGGGCTATTCCCTCACAATTGTTGACAAAAAATCTGGGTTTTTGTCTGCATTTCCACTTCCCTCCAAAGACTCTGTGGTAGTCCAAACCTGTCCTATAGCCATCAGAATCACTTTTCCAGTGTAAAAACAGCTCAAAACCTCAAAGTGACCTCAGAAATGGATTCTACATCAGAAATAACCCATATTCAGTCAGCCAAAGTACCCCTATCTATCATGGATTAGAAGATACAGCCCAACAAACCTCCAACGGTGGCAAATGCATACCCAACCAGGTGTCACAGTTCTGTGGAAGGTATGAAGAAATACCTTAGAAACCCTCAATTAAATACCCGTAACAGCTTACCTCCAACACCAAGACCATAAAAACCTATAACCTCAGCCAGAATACAGAAATACAGATACAGGAGGCAGTGCAGCTAGTTCAGCTCCTGTCACCTCACCAAACAAACAAGAAAATAAAGATACAGGAGGCTGTGCAGAAGTATACAGGAACAGTGCAGGCAGTAGGCAGTGAAACCAGCCTCAACCAGAACCAAACAAAATACCAGTAACAACAACCCCCAGCACCACACAGAAATTTATGCAGCCAGTAGCATTTGATGCAAAACAAACTACCAGTACCAACAACCCCCAGCAGCACACAGAAATTTATGTAGTCAGAAGCATGTAATACCAAAAAAAACCACAAGTACAAGTACCACAGGGATACCCAGCAATATATGCAGGCATCCAAAAACTTGCATTACCAAACAACCACAGTACCACACAGAAATTAATGCAGCCAGTAGCATGTGATGCCAAACTAACTACCAGTACAAAGACCACACGCCTACCCAGCAATATATGCAAGCAGTCAAGACCATGAAGCACCAAATAAACCACCAGTTAATGCACATAAATACATGCAGGAAGAAAAGTCAGTACTAAATAAGCAACCAGAACCAGAGCAACCTTAGCAGCAACTCACAGAAATTTATGCAATGCTGTGCAGGAATGAAAACCCTGTACAATCTTTTCCAAACCAGAAGAATTTCCTCAGTTTTGTGCAGTGTCTTTTCTCCAACCAGAAGAATTGCCTCAGTTTTATGCAGTGTCTTTTGTCCAACCAACAAAGTTGCCTCAGTTTCATGCAGTGTCTTTTTTCAACCAGCTAAAATGTCTCATGTAACTGTATCCCACTATAACAGGCGAAGCCCTGTTGAGACTGTTAAAATGAAGATTTGTCTGGTGAGAGTCAAACCCACGACCTCAGATAGAACAAGACACATACTAGAGTTCTGCCTTTACCAACTATTCTACAGATGCTTCTTGCTGCCAGGGTTGTTTGGTATTACTGGTCTAGGTTCAACTGCACAGCCTTGGTACTGTGGTGATACATCATGTTAGCAGGTTTAACCTCAAAACCCCCCCTTGCTACATGATGTAGAAATAGGTATGGCAATACCCAGTTGAAAGGGTGATCAGTGTGGGTATTGAACCTGTGATCATAGGGTAGGCTTACAGGGGATGATGGTCTTACAGAAAGCATTAACATCTTATTCAAGTCTCTTAAGTAAGCAGGTATACGCTTAGGTAGGCTCTGGGCTCATAACCTGTTGACTCAATCAGGCTGAGGATACTGAGGATACCCAGAGATATGGCAGCGGGAAGAAAGATGAGGATTATCATTAATCAGAACAAAGAAAGAATAATGATAATAAACACAATAATTACCTGAGGATACTCAGAGATATGGCAGCGGACAGAAAGATGAGGAGAGAAATCTTCCTTTCCAGCCAAACTCTGTCCTCAGGTGATGGGCATTGAGTGAATGTTACAGTCTACTGGGAAATAAAATGTGTGTGAAATTTGAGAGAGGTTGCGCATGTCTTGATGACAGAGTGAGAAAGAACTGGAACATGAGATACTGGCCATAGAGATGTAATTTAGGTTTGAAATGATGTGATGAGGAGAATAAAGAAAAGGAAAGACAAAAATAAAAAAAAAGAAAGAGATTGATGATATATCATCCCAAAAAGGCCCAGAGCACCCTCAGGGGAAGCCCTGAGAATCTCCTGAGGACCATATTTTCTATTTAAGGAGGGCCTGTCTGCCCTATCCAGGTTGCATCAGAACACCCATCTCATGCAATCTGGCCACCTACCACCTACCACCCATCACCCACATATCAGGCCCTCTGGCACATCATCCTATCCATCTGTGGTACCTAACAAGATAAATATTATTAGTGAACCAATTATAAAGAAACAGGAATTCAGAAATAAAATTATAACCCATCTTTAAACAATTAAAACCACCCACCAGGTGCTTCAATAAGGGTTCTTCTGTGACCTAAATATTCAGCACCCAATTAAATAAAAACAAACCCCTTTAATTAATGGATACTCCTTGCAAAGGAAGAGAGCACAACAAAAAGAAACTACCAACCTTTCCTCTACCCAGCCCCCTGTGGGTAAACCCATCTTTGGGTCCTCTCCTGAACCGTCCCTTTGATAAGCCCTTGAAGCCTTTAATATTGAGATATTGGTTAAGATCACATATATCTGATAAATAATTAACCAATAATCCAATACATCTGGTCTTCTTCAACAAACCCTACCAATAACAATTAATTTTTAACTTTAGTATTAATTATCATAGAACTAGAACCAGCAAGCTAAAAAAAACAGAGCGTTAGACATTTGAAAAGAAAGTTCAACCAAAAGAATATAAAGAATAGAGTGGATAAAAGAAATACCAACAGCAACAGCTATAATCTAAGTCAATAGAGCATGAACGGTAGATAATTCTATAGAACTAGGCAAGGCAGACGATAGCCTGAAATAAATAGAGATCAGAGTAGTTTCATTTAAGACTTCACGCGGATGATCCTCTTACCAGACAAGTACACATAAGCTGTAGGATCTAGAGATTTTGATTAGAGTTTGAGGAGTTGGCGCGAGATTGATTTGTATCAAGATCAAGAAAAGAAATTAGAATCAAAAGAAGAACAGAGGAGATTCACTCAAGAGGGAGAATCAACAGTTCATTGAGATTGATCTGGTGTTGAGGTTGGTTCTTCAAGAGAGTAGAAAATTGAGGTTGACTCATCGTGAGAGTGGGAGTTCTCGTGAGAAAAGATAAAAAAGAAGGAAAACAAATAGAATAGCAAAATAGAAGATAGAAATAGGAAAAGGAAGAGCCCGTCCACTGAATGTTCTCACCCGGGGGCGGGGTATAACTTAGAATGGAGTATTTACACTCTTCTTCAAATTGTGAGTTTCAATAATAGGCGGTTACAGAGCTATGCAAGGTCAATATTCAACACTCCCCGTGGCTGGTACAAGGATTATCCAAGAATTTATTTATTGTAATTATTGAATACCCTACTTTGTAATAATTCAAGAGAGACTGTTGAGGATGCTTTTGTAAGAGAGTCCGCAACCATGAGTTTGCTAGGAATGAGATCTAGCGCATATTCATGATTTAAGAAGCTTTCGCGAAGACCTTTTGTCTTGATGTCTATATGCCTTGATTTTGAATGAGACTCAAATTTTTTTATCTTGTTGTTTAAACCCTTGTTGTCTATATGCAATTTGGGTATGAATTTGAAGCCTTGATAGATTTCATTGACGAGATGTTTAATCCACTTTACTTCTAGATAACAATCAAGCAGAGTGTTTAATTCTGATTCCGTAGAGGAATATGTGATGTTTTGTTGCCATGTTGAGTTCCAGATGACCGGGCTCCCATAATGAAATATAATATAACCCGTTTGAGATTTTCAAAAAGTGGGATTGTCTCCCCAAGTTGCGTCACTGAAGCTTGAAATGATGTCTTGTTCCGGATTGTATTTAATTGTCAACTTAAAATTTTTTGTGGTGTTAAGATACTTCCAAACTTTTCGAACCTCCCTCAAGTGACTCATACCTGGTTTCGCGTTGAATCGGGCCAAACTTGATACAAAGAATGAAATTTCCGGTCAGGTATATTGAGATAGGTGATTGAGAAGACCAATTGCTGATTGGTAATTAATATTCAGTTGACAGAATTCTGCATGATCATCATTGGAGGCAGGCTGGAGATTGAGGTTCTGGGTTAATGGAGACATGGTCTCTTTGCAAGATGAAAAGCCGAGTTCCTCCAGTCCATGATCAATATGGTTAGGTTGGCTTAAGAGTATTCAATCATCTTTAATCTCCATGAGCATTCCAAGTATTGTGTTAGGAGGATGGCAAGATGAATTCTGGAATTGACTAAGGAAATTTGACTTGAAAGTATTGGAGTTACCCACGTGAATTAAATCATCCACATGAAAATATAGTAGTTCTTTTGAATTAGTGTTGAGATAGAGGCAGGGTTCACTTGTTGACTTGCTGTATCCTTTAGATTTTATCCAGAACGTCAAGGTTTTGTACCGATTCTTGGGAGATTGTTTTAAACCATATAAGGATTTCTTTAACTTAAGATAAGGAGATTTTTGATTCCACCCTTCTGGCGTTTTAATGATGACCTTTTCTTCCAGAGGAGCATGCAAGAATGCGCCTTCAAAGTCAAACTGGGTGAGTTTCATATTTTCTTTCAGAGCATACAAGAGAGCCAACCGTAAGGATCCAATTTTTCCAGTTGGTGCCCAAGTTTCATTGTAATCAACACCAAGTACTTGATCAAAGCCTTGAACACATAATTGAGCTTTATATTTGACTGGATCACCATGACAGTTCTCTTTCACCTTAAATACCCAAGTGATATTTAAGATGTTATCCGGATTTACATAATATTCTTCCCACACTTCTTGCATTTCTATTCCGTTTAATTCAATCTCCGTAGCCTCCTTCCACTTAGGCCACTCGGAGAATTTCTGGGAAGCTTTGTAAGAAGGGGGTTTGTAACAATGATGAAAACCATATTGTTGTGGTTTCTTAGTTTCACGTCGAGGTCTTTGATATACAGTAGGTTCAGGAGGTTCTATGGGAGTAGGGTGACAGGGTGAGTTTGGGACAGATGAGTCTGTGGGATCCATGAAATTGGTTTCCTCACGATCTGACTTGGACTCAGAGAGATTTTCATTTGATTCTCAAATGGTATATTGCTTCTCGATGGATGAGAAGTCAGAATTGTTGGACTCTGAGCTGGCTTGAGAGAAGAGATCGAGTCCCAGTGACTCAAGGAGTGGAAATTTGGAAAGATTGTTCTTGAGAAACTGGACATGTTTGGTTTCAATAACGGCACCGGATGAGTTTAATATGAGGTAAGAGTGAAAAATTGGATTAAACACAACTAATATTCCTTCCAGTCCTTTTTCTTTGAACTTCCTCCCTCTATGGAGATGATTTCCAAGATAGATAACCAATGACCCTACGGGTTTCAAATAGTTAGTAGGAAGCATCTTCTTGAACATAAGTTCCCAGGGTGATTGATTATTACCTTCCTGAGGGATTTGATTCTGACAAATTTCTGTGTTTGATTTCAAAGAGAAGTAAGAACAAAGGGCTGCAGGAGCAGGTTATCAGTAAGAGAATAAAAATAGGAAAAGAAGAGTCTTAAAGAAGAAAAAGAAGATTTGTAAAATACCAACATCAAGCGGATGAATTTAAGAAGGAAAGAAGGAAATCATTAGAAAGAAGAGAAGAGTAATGGTGTTGGCGGTTGAGGAGCTAGCGTGCTAATAAGAGATTGGCTTTGAGTTAGATATGAAGTTAGAGAGTTTGTAGAAAACCAGCCGTGACAGACATACTTGAGATAAGATGATCCTGGTGGTGAGATTTGAGGTTGAGATTGAGAGATTGGAAGAAAAGAGTAAATGAAGAAAAAGAAGAGAGAGATGAAAGAAAGATAGATGAGAGATAATGAAGAAGATTGGTGATTAAGAATGGAAGACTTTGAGATTCGGGGAGTTTTGAGTAAGAGGATTTGTTGAGTTCCAAGAAGGTGGTCGAGTTATTGGTTAGAGCTTCCTCCCATCAGATCTCCCCTTGTACAGAGGTTAGGTTATGAGTTTGAGAGTACGCGCGTGAAAGTGCGCGGGTGAAAGTGAATGGTGACAGATGAGTGATAGGAGGAGATGAAAGAATCTGAGTACCGGACAGTTAGAGGATGAAGAAGTTGTAAACATAAAGAAAAGAAAACAGAAATAAGAATGAAGAAAAGAACACACAAGGCAGAAAGAAAATAAAGAAGAAAAAGTTGAAAGTAAAAGAAATTGAAAGTAAAAGAAAGAGAAATAAAAAGAATAAGAGTTGAGATGAAGAGAGCAAAGAAATATTTAACACCCCCCATGTCTGGTAGGGCTGGAGACGCGAGTGAAGTCAGGATTGATAAGAGCAGAAAGGTTGGCCAGAAGATTTGGAGGCAAAGCCTTGGTGAGCCCGTCTGCATTCATCTTCTCAGATGGAATGAGATCTATGATTAAGCTGCCTTGTTTCAACTCTTCTCGAATGGCTTTCGTCTTGATGTCAATGTGTCAAGTTTTAGAGTTACAACCGAACTTTTTGAGTTTTTCAATGAGACCTTTGTTATCCACGTAGTTTTTGCTGGGTTCTATATCTTTCTTCCAGAGTTCGGATACTAGGTCCTTCATCCAAATTGCTTCAAGAAAAGAGTCAACAAGGGGATTGAGTTCCGCTTCAGTCGTAGAATGAGTGACATTCCTTTGGCGGTAACTTCTCCAGGAAATGAGAGAACCAAAAAGTAGGGATAAGTGTTCAGATTGAGACCTTCTGTTTTCAAGATCATCCCCCTAGGTTGCGTTGCTATAGCAATGAATTTGAGTCTTGGTGTTGTGAACCAAAAGTGATAATTTAAGATTTTTGGTTGCATTCAAGTATTTCCAGCAACGCTTTACTTCTCTCCAGTGTTGAATGCCGGGTCTTTTGCAGAATCTAGCAAGACTAGAAACGGCGTAGCTTAGATCCGGACAAGTTAAGCACGCAATATAATTCATTAAGAAAAGAGCCGATTGATAATTAATATTAAGAGAGAGGAATTCTTGATGTTCTTCTTCGGAGGCAGGAGCAAGATTACTATTGACAGTGAGCGGAACCAAGGAAGGTTTGCAATCTGTCATTTTCAATTCTTCAAGACCGTGTTCAATTTGTTTGGGTTGAGACAACAGGATAGAGTCTTTGAGTCTTTCAAACTTCATGCCCAATATAGTGTTGGGTTCGTGATGGCTAGAGTTTGGAAAGCCATTGAGAAAGTTTGTTAGGAAATCATTGCCCGTACCCACGAGGATGAGATCATCAACGGGGAAGAAAAGGACTGAGTTGGTTGTGGGATGAATGTAAAGACACGGATCTGACATTGATTCGTGAAAACCTTGGTTGCAAATCCAAGAGGTGAGTGTGTTGAACCAATTTTCTGGGGCCTGCTTGAGTCCGTACAGAGATTTGTTGAGAGTAAGATATTTAGCAGTTCGTTTCAAACCTTTGGGACGTTTTATAATTACATTATTGGTCAGTGGAGCGTGCAGGAATGCACTTTTGACATCCAGTTGAGTAATAGGTAGAGAGTGGTAGAGTCCAAAGAGAAGTGCAATGCAAAGTGAGGCGGCTTTTCCCGTAGGAGAAAAGGTATCGAGATAGTCTAGCCCATATATTTGATTGAATCCCTGGACGCAAAGCCTGCTTTTATAGATGAGAGGTTCCCCATGGCAATTGTCTTTAAGACGATAGACCCAGGTTGTATTCAACGGATTGACAGGTTCAGGACCATCGTAGTCATCCCATACCTTAAGGTCTTCAATACCATTGAGTTTGACTTCCATTGAGGCTTCCCAATTTGGTGAGTCGAAATATTTCTTTGCTTGTTTGTAAGTCTTAGGTACGAAGTAATGATGATAACCGTATCTTTGAAGTGGATTGATGGAAGAGCAATCCCGTAAAGAGTAACTTGGTTTTAACTGAGCAGCGAGGATGTCAGGTGAATTAGAGGAGGTATTGGATTGAAGATCTAAGGAAGATTCAGGAGAAGGAGAGGGATCGTTTTGATCGGCATTGACCGGATCATTGTGAAACTGGGAAGAAGAGGAGGATTCAGAAAAAGAAAAAGAAAGAGGAAGATTGATGTCCAAGTTGAGAACAGGATTGGAATCGGATTCAGTGATTGAAGAGGATGGAATTATCTGGGAAGAAGAAGAGTTTTTGAGTATTTTCACGTGCTTAGAAGAAATGATAGAATTGTCAGGACAGAGAATGCGATAGGAAAGGAAGTGAGGGTTATAGCCCACAAGAATCCCGGCAAGTCCACGTTCTTTGAATTTCTCGCCTCCAGCAACTTTGGTATTGAGATAGACGGCCTTGGAGCCAATCGGATGAAAGTAATCGAGAGGAAGAGTTTTGTTGACGAACATTTGATAAGGAGAAGGAGAATTCGGGGTTTTAGGAATTTGGTTGAGAACCAGACAGGCAGACTTGGAAATTTCGGCCCAGAGTCCAAGAGGTAGTTTTGAACTTCGAAGGATAGATTGTATGGATTCGGTCAGAGTTCTGTTGGCTCGTTCAAACTTGCCATTTTGTTCATGATGGTATGGTTCAGTGATGAGAGGTTGTATTGAGTTGGATTGAAATTACTCTTTTAGGTCAGCAGAGATAAACTCTCCTCCACAATCAGAGCAGATGGTGGCGGGAAAGAAACTTTGTTTTTGTTTTTCAAAATTTAAGATAGTTTTAAGTTGAAGCGCTGCATCGGATTTTTGTTGGAGAGGAATTGCGGAAATGTAACCAGAGTAGTTATCGACAATGGTCATTAAATATTTCATGCCGTTTCTGGAAGAGGGGGTGATGGGACCAACGAGATCGACATGGAGTTGTTTGAAGGGTTGTTTGGCCGACATGGATGTGTTTTTGAAAGAACTTTTGGTGATTTTGGAAAACAAGCAGTCTTTGCATTGAAAATCTGATATGAGATTTGAGCCGAGATTGGGAAAGAGATTTTTAAGTCGATATGGACTGGCATGTCCAAAAGCGAGATGGACAATTTTAAGTTTATCGGCGTTCCAGTCAATTTGAGAGATGTTGCAGAGTTTCTGATTAAATCCAACCTTGGAAGGATTGTTGAGAACGAAGAGATTACCTCAAATAAAACCAGAAAAGACGGGACGCGAATTGGATAACAGTCAAAATTGACTTCCATTCAAGATTAAAGAGAATTTCTTCAAGACTATAAGTTCCCCAGGACTGATGAGGTTGACAACAAGATCGGGAACAAAGAAGCAATTGGATAACGTGACGGTGGTTTCCTTCCAAGACAGTTGGACTGTACCTTTTCCTCTAATAGGGAGCTTTGCACCTTCCTTTCTAGTACTAATGGATTCTTCTTCAGAACATTGAGTGAGATTGATGAAAAAGCTTGCGGAGTTAAACATGTGGCAGGATGCCCCGGAATCTAGAATAATCTGGTTGTGAGAGTTGATTTCTTCAATCCAGGTAGTGAGTAAAGCATGATAATGGGCGAATTCTTTTCCTTTGGCATTGGAATTGAATTGTGCTCGCCAATTGGCTTGAGCTTCTTTCCACCAGTCAGGAGCCAGGTGTTTGTGTTTGTGCCAACACTTATCCTTGGTGTGTTCGGGAGATAAGGGATTATGGTGACCTTTCTTGCAGCGGAGCTCTCGAGGCACTGGCTTTTTGGCGTTTCGAGAGACAACTAAAGCGGTGTCGAGAGAGGTTTTGGAGTCTTTGGCTTTTGATCTGGTTTCATTGTTGAGTTGGGTTAAATGATTCAAAACAAGTTTGACGGAGACATTTTTATTGGAATGCATTATTTGTTGGCGTAGAGATTGAAGAGCAGAAGGGAATTTAAAAAGGATGAGATAGGCTAGAATATCGTCAGGAAGGTTGATTCCTACATCAATCATTTTCTTCATGGAAATTTTTGTTTTGGTGATAAAAAGATTAATCAAATTGGTTTTGAATTGGTGATAAAGAAATTTGTTGAAGATTCTGGCCCAATTGGCGGTTTGAGAGGAGGCGAATTGTTCCTTGATGGTTAGCCAGAGCAGCTTGGCAGACGAGATATTTGTAGAATTAACAACATTATTATGGGTAAAAGAATCTATTCGCAAGAGCAAGATGACCCTGATTTCCATGTTGTCCGTAGTTTTGAGAGTTTTGGAATCATCCTCAAGAGCTTCCTTAACACCTTTTAGTTCTAAGAGAATAGTCATTTTATCTTTCCAGATCAAGTAGTTTTCTTTGGTGAGGACAGGTACCGCTTCAAGAGCCGCTTTGAGAATTATTTGTTGAAATCCATTGCTGTTGCTTGATCCCTCCATGGTTCCAGTGAGTAGTCGGGATTGATCTTTGGCTTTTAACGGTGAAAAATTTCTGTGTTTGATTTCAAAGAGAAGTAAGAACAAAGGGCTGCAGGAGCAGGTTATCAGTAAGAGAATAAAAATAGGAAAAGAAGAGTCTTAAAGAAGAAAAAGAAGATTTGTAAAATACCAACATCAAGCGGATGAATTTAAGAAGGAAAGAAGGAAATCATTAGAAAGAAGAGAAGAGTAATGGTGTTGGCGGTTGAGGAGCTAGCGTGCTAATAAGAGATTGGCTTTGAGTTAGATCTGAAGTTAGAGAGTTTGTAGAAAACCAGCCGTGACAGACATACTTGAGATAAGATGATCCTGGTGGTGAGATTTGAGGTTGAGATAGAGAGATCGGAAGAAAAGAGTAAATGAAGAAAAAGAAGAGAGAGATGAAAGAAAGATAGATGAGAGATAATGAAGAAGATTGGTGATTAAGAATGGAAGACTTTGAGATTCGAGGAGTTTTGAGTAAGAGGATTTGTTGAGCTCCAAGAAGGTGGTCGATTTATTGGTTAGAGCTTCCTCCCATCAGATCTCCCCTTGTACAGAGGTTAGGTTATGAGTTTGAGAGTACGCGCGTGAAAGTGCGCGGGTGAAAGTGAATGGTGACAGATGAGTGATAGGAGGAGATGAAAGAATCTGAGTACCGGACAGTTAGAGGATGAAGAAGTTGTAAACATAAAGAAAAGAAAACAGAAATAAGGATGAAGAAAAGAACACACAAGGCAGAAAGAAAATAAAGAAGAAAAAGTTGAAAGTAAAAGAAATTGAAAGTAAAAGAAAGAGAAATAAAAGGAATAAGAGTTGAGATGAAGAGAGCAAAGAAATATTTAACAGATTCAACATGAAGCAGAAGCTTCTGATCACTATAAGCCAGTAATTTTTTGGCAATCTAGAAGAGGAAAATGTAGCTCATGCAGATTTGACAATGGTTCTATTGGCTCGTTCCGATTGACCATTGTGTTGAGAGTGGTAAGGTTCCGACGTAAGCAATTTGATGGGTTTAGATTGAGCAAAGTCCTTTAGGGTTTTATTTGTGAATTCCGTCCCCTTATCTGAGAAGATTTCCGTTGGATAGTAGTTGAGTCGTTTGTATTCAGTCTCTAGAATATTAATTATGACATTCGGAGTCTCATCTTTTGACATTAGAGGAAATGCGGCTTGATAGCCGGAAAAATTGTCAACTAAAGTCAAAATGTAGCGGTGGCCTGCCTTTGATTGAGGATTAATTTGCCCAATCAAATCTAGGTGGATCCTCTCGAGGGTTTTTGATGCTGGCGTCGATGTTGCGCAAAAAGGAGATTTGGTGATTTTAATCTTCATGCAACTGTCACACTGGAATTTATTTATTTCTTCTTTAGAGAATTGGTCTTTCAAGATAGGTTTGAGCGTAGAAATTGCCGTGTGGCCGTAAATCTTATGAAGATTGGATAGAGATGAAGATTTTACCAGAGTAGAACCGGAAGATTGAGTTGATAGATTAACTGAAAGATTGTTGCCAGCTACGCTAGGCTTCTCAATTACAAATAAATTGTCGCAAATCATGCCTGTTAAGACGATCTCATTACTTTGGGTGATACAGAATTGATCACGTTCTTGAGAGAGGTTACATCCCTTTTTTGCCAGAAGACCCAGGCTGATCAAATTGACTACTATATCAGGGACATACATACATTCCTCTAGAGTTAAGTTTGATCTGTGAAAAAACTACATATATCTATCCTTACCAAACCCTTTTGAGAAGGTTCTTGAAGAACTGAAGCTAATTTATGCAAATCCATTGAAAAATCCCTGAAAATCCAGTGCTCCTCTTCAGGAAGCTCATAAAAAATAAATAAACAAGTTAAAGAACCTAAATGTGAATGACCAATCTCCAATTGGGAGATTAAAATTTTTTGAAAATTTAGAAGTGCCCAATATCAGCTTTGAATTATCCAATATTGCCCAATTCTGCAAGAACCCTGGAATAACACAGTGGAAAGAGGTAATCCATGTCTAGAAATAAATCCTGAAAACTATTGACTAAAAACTCAATTTTTGAGAAAATTCCTCAGAAAATCACCTTGTAACCTACAGCAATGAAACATGCGGAAATTATCCAGTCACCAAAAAAGGTTCATTTCTCTTTTTGAAGGATTTCCCATCTACTTGAACAGCTGAAAACAGAACAGCATAGCTCTTTATTCAACAGAATCTGAGTTCAATGCACTGTTGTCCAGTCACCTGGACGGGCGCTGGTTGAATCACCTACTGAAGGAGGTCTGGCAATTTCATCTAGAGCCCCCCATGCACCAAATTGAAAACAAAGGATTTATTGATAAAATAAAGAAATTTGGCTGTAATTCTCATTACAAGTACATCAAAATCAAGCTCAAGAGCCTCATAAAAGATTGGAAAAAAAGGAAAATAAATATAAAATTGATATTCTCTCAAGAAACTTTAGCTGACTCTCTGACAAAGCCAGCCATCCCAATTTCATTTTCAAGATTAGCCAATTATTTTGGGTACAAAACTCTCCCCTTGTTTAATTGAGCCAATGTGTTGATGTTTCTTTGATTCTCTCATAATTGTTGATTTTTCTTTGATTCTTGCACAGATTTTTCTTATAATTTTATTTCATATGTTATTCTTGTTTTCCTCCTTTTATATCTGTGTCTCTTCCTTTTCTCTCTTCCATGATACTTTCTCCTTTCAAGCCAAGCAGCTGGGTGTCTCTTGGTCAACACAAGCTGACTTCCCATTGAACTCCAGCAATATTTTTTTTACTCAGGCAGATCAGTCTCAAGCCAACCTTTAAGCTCACTAGTCCTGGTTAATCTCATTAGACGTCATTACCTGGCTTGCAGAACTAATATCTACTGTTTTTTTCATTCCTTCATCTCTTTTCATCTTACTTTTAAACTTACCTTTCTTCCATGTTTGGAATGAAACAGTCTGGTTTGGGTTTTCCATTTATTTAAAAATTTTATACAGATTTAATATATGGCACCAGAGTATTCAAAATGAGTAAATTAAAATAGTGTATTAGAGATTTTCCAAAATTTTAATCTATTATTCTGGGAAATAAAAGGAATTTTATGGGCAAGGTTCCAAATTTTTTTGGGAGAATTGGGCAGGAAAATAGGTTAGAGGAGAGAAATATAAGATAGAAAAGGATGGTTATCTGAGAAAATTTGATAAATATCTGAAGTAGGTGAAAATTGAATAATTTGACTTTTTTCAAGAAGTAACAATGATAAGTGGAAGAATAAAATAATATTTAATTTTGCACCAAAATTTTTTGAGTTTAACAGGTATTTAGGACAAAATGATAAGACTGGAAAGGATAAAATATAATTTTTTATCAGGATACAGATAAGATGTGACAGAAAATTTATAAGAAAGAAGCAAAATCTGATGGGGATGATAAGTCCATGAAAAGTGGGAAAGAAACCCCAATGGCATAGGGCCTGATATTATAGAAATATCTATTGTTTGGAGCTTGGAAGAAATATCTGGAAAATAGTTGCACATGCCAATAAGTAAAAATTAATTTGAAATGGAGTTAACGTTGCAGCAGAAGCAGGACCCAATCATCCCTCAAAAGAATGAGAGTGAGAATGGATGAAGGATTTCAAATGGAAACTATTTGGCTTAAATATTCTGGGTACAAGGAAAGCTAGAAGTGGTTGTTTACAAATAATTATACTGAATAATTAATTGGATAGTACTTAAACCATCATTATATCAAACCAGGAAAGCAGAATATTTAATTCATGTGAAATGTAAGGGAATCTGAGTTTCATTCAAGTGTTGGGCACATTCCAGCTTGAAATCAAATTTCCATTAAAATGGTAGGTAATAGATCCAGTTCTATTATAGCTTTGCTACTCCTACTGATCCCAATATTTTGTTCTTTGTGATTTCACCTGAATTTTTTTTATTTAAAAGCATTCCTTGTACAAGGGTAATCACTTTCTGTGCCTATGGTTGTTATTAAAAATTAAAGTATTTTCACCTCCTCTGGTTTGTTTGTTTTTATTGAGATGATCCATCTCCATTGTCAAAGTCAAGGGTCTTATTTATTAGCCTGGTTAATCATGTGAGTTGTCTTTTGGAAATTTTTTACCAGTCATCTGCAATCTTGAACTTGAGAATTTCACTTTTGTTGATGAATTTTTCTTTCAGCTGCAGGCTGGTGGCACCTTACTCATATATTTATTTCTTTTAATATCATAATTCAATAATAAGTCAAGGATGGATAATTCCACAAAGCCATCTCCTGCGGTGCTTCCTTAATTCTGGTAAAAAATTAATTTAACAGAAATTTTTATGAAAGCATAAATAAGCATAATTAAAACAACAATTCAGCCTGAACTCAATTGTTTTCATATCCAAGTTGCTAGCAATTTTACTCAATTTTATTGTGTGAAAATCACTATTGATTGGTGCACCAATTTATTTATTTTCCATCCTTTAGATAGATATTAATTTAGTGTATTTCGGGCATGCTTTTGAAAATTTTTTAAAAGGAAGGAGACACTTATGTGAACTTCCAGCTATAGAAAAGTGAAATTCTCAAAGCACATTTGTTGAACTTTGGAGAATCTGCTTTCACAGAAGAAATTCCTCCCAAATTCAACAATTAGATTAATTTTTTTGTGGGAATTGGATCCAACTAACTCTTCTGACTGATGTCTATTTCTGATTTTAAAAATGAATATAGCTACATTTTGCCAAAAGGGGAACAGTTTATTTACTTGTGAAAAAAAATTAAACAGCTTGACCCTTTATACAAACCACTTTGTCATGACAAGAGTCTCATTTCTGCTTTTTTGTGGTTTCATTTTTCAAATTTCCCAAATAAATAAACTTAAATATTTCCATGGTCAGTTACGGTGACATTTCATTTGGAGGGGTGAAGTTCATTCAACTTCTTTTTTAAAAATTGTGGATTCAGGTGATTTTCTTTTTTTTGAATGTGGAAATTTGGCAGAAGTCTTTTTTCTTGATTTTTGAATTCCTGGTTACATTAATTTTATTCCAAGGTGAATACCACATGAACCCAATTTTCATTTTAGCATCAAAATTTTTAAGAATGTGAAAACAACATGTGTCCTCTGGGAATTGAAACCAGGTCTCTCATGTGCATGGCAAGTGTACTACAAACTATACTAAGGATGCTTGCTCCCCAGTGGTCAAGATATGCTTGTAGAGGGCATTTCATAATGTCACTTTTGGGGACAGAATGATGGATGAGTAAACAACTAGAAGCATGAAGGGACTGTGGTCCTGAAGACTGCATGAAATCATGTATCATATCTCAATAAAGTTGATGAAATGAATTTTCTTTCTCGGTGAGATGAAGTTTCTTGCCAAGTCCATCAAATTGCTGCCTATGGGACTGGATGGTGACATGAAGTCACTAGCACGCCAGAAGCCCTATTTTCGCCTCGGTGACGGGTCCCGCCTATATCCCCTGGTCCCGGACCCAGATGAGGCACAGCTTCCTCGTGGGATCGTAACTGTGACCAGCATTTTTCGAGCCCAATATTTTCTGGTCTATCACGACTGAAGTTTCACCCAATTCCTTGTAATTCGCTTGCCCCTCAGAAACTTGTTTCTTTCGATCTAAAACGCTTTGGAAAGCTTTTCCCAGATATCATGTTTTACTTGGTACAAATCAGGTACACGCAGCTGTTGAAGCTGCGGAGTATGAATGTTATAAAGGCAGAGGGGGTCACTGCGAGCAACGCTTGACTTGTGACACGTGCGAGGGTGGACTTGGGATTCAAGCGTTCATGCTAGCGTGTAATTATCTCAAAGCAATTCATAGTTTTCGAGTTCGATGTTCTTCTTCCACCAATTCTGCCACCCTTTCTATAATTTCCGAAATATCACCTGACTTAGGATATCCAGATTGCTGAATTTTGAAGGATGAAAGTGTTTGGCCTCATCGCCTTATCCCAAATAGGATTTTTGGGATTACTTTGCGATAACCCAGTTCTCTTGGCGGCTGAAGAACCGGTAACGAAGGCGAGGAGGGTTGTGGTGGACCTAACTGATGTAAATGGTGGGTACTTTAAGCCTTTTCTTTGATTCATTTTCGTTGAATGAGTTATCTATCGGAATCGCAACCATACCCTCTCCTGGAATTTGATAAAATTAATACGCTAATCAAAATAAACATGCTTGAAAACAAAATTAGCCTCCGAGGAGCTGAAAAACGAGGTTCATTTTAAGCCAGGTAAAAAAAATCAAACAAAAACAAGTCGAAAGCACCAATAATTTCCAAATTCCTATCTTTGATGTTTTCTTGTTCTTTGTGAAATCAAAAGATTCAGAAGTAGGTGAATCTTCAAAAAAAGGAAGTGGTAGTAACCAATCTGAACTGAAAATTCTTCACGGTAGGTCCAAAATAATCAATTTTTCTCTATTTTGAGCATATTTCTTGAACATGTTTTGAACGCAAAGTGCTACATTGAAAGACCTAGATAAATATAAGGCGCAATTTCAATTCATCTCACTTGTAGGATGAGGAGAGCCATTGGATCAAAAGAATTTTTTTGTTGTATTTATTAATGAAAATGTTTGATCTGCGATTTCAGAAAAGCAACTCCAAGAAAGAAGCAAATTTTCTAAAATTATTGGTGAGCTTAAATTCTTTCAGAAAAACTAAGTTTTCTGATGAAAAGGCAGACTAAAAATAAATGTTTTTTCAAATTCAGATGAAATGGAGGAGTTGAAGAAGAATTATGCTCAAATTTTACCTTCAAAATTATTTGATAAAGTTCAAAATATTTTAGAAAATTTGAAAAGGATAGTTGATGTGTTTTCAGTAAAATTTTCATCAGAAATTTTGGAAGGTGAGTCTGCTATAAGATATTGACCAGTGTTTTTTTTTTTCAATTTCAACCTATTAATTGGTCTCCATAAATAGATTTAACTCATGGTAATCACTTGAGAATATCAGAGGATTTGAAAAATCAAGTGCAAAATGATATCAAAATAATTGAAAAAACTGCAGCAAAAGAAACACTCATGAAGTTTCAGGATATAATGACCAAATTCATGAAAGATATTTTTATTGAAGAATTTGGTGGATTGTTGAATAAGGAGATATCTCAGGACTCCAAAAAATTGATAAATAACCTGGAAAATGAAAGAAAAAAAGAAATTGTTTTGAAAATTATTGAGAACATCTTTGTAGACTTTGCTGATTTTTTGGATGAATTGAGAAGAATTAATAATTAATTGATAAATTTATCTTCAAATCAGAAAAATAAATTACTATTAATAAAAAATTATCACAAAAATAAAATGAAATTAAATATAATTTTATATTACATGAATTTTTAGTCTTTTGTTCCATGATAAGTTGATTAATTATCCTTAAAACAAATCAATAAATCCAATATTCAACAAAAATTATCCCCAAATGGTTCAAATTTCTGATAAATTCATTTATATCTTGAAATATGACGAAATTTGATAAACATTTGGGTATCATATTAAAATTTGGAATATAAAAATGCATTCAATTATCCATGGAAAGATTCTGGCAATGAGATCTTTTGAGACAAAATTCTGGTGTGAAAAACTGCAACACCCTATTTAAAGTTATTATTTGAATCAACCATTTTGGTTGATGAGGAGATATCTGGAAAAGCTCCATGAATTTTTGGACTCATGAAAAAAAGAATCTTTGAACTGAGCTAAAAAACATGCATGGAGCTTTTTTTACACCAAACCCCAGGGCTGTGGGGATGATTCCAGAAAATGGAAAAAATAAAAAAAACCATAATTTTAATATTCAAGGTTCCAGATTATTTGAGTGAAGCCCCTCAGCATTCAATGAATATAATTTAATTACAAATTGGAATTTCCCATGAATTATTTGGTATGGGATATGGTAAATTTGGTAACGAGGGGTTGCAAAAAGGTGTGAAAAGTTTTCTCAACCCATACAAGTTATGAAGGGAGGTTCACGGCTCATGTGGGCGGTGAAAAAAAAATTGAAAAATTAATAAATAAATAAAATAAGTAAGTAAGTGAATTAAAAAGAAAGAAATGAATAGAATAACACTAGACCTTGCAAAGATATACCTAACGGGTGCATTATTCTGGAGGTTCCTTTTTTGCTCTGTTTTTTTTTTTTTTGTTTTTGAATTTTTTTTTGTGTTTTTTTTGTGCTTTTTTTTTTTTTGTTTTTTTTTTTGTTTTTTTTGTGTTTTTTTTTGTGTTTTTTTTTGTGTTTTTGTGTTTTTTTTTCTTTTGTGTTTTGTTTGTGTTTTTTTCTTTTTTTTTTGTTTTTTTTCCCTCCTTTTATTTCTTTTCTTTTTCTTCTCTTTTTTTCTTTTCTTTTCTTCTCTTTTCTTTTCTTTTCTTTTCTTTTCCTTTCCTTTCTTGTTTTTCTTTTCTTTTCTTTTCTTTTCTTTTCTTTTCTTTTCTTTTCTTTTCTTTTCTTTTCTTTTCTTTTCTTTTCTTTTCTTTTCTTTTCTTTTCTTTTCTTTTCTTTTCTTTTCTTTTCTTTTCTTTTCTTTTCTTTTCTTTTCTTTTCTTTTCTTTTCTTTTCTTTTCTTTTCTTTTCTTTTCTTTTCTTTTCTTTTCTTTTCTTTTCTTTTCTTTTCTTTTCTTTTCTTTTCTTTTCTTTTCTTTTCTTTTCTTTTCTTTTCTTTTCTTTTCTTTTCTTTTCTTTTCTTTTCTTTTCTTTTCTTTTCTTTTCTTTTCTTTTCTTTTCTTTTCTTTTCTTTTCTTTTCTTTTCTTTTCTTTTCTTTTCTTTTCTTTTCTTTTCTTTTCTTTTCTTTTCTTTTCTTTTCTTTGTTTTTGTTTTTGTTTTTGTTTTTTTTCTTATTTATTGTTATTTTTTATTTATTATTTATTTATTATTTATTATTTATTATTTATTATTTATTATTTATTATTTATTATTTATTATTTATTATTTATTATTTATTATTTATTATTTATTATTTATTATTTATTATTTATTATTTATTATTTATTATTTATTATTTATTATTTATTATTTATTATTAATTATTTATCATCAATTAATAATTATAAATCATTCATCATTTATTATTTATTATTTATTATTTATTATTTATTATTTATTATTTATTATTTATTATTTATTATTTATTATTTATTATTTATTATTTATTATTTATTATTTATTATTTATTATTTATTATTTATTATTTATTATTTATTATTTATTATTTATTATTTATTATTTATTATTTATTATTTATTATTTATTATTTATTATTTATTATTTATTATTTATTATTTATTATTTATTATTTATTATTTATTATTTATTATTTATTATTTATTATTTATTATTTATTATTTATTATTTATTATTTATTATTTATTATTTATTATTTATTATTTATTATTTATTATTTATTATTTATTATTTATTATTTATTATTTATTATTTATTATTTATTATTTATTATTTATTATTTATTATTTATTATTTATTATTTATTATTTATTATTGATTATTGATTATTTATTATTGATTATTGATTATTTATTATTTATTATTTATTATTTATTATTTATTATTTTTTATTTATTATTTTTTATTTATTATTTATTATTTATTATTTATTATTTATTATTTATTATTTATTATTTATTATTTATTATTTATTATTTATTATTTATTATTTATTATTTATTATTTATTATTTATTATTTATTATTTATTATTTATTATTTATTATTTATTATTTATTATTTATTATTTATTATTTATTATTTATTATTTATTATTTATTATTTATTATTTATTATTTATTATTTATTATTTATTATTTATTATTTATTATTTATTATTTATTATTTATTATTTATAATTTATTATTTATTATTTATTATTTATTATTTATTATTTATTATTTATTATTTATTATTTATTATTTATTATTCATCATTTTTTATTCATTATTTATTATTTATCATTTATTGTTTATTACTTATTACTTATTATTTATTATTTATTATTTATTATTTATTATTTATTGTTTTTTATTTATTATTTATTATTTATTATTTATTATTCATTATTCATTATTCATTATTCATTATTAATTATTCATTATTCATTATTCATTATTCATTATTAATTATTCATTATTCATTATTCATTATTCATTATTTATTATTTATTATTTATTATTTATTATTTATTATTCATTATTCATTATTTATCATTTATTATTTATTATTTATTATTCATTATTCATTATTCATTATTTATTATTTATTATTTATTATTTATTATTTATTATTTATTATTTATTATTTATTATTTATTATTTATTATTTATTATTTATTATTTATTATTTATTATTTATTATTTATTATTTATTATTTATTATTTATTATTTATTATTTATTATTTATTATTTATTATTTATTATTTATTATTTATTATTTATTATTTATTATTTATTATTTTTTATTTTTTATTTTTTATTTATTATTTATTATTTATTATTTCTTATTTCTTATTTCTTATTTCTTATTTCTTATTTATTATTTATTATTTATTATTTATTATTTATCTTTATTATTTATTATTTATTATTTATTATTTATTATTTATTATTTATTATTTATTATTTATAATTTTTCATTTATTATTCATTCTTTATTATTTTGTGGAGGCTATACAACTTGATTTTAGTTTTTTAGCATGCTGTAAAATTTGAATGGGACGTGAAGCATGCCACACAGCCCTTTTGAGTTGTGTAGCATGCCACAAGGTCACTTTGAGCCTTGTAGCATGCAAAACGGCTCATTTGAGTTGTGCAGGGTGCCACACGACCAATTGAGCTGTGTACACAACTCAAAGAGAGGTTGTGGAATTCAGAAGAGGACTTCTTCTTGAATGGTTCCCAAGTTTGGAAGTTATTGATCCCTTGCGTCTGTAAAGCCTGAGTCCAACTGTTCCCCCTTTGACTGAGTGATAGAGAATTGAGAATAAAGATCCTTCCTAAACCTATAACAACCCCTGTGTAATCCTCTGGCACCCTCCTGGATGCGAAGAACCTTTCTATCCTTTAGCTAACAAAGGTGATAGAATAAAAAATAACTATATTTTTTAATAAATGCAGCAAGACCTGTAAAATATTTTGATAAAGCTTATTGCAAGGTTCATTGGTCTGGATATAGTTGAATGTTATAAATCAATATAGATAAATTTATTATTGAATATTTTATAGAGGGGCCACAATTATATTGGGGATCTTTAAAACCTCTCTTCAGGGAATTCAGTATGAAAACACGTAGGCCTGGTTACTTTTGTCCCTAAAGTTTAAAGGATATTTTGCCCAAAGATGATATGTATATAAAATACACAGTGGAGTGGCAGGGCTTTGTAACCACGCTGCCACATCAGAGAAAGGATAATAAGACTCCCTTGTATATTATTAAATCCTTTGGGTATCTTTTTGGGACGTGCACTGATGGGTGTTAGTAATGTCACTTGTCCACGCGCCTGAAGGACGACTACCATCTCTTTGACTTCTTCCCTGAAACCTAACCCCGGGAGATCACCCCCGGGGGTCTTTGACAACTCTTGTACCACTACCATCTCTTTGACTTCTTCCGTGAAACCTAACCCCGGGAGATCACCCCTGGGGGTCTTTGACAACTTTTGTTTTTGTTGCTTTGACTCCTCTTCTGGAGAGGACCTCTTATACTCTTGGGATCTTGATCTTTTTCTTTTTTCTTTTTTGTCCTTATTTTCTTTTCTGATATTCTCAATTTTTTCTTTATCTTTTCTCAAAAATAAAACTATCATTCTTGTCTGCTTATCTTATTTTTCTATCCTCCGCTCATCAACTTACCTCACTTGACCATCCAAAACCTCAACCAACTCCAAGTCCTTACTTGCTTCCATCCCTTGCCTGGTAAGATGATCCGCATCTCAATCTCCATGATCAATTGTCAACTTATGTGCCTGCCAAACCAGCCCGTATCTCTCCTCTGCTTCAAATCTGTCTCTTCTTGGATGCTAAATCTTCTGTGTCTCAATTGCCTGTTGGTTGTCTTTCTACTTTTGTTATTCAATCTCTTTTCTATTTGTGATTCTGACTCTCTTTATTTAGCCTGTTGGTTCTTAGTTCTTGAATGAAGTAGGTGAAATCTTCTCAGGGCTAAAAGCCAAAACCAGACACCCCAAACTTCACTGCCAAGATGAACAAACCAACTGGAGCTACAGACTACTTCCACCAAGTTGCATTGAAGGCCGCCGTCGACGCAATTAAACCTCTTAACAAAGAAAACTTCTCAATTTGGCGAGATAAAATGCTGATCCTTTTCCATCTCAAGGATATAAAGGATACCATCACAAGAAACTCGGGACAGCTCTCAATAAAGCAGGATAGGGAAATTAGAGCAGTTATCCTCTCCAATTTGGATAACACAAAGCACACCAATGTTGTCAATTCCACCAATATAAAATCATCCAAACTTCTATGGGCGGAAATCACTTGACAATTTGCCTCATTGGAAACCGCCAATCAAGCACAATTCTTCAACTCCTTTCTCCATTTCACCTTCAATGAAAGCGCCATCAAAGGATTTGTGAACAATACAAAAAAGGCCCTAACCCAAATGACAAACGTTGGCATCAAATTACCCAACAATATCCTTGCCTACCTAGTCCTCTTTAAATTTCCCCCAATCCTAGAAAACTTAAAACAGCAGATCATGCACGTGAAAAAGAACCTAACTGTAGATTTAGTCTTCAACCATCTAATCCAATTCAATAACAAGCGCAAGGCCCAGTCAAAAACTACCAAGTCTAACTCCAACCTCACTCTAGTCACAACAAAAACAAGATCTGAGAAAGAGACAAAAAGAACTAAAATGCAATGCTTAGAAGGGTATTGTGATCCGAATGCACCTCACGCTGAATCTTCCTGTTTCCACCTACACCCCCAAATTGCACCTAGTTGGTGGTTAGAACAGCAAAATGAGTGGAAGAACAAAATCAACAAGCAACCCACCATCAATTACCATGCTCTCCTAACGCTCTGGATAAATGCCAACAGCAGCCCAAAACTTCTCCTGGATTCAGGGGCCAATATTCATATATTTAACAAAAAGAGATACTTCTCCTCTCTAGTGTTGCAAGATGAACTGGAAGAAGTGAAAACTGGCAAGCTTGAATCCAAACCAAAGATACGCGGCACAGGGACAGTAAAATTAGAATGGAAGGATTCAATAATCACATTAGAAAACTGCGCTTACATCCTGGATATAGTTGTGAACCTCATCAGCCCGGGACTACTAGCAAACAAAGGGTGTGACCTCACTCAAAATTGTGATCAATTCCGTGTCACAAGGATGGGAAAAACTATACTCAGAGGTTCAATTAGAGATAATCTATTTGTTGTAGAGAAGCCTAGGATAGTAGGGAATGGACCCTCAGTCAATCATATCAGCCACTCCTCAAGGTTGACATTGGATAAAAATCTATCTCTGGAAGATATCCATAAGATGTACGGCCACACATCGATTTCTACCCTCAACCCAATTCTCAAAGGTCTTTTCACTAATGACAAAATGAACCATTTTCAATGTGACAGTTGTGCAAAGAGCAAGATTACTAGGTCCCCCTTCCCAGCTGTCTCCACTCCTTCCAGTAAACCTCTTGAGCAAATTCATCTTGACCTTGTCGGACCGATTTCTCCACAGTCAAAGAATGGACATCTGTATCTCTTAAATCTGGTAGATAATTACTCCGGCTACCTAGCCCCCTTCCCGCTCAACTCCAAAGACAAGACTCTGGGAGTGATAATCAACATCCTTGAGATAGAAGCTAAGAGGCTTGGCTACTATCCCTCCGACCTTTTCTCCAACAAAGGAAAAGAATTTTCCAACTCAAATCTCAAGGAGTTTGCCAAATTGAAACACATCAAACTTATGACATCAAAACCTGATCATTCCCAACACAATGGCCGGGCAGAAAGAGCAAATTGCACCATAGTGGAGTCAGCTTGAGAAACCTTCTCTTCTTCTCGCCTACCAAGGACCTACTGGCACATAATCACAAGGAGTTGTTGCTTTATGCTCAACCAAATCCCTTGGGAAGGTAACCACCTCTCCCCTTGGGAGCTCTTGTTCAATAAGAAACTCCCAGCTAATTACCTTAAACCTGTAGGCTCATCGCTGATATATCTCAAGAATTGTATCCAAAAAGGGATGAAGTTCAATGAAAAGGGAGATGAAGGACTACTAGTTGGGTTCAATCCCTCTTTTCACTCATATCTCATTCTTAATTCACTAGGGTCTATCATTGAAACAAAGCACGTTAAATTTCTCAAGGCACAACTACACAATTTCCCCTTCTTGGAATCAACCTGTGTGGACCTCTTTTTGCACCAACCACAGAATCTTAATGAATCTGATTTCTCCTCCGTCAACAAACAATTCACGTTCCGGAACAATCCAAATACCAATTTGGACTTGGATTCCAATCACAACTCCCCTGAAGCTCCCAACTCTGATTCTGACAAACCCAAGCCTGCTACTCAAATTCCTCCTTCACCAGAATTCACACAAATCTCTACTTTCAAACCACCCAAAAATAAACCTTATCAACAACCAAAGCACGAAACATGCAAACCTCAACGTTATGGTTTCCATCACTATTACAAACCACCGTCATACAAAGAAGCCCAAAACTTCCCTGAATGGCCCAAATGGGAAAAGGCTACCAAAGAATAATTAAGCTCTATCAAGCATCAAGAGGTATGGAAAGATTATTACGAAGAGCCTAACAACATTCTCAACACCACATGGGTTTTCAAGGTAAAAGAAAACTGCCACAGAGAACTGGTAAGATAAAAAGCAAGACTATGCGTCCAAGGATTTGACCAAATCTTGGTCATAGACTACAACAAGACGTGGGCCCCTACCAGAAAACTTGGTTCCTTAAGAGTAGCTCTTCTCTACGGTCTAAAAGAAAAGATGAGCTTCACTCAATTCAACATCAAAGGAGCGTTTCTACATGCCCCCCTGGAGGAAGAGGTTATCATCAAGAGGCCCAAAGGATCTCATAGGAAATCTCCTTATCTCAAGCTTAAAAAATCCCTGTACTGATTGAAACAATCCCCAAAGAATTGGTACAAAAAACTTACCAAATGGATAAAATGGCAAGAATATCTCAAATCAAGCAGCAACCCCTGCCTCTACTACAATCCCAAGTCAAAGAAAGTACTCTAATTCCATGTGGAAAACCTCATTCACATCAGCAAGAGCAAAGAATTTGAATCAAACTTCTTAACCAGATTCAAGAAGTCCTCATGTCACCCACCCAATACCATCCTGGGTATGCTGATGGAGGTGAAAGAGGATGAAGTTCTCTTGAGTCAGCCAAAGCATATAGATAGAGGAATAGAAGAGCTAGGCCTTACCAAATGCAAGAAAACTTGTTCTCCCTTAACTCAAAATCTGCACTTAGAGCCAGCCACCAATGAAGACCACGCTGAATTTGTTCAACTGAACATCAACTTCCAATTGGTCACTGGTCTTCTTAACCATCTTTCCCAGTACACTTAACCCAATATAGACTTTGCAGTCTCCAGTCTAGCTAGATTCAACTCAAAGCCCAGTATGACTCATTGGAGGGAAGCCCACAAAGTGTGGAAAAACCTCAAAACAACAAGGGACAAGAAACATTCCCTCCAATTCAATCAGAACAAAGAAATTATAACTGCCTACAGCAATGCAACATGGGGAGATGATCCCCCTTCCAGGAAGTCTCAATCTGTATTCATTATTTTTCATTGCCGCAGTCCCATTGTTTGGAACTCATCAACACAGAGGAATATCACGTATTCATCTACTGAATCCAAACTCAACGCGCTACTTGACTGCTTCTTAGAAGTAAAGTGGATTTTCAATCTCATAGGTGAAATTTATTCTCTTCCCAGTCCCAAACCTATTCTCTATATCGACAATAAAGGACTTGACAACAAAATTAAACGATTTGGGTCCCATTCCAAGTCTCGACACATTGATATTAAAACAAAAGGGTTACAGGAGGAATTTAAAGACTGCAAGTTTAACCTGCTGCTAATTACTACAGAAAGCATCGTGGCGGACTCTCTTACTAAAGCCTCATCAATTAACTCCCTGAGTCTCCTCCAGAAATCCATCTTTAGCTCTATTGCAACATGACCTCAAGAACTAGTCCATCTTACCAGACACAAGGAGTGTTAGGAATTTCACTCGTCCACGCGCCTGAAAGACAACTGCCATCTCTTTTAATTCTTCTCTGAAACCTAACCCCGGGAGATCACCCCCGGGGGTCTTTGAAGACTCTTGTTTTTGTTGCCTTGACTCCTCTTCTGGAGAGGACATCTTATACTCTTGGGATCTTGATCTTTTTCTTTTTTCTTTTTTTTACTTATTTTTTTTTCTGATATTCTCAATCTTTTCTTTATCTTTTCTCAAAAATAAAACTATCATTCTTGTCTCCTAATATTATTTTTCTATCCTCCGCTCATCAACTTATCTCACTCGACCACCCAAAACCTTAACCGACTCCAAGTCCTTACTTGCTTCCATCCCTTGCCTGGTAAGATGATCCGCATCTCAATCTCCATGATCAATTGTCAACTTATGTGTCTGCCAAACCAGCCCGTATCTCTCCTCTGCTTCAAATCTGTCTCTTCTTGGCTGCTCAATCTTCTGCGTCTCGATTGCCTGTTGGTTGTCTTTCTACTTTTCTTATTCAATCTCTTTTCTATTTGTGATTCTGACTCTCTTGATTTAGCCTGTTGGTTCTTAGTTCTCAAATGAAATAGTTGAAATCTTCTCAATGGGTTAAACCTGTATACTGGCGTTATAAGGTTGTTCAGCAGTTTAAATTGATAAAAGAGGGTTGAGGATGGATATTATTAATCAGAATAAAGCCATAAATCACTTACTTATCTCTTATAAGTTTTTTGATTACCATGGCACGGTGTCTGGATGTAAATAAAACTGGGTCTCTGGGGATCAATATCCTCTAAAGAGCTCTTTATTTATAGCTTTTGGACTCCCAATATTGTCCTTCTGAGGGGTACAGGTGCTCAAAGGGACAGACACTGAGGGTAGCAGGGCCACCAGTGGTATCCTGTCACGTGTTCTTGGTGCTGTAACACGGGTAGCATCTAATTCCACAGGGTATGGGAATTTTTCTACTTTATAATTCATGTTTGGACGTGTGAATAACACTAATCTGTCCTTTTTATTTATTATTTAATTAATTATCCTTAGTAAATGTTCCCAGTAAGTTAATAATTATTTTAATATACATTCCTACGGATATTCTGATTTCAGGTGAGTTCTCATGATGTATTAAATATTTGGAGTAAAGTCACAATATTGCTTTTACTCCTTATTTCCAAAATTAAGTTGATTTACTAAAATTATTACTTAAAAATGTAAGTCATGGGTATTCATGTAATATTTTTAAATCATACGTTTTCTTAGTATTTTACAAAACCTTTTGATGTGTCAAAATTCTCATAATAGTATATTAAAGTATTTTAATATATTTTTAGAAGTAGTCATTATCTTATTTTCGAAATTTTTGGTACTTTGAATTATATTTAATAAAAAATATATATCAAGGTTATTTTAATATTTTTATATAATTTTATTCATTTTTAGACTATCTAATATCCACAGGAACATTCATTACACATGTAGAACGTTCCCATGTAGGTTGTAGCATGTTTACGCAGTACCTAGGTTTCTCAGGCCGCCTATCACTTTGCCAACCCATAGTCCCCTGAATGCGTACTTGTCAGAGGCCTGGGGCTGCGTACATGACTTTGACAAAGTGACAGAGCTGTAGCTCAGCTGGGCGCAGGTGCATTGGCTGCCGCAGCTGCGTGCAGAAATTGTGAAAGAACACATTTCCATCTTTAACTCCTAAAATATACAAAACACCTTGATTCTGACTGAATTTGAGGTGTGAAACCTATAAATCAAAATTTAATTGGCCAAAAAGTTCAATAGTGGTGCCAAGGTATTTTTGTCTTTCTTTCCTTAATTATTTTATAATATAAGGAGTTGGATTTCAAGGGTGGGGTCAGTGAGTGACCCTACCTAATTTTGGGTGGAGAATCTATTTTTGAAATAATATTTATGGTGTTCCCTCTCCTTCTTAGGTTAATTTTATTATTATTATTTTTATTTTATTTCTGTTACTTTTTCAGCTTTCTCTGCAATAGTAGCAAGCTGACATCCTCTGTGATCTGATGATCTACTCCAACCAGTTTTACGGTGCAGCTGAAGTAAGCTCCGCCTCAATTCTAACCTAAATAAAACCAGAAACAAGCAAGAATAATGAAATACAACCCTTAAGAACAGAACCCTAGCATCAACCCTATCCTTCCCATCCCATAATCCACAAGCCATATCCCATATCCATCCATATTGCTGGCCTGCCATTACCTCCACTCGGTTTGTCCTTCTCTTGACGCCACCACGCGCTGCTGCAGTTTTGGGGCCCCCGGCGCATTTCCGTATCCACCAAACGCGCTATTGGAGATATCCAAGATATATCCGCATCTTGCAATGCGCAATCCATCCAATCCAATCCCATCCAATCCACCCAATCCAATCAGTGCCGCATCTCCAGATGCTGATCCCAATTGGACTGCTGCTGAGCCCACAGGGCAACTTACTGCGGAAAAGCTGCCCCATTGCTGATTGTGCTTCCCCTGCTGAGCCTGCCACTACTTCTGAGCCCGCAGCGCCCAGCCAATTCCTACTTGCATCTATAAAAGACCATTACCCCCCCCAAATGAGTTCTTTCCCCAGAGATCCACCATTATCTCACTTGCCTCAAACTATACCCCAGTTATACCACCTCCTACCGCACCCCTTCATTGGACCAAAGAAAGAAAGAAAAACCCATCCAACACTCTTCACCAAATATGTCCTGCACATACTGCAGCCAAAACGGCCTTTTGTGCCGTATCCTTACAGGCCGGTGCACCTGTGTCCTTTTCCAAGCCGGACACCGCCGCTGCTCCCTATTGGAGGGCATGCTGCGCGACCGCCCCAAAGTTTTCCTGCGCAAGAGGACCCAAAGTGACTCCTTTGTGATATCAAGAAACAAGGAGATCTCAACTAATGAGTGGACCCCACACAGCTTTCCTTGCAACTGTCCCCAATGCACCCCTCAAAATCCTCCATTGCCTAAGAGCCACAACTTGGGCTTGCCTTTCCGCCGGGCTGGAACTCAGAGGTTCCAGGATTTTCCAAACTTTGCGGCCTTCCGGAACGCCACCCATGAGTGGGCTGTGCAGGTACACATGAATGTACCAGCGATGGACCCAAGGATCCCAAACAATCCCGCCACTCCTCCTCCTCCACCACCAAGGCCAGCTCCTCCTCTGCCGCCACCGCGTCTTTCCACTCCTCCAATACCAACTCCTCCCCCGGCTTCATCTCCTCCATCACCATCACCATCTCCAGTTATGAGTTCAACACCGGAGCCCGCTGTGGTGTTGCATTTATAACCTTGGATCAGGAGCTGCATTGCGGGCTGCGCGCTCAGAAGTTGGGTAGGTTGGGCTCAGCATTTGGGGTGCGCGCGGTCTCAGAAGCGCCTTCTGCGGGCTCAGCAGCAGCAGATGAGAGCTCAGCGGCATGGATTGCGGGGATTGGCACCAGGTGCGGGTTGGGCCTACTCTGGGGGGTTCCAGGCCGCAAACCTCCCAGGGAACGCGGACCAAGTGATGGAGCCGGCCCAACCAAGCTCACAGGTGGCTAGTCCGGAAGGCAAGGGTTGGGCAATCAAGGATTATACGCGCCGGGGAGGTTTGCGCGGGCACAAGCCTGGGCCCACTCACATATTGCGGGACCCGCGGATGCGCGCGGATGGATAAACCCGGGGGGCTCCAAGTAGGGCGCGGAGGAGGTTTGCGCGGGCATAAGCATTGGCCATCTCACGGATTGCAGGATCCGCGGACGCGCATGGATGGATAAACCCGGGGGGCTCCAAGTAGGGCATGGAGGAGGGCTGCGCCATGAGAAGGACAAAACGGACGTATGTGATATCAAAGGGAGGGTTTTGGACAGGGTAGGTGGTACTGGGTAGGGTTAGGGTGGAGCTAGAGCTCTGTACTTTGGGTCATATTTCATCTATCTTTTTTCTTGTGGTTTTACCTAGGTTAGGGTTGAGAGGGAGGACTCAAAAATACCTCACTCTCAACTCTGGGTTGGGTCATCATCACTGGACCGGACCACCAGGGAGTGGTATGGGAAGGATTGGAAGGAAGGAATTTATCTTGTCATCACTTCCTCTATTCTTAAACTCATTGCATCCAATCTCCTTACAGACGCTTAGAACAATTACTTCTGGAACTTGAGGACAACTTGGGTTGTATCACCTCTCTTGTTTCAACACCGCGCGCACCGTCTCCCAGGGTGATTGAGTTATTGCCGGAACCTGCAGCCGCTGCAGCCCCTCTGGCAGCAACTCCCAAGATCCCCAAAATCTCCCTAGTTCAAGCACTTCCCTTGGCAAGGGTTTGAGGCAATGGTGAAAAACATGGACAAAATACCCCAGCTGTTTCTAGCGGTTCCCTATGCACAGACTGCCAATGGGCAAAGCAAGGTCTTTGCCGCTTTCTGATCCCTAGCTGTGGTGGCATGCATGGAAGCAGAGGATGTGATGAGGACTTGGCCAACATAGTTGGATTGCCCATCTCTCTTTTCCTTTCTTCCTTCTATCTTGTATCCTTCCCCACGCATATGCAAAGATAAGGAATTTTGCCACGCCATCCTGAGAAGCCTTTGGGCTTTGTGAGAACCCTGGGAGAAATAAGAGCCACACGCAAGATCCGCTCTTTGAGAGAAACACGCAAGAATGAGAAATCCGCACCACTGAGAGTATCCAGAGAGAGTAAGAACATCTGCGCATGAGGTCCACGCTTTTCAGAGCAACCCCCAAGAGTGAGAAATCTGTGAGAGTGAGAAGTATCTGCTCACACAAAGAAAAACTTCCACACAGTTACCTGTAACCATCTAAAAAACAGAGAAAGTAAAAAGAAAACCAGTTGTGCGCGCACATCTATGAGAGATAGAAAGAAAAAGAATCCGCCCAAACCCATTTTCACCTGCCATCTATAAGATAACCAAGAAAACTTAAAAGATTTTTTTTTGTAACACCAACCCATTGCCAAGCCCGCACCTTTGCTCTTTGACCCACATCTGTTCCGCCCACATGCTTTCCTAGTTCTCTGATCATACATTGGAAATAGTCCATGCGTTTGCTTCTGGAATGAGGGGCTTGTCCTTGCGTTGAAAGACCCAGCTTTGCGCCGTGCCTGTACCTAAAATAAACCATCCATAGCCAGAAATCATCCAAAAAGCCAATCCAGAGAGAAGAAAATAAGAAAACAATAATTCTGGGGTGTCTAGTTATTCCAGCTTCTAACTGGCTAGAACACCCCCTCACCAAATCCAATCATATCCCCAATTCATCCATTATTCCCCCCCAACTTTGCTGCTGCCCCCAGCAGTCTTCAGTCATTTACTCCGCCGGAAGAAAGGCACGTGCGCGGACTTGTCCTCAGAGGAAGGATCCGCGTTTTCATCCCCTTTGCTATCCAAACCAGCCGTCTTGTCAAATGATGTTGAGCCCCGTGCAAAGAATCATTTCACATGCAAATCTGCAGCCTTCCGTACAATTCCTCCAGCTGGTAGCTACCTATGGTGAAATTGGACATCACGCAGAAAGGCCCGTTCCATCAATTAGCAAAAAGCTTCCCCCTCTGATTTTCCAGGCTCCAGTTGTAAAGCAGAACCAAGTCCCCCTTCTGCAACAGATCCTGGAGTTTATGCCCACAGCACTTGTCCCAGTAGCGGATGAACTTTGTGGGGTTTGCCTTCATTCTTCAAGCCCCTTTCTCCAGCATCTTGTCCCATTGCAGGAGTTGCTTGGCGCAGGCCTTGACTAGCTCTGTGGCCGTCTTAACCTTCCACCAGTCAATACACAGAAAATTTTCCAGCTTGATTTCAACCAGCAGCACGGGTTGCTGCCCAAATAGCAGCTTGTACGGCAAATAACCCGTTGATCTCTTCACCAAAATCTGATACCCAAAAAAGAAAAACCAGAAGGGTTTCCTGCCACCGCTTGCCAACCTTGCCACACATCTTCATCATCACATTCTTGATCAGCTGGTGTCCGTGCTAAATCATCCCCGCCCCTTTCAGATAGTACTGCATCACTTGCCCAAACTTTGCTCTGCAACTTTGCACCAAATGCGCCAACCTTCCCTAGAAATCTGCACCCCCTATGACCATTACCAGCCAAAGCAATCCGTAATGCGCAAACCAATCTTCCTCCAGAAACTGACCAACCTTTTCCGCCAAAAGAATCACTAGCGGCTGCGCTTCCACCCATCTCAACAGATTTTCCCATGCAAAAAGGAGGTACGCAAACATACCTGCATTGATGTGCACAAAATCCAGAGAAACCCACCCAAACAAGGCATCCTCTCCAGTGGGGATACCTACTTTGCAAGGTAATGTTGCGCTCCGCTTCTGACACGCTTTGCATGACCGTACCCACTCCCGTCCCGCGCACACTACCCAAGGCCACCAGAACCTTGCCTTTACCCGCTTCCAAGTTTCAAGGTTGCCGCAATGGCCTAGATTGTCATGCAGACTTCCCAGAATTACCTCTTGATCTGCTCTCAACGTGCTGACCACAAGCGGTACCGGCGCACTCCGCCGCCATAGCTGTCCTTCCTGCAGGTAGAAATTTCCCACTCTCCACCAAATCCATCAAACAACCTTGGCTTGCGTGTCATCCAGAAACCAAAGATCCCCCAAATACAAACTGAGGACCAGGTACCTTTGGGACTGCTGGAGCAGAAGTTGCACACCTACTTCCATCACCCCTACCTTAACCGTTGGGGCCTTCACATCCAATGGTTCCGTGCCTTTGTAAGGATCATCCTGCGGGTACCAAGACAGCAAGTACGGCATTTTAAAGGACTTCCCTGGAACATGCACCACCATGAAAGAGAACAACTGAAGGAATGCGACCCACCTGGTCATAGGTGCATTTGGCAGCATTGGCAAATTGATCATCAAAGCCAGCGACCCCAAATTTCCCAGAAGCACAAAGTGAATCCCACCTAGCAAACGCTGCAACCACCGCACAATCTTAGAGACTCTGCAAAGCTCTAAATTTGGCTGAAAGTACAGGATCTCCTTTGGCGTGAATGTAATGGACTTGGAAAGAACCAGACAATCTTTCCCCTCATCCTCCTGGGTCAGCACCACCCCCGCGCCAAGCTTGCTTAAATCCACAGCCAGCTTAATTACTCCAGCTTCATAATTGAAGTCCCGCAGAAAAATATTGCACCCAAAGATTTCCTTGAGTGTGTCAAAGGTGACGTCACAGTTTGAACCCCAGGTCCATTCTGCGCCCTTACACGTGAATTCCTGCAACGGAATAGCAACCTCAACAAACCAATTGATGAACATCCATACATAGCTGCACAATCCCAAGAACTGGAGAATGTGGAATACAGTCTTCAACTCAAGGAATTTTTTGTGTTTCTTTTCTGCAATCCGCCTTCTGTCAGAGGCTACCACATTTCCTATAACCTCCAGCATGGGTACGCAGACTTCTCACTTTTTCCCTGACACCGTAAGTCCTGCTTCCTCAATCCGGGAAAAGATCTGTTCCAGCGTTTGCGCATAATCCCAGACAAATTGGTAAATTTCTGGAGCTTCTATATGCGTTTCCCCTCTGTAGTCCATCTTTGGGCCTTTCATTGCCGCGTTTTCAATGAAAATCTGAACCCCCTCCAGAAGATTTTCCTTCAGAATCCAGGTCATCTGCGCTTGGTAAACCGCAACCAAGTTAGTTGCACCTTGCCGTAGCCACATCAGTTGCATCCTGCCCAATCCCATTTTGAAGGAAGTCATTGGACGCAAACTGCGATTGAGTTTGCGCTGATTGTATCTGCCCATCACATCCACCAGCCCATAGCACGCGCGTCCTGCCATAGATTCCAGAAACTTTTCCAAGCGCAGAGGTTGTCCTGCATCTCAAATTGTAAACAAAGTGAGAGGCTGAAGACCATGAACAATCCGTAATGACTTCCCATCCTGCTTAACCACGGCAAAGATTGGACTCAAGTAACTTGATGTTTATTGCTTGTAAAGGCATATCCCCACATGCTTGCGCACCAGCTCCAAGAAGGGCCCAGGAACTGCCAAAAGAATAGAAATCAGCTTGACCTGCCAAGGTTTGTGCAAAACCATTGGAATCATGTTAGGGTCTCCTATCTGCCTTTTTAACATTCCCCGCTCTTCAGGTCCAAAGGAAAGCGCTCTTTCCCAGAGGACAAGTACCAAAGTAAGCACAACCTGTTCTTCTGCCATTAAACAGCCCGGCAGTCCAAAGTTCAGGGCCACAACCCACTCATCCATAATCCGCTCCAATTGTGTTACCCATCCTGACACCTTCAGCGGAGATTCCCAAGGTTCCTACCACCAAGGGATTGGTTTCAGTGGTCCGTTCAGATCCTGTGGAATATCTTTATTCGTGGGAAGACCTTTTGCGCAACCAGCTTATACTTCCCAACATTGCACTGCCCCATCCGCAAACATCTGTTACCATAGGTCTTAGTCAAAACAAAATTGCTGCTTTTTCCTTTTCTCAAAAGTGTGGCACAATGATAGTTTTTTCATGAAGTACCTTGCGGCAATGCACACTGAGGAAAGTATTACTTTGAGCGCTTGCACATACCGCACTTCCTCCCTTTTTCCCACCTGCTGCATGTTGATGTTCTGAACTCATCTAATTTACCGTTACTTCAGTTCTGTTGTCTACACACTTCTGTATTTTCTTCTCTTTCTTTTGTTTCTTCCATGTCTCTTTCATCTCACGTTTACTTGTAAAAGCGCTGCCCGCTTTCTTGCGTCGACGCTTGTGGTCTATCCCGCCGCACACAATGGACGCACACTGCTACCAATCACCACCTTGCGGCCTCTGAGACTTCATTGCCAGAGGACCGCTCAATTTGATCAACACCAACAACACCTTACAACAAAGAATATCCGACTATCCAATCAATTATCCAAGATAATTGTCATCCATCAAGGCCAATCAAGATTGACCGACTCAATCAATCAACCATTCAAGATCCCCTTTCTTTTCACTCAAATAATCAAACCTTCAAGAAGCCATTCCAACCACAGTCAGTAAAACATCCATTTGACAACTCATCAATCAATGCAGGAACTCACTCTCTTCTCTTCAGTTCCTTATTCATTGCTTTTCTAGAACTGGCTTTGCATTGTCTGACTGCTTTCCCACAAGTCTCTCTTCTCCAATTCTATCATACTAGACTTGTCCGCATCAGTCAGACTCTCCTCTGTTGGTCACTCTCCTATTGTATCCTTTTATTTTCTTTGATTGAACTCATTCTCATTCTATTGCTTGACTATGTGAAATGCAGCTTGGTCTTGGTCTTCAACTCAAATCCTAACACTCCTCACTGGTTGACTGCCTGCACACAGCTGGAGCTTGCTCCATGTGATAACCTTGGCCAACTAGTCAAAATTTGCCTCTGGACCATGCTTGCAAACCAACCCCGTGCTGGGGTCCTCCTCCTCCTCTCCTTCCAAATCCCGCATCCACTTCCCCAACCCCTGATCAAAGATTGTGGTTTCAAATTTCCTGCCAGACAAATCTTCCACCTTTAACGCTTCCTTCCCCGCCTCTGGAGCAAACGTCATTTGCGCTCAGAACCCAAACATTAATGGCCGTCCTAAAATAGCCTCCCCGCAATCAACCAATAGAAAAGAAAGTGGTTCATGGAACCTTGCAACCTCAACCTCTTCCTCCTCCACAACCCCATCCACGCGACACGCCCCGCCATTAAGCAAGCGCGCAAAGCCCCATTGCACATTTCTGCCAAAACAATCCCATTTCATCAACCAATCTAGACGGAAGGAGGTTCACCATAGAACCGCTATCCACCAGCACCCACACCTTCCTTCCAGAAATCTTCATCAAAACATAAGCCAGGGGGGGTGAAACTGATTTCATCCCCGCTAGCTTGCGCTCCGTGTCATCCCAAGCCAATTTCACTGCCTGCAGGATGGAGGGATCCTATTGTGTCCGCAATCCTTCAGCGCTTGAACCATCTCATCCACTAAAACCGGCAACACCACCCCCAACTCCTTCAAGGTCAAGGGAATAGTTGTTTCATTCCCCATCACCCTGCGCACAATTTCCACTGTCTTCTTCTTCCCCGCCGGATTCACCATCCATCCATCTGTTCCTGGAACGGGTGAAATTGGCTTAGGAGCTGCTGGAAGTACCTGTTCCTTGGCATCCACACCCATTGTTTCCACCCCCGCCAACTCCTCTGTTGCTAACACTCCCACTTCCGCTTCCACAAGCAGTGGTTTCCATATCCCAGGACCAGTGACAATCCCCAGCAAAGCTTGAGGAGTTACCGCCATCTCCTGTCCTTGCGCGCACACTTGCTCCATGACAGTTGGATTCCCAGGTTTGGGGGAGATCTGCTTGCCTATCAGGAACATGAATCCCATTCCCACCGGTTAAACCAATCACGCCTTGAGGTCTTTTTTCATGTTATTGCACCCCAGCCGCCAATGTCCCTTGTCCCTGCAGTAATTGAACAACCCCAATGCCGGCGGATTTGACGACAGAAGCGCCCCCCCAAGCTGAGGAGGCAGATTGTGCAACCCGGAAATCATTTGACTCAGAAAGATCCGCAAATCCTTCATCAATTCTGTCATCTTGCTAACCTCCAAACTTGTCGTATGGGGTTTTGCCTGAGCGCTTTCCATTTTTGAGGGGCCCGCAACTGGAGCTTGCCTTGGTACCGCCAGAGTGTGCGAAGCGGACTTCTTTAGCCCCATCAGGACCAAACTTTCCGTGTCCCCAATCAGTTCCTCCAATTCCAGCTTGCTTTCCACCACACAAAAAATGACAAGGATGTCTGGAAGAAGCGCAATACTCCAATCCAAAAACCTCTTAACCAAGTTGTTGTCGTACAAGTGCCACTGCATGTCCCAGCGGAGTGGCCAGGGACTGAGGCCTCCCAAAAACGCCCTGTTCATTGCACCCTTCTGCCCGGTTATGACCTTGTTCTTTGCCAGTTAACAATAGATCCAATCAAACATTGCTACATAATCCCTCAATTGCGCCCGCATCCGGACTCTGCCGTTTGCACTTGCTTCTGCTGTGGCTTTCTCAAAGTTGCTCTCTGGAAATAAAGTTTTGCGCCTTGCCAACCTTGCTTAGATTTCTGCCTTTGGTTTTGGCCAAGAAAGTTCCTCATACCCTTCCATCTCCTCCAAATCCCAAAACTTCTCTTTGTCCGTGAAGAAGAAGACAACCAGCCAAGCCTTATCCAAACCCATCGCACCTTCTGCGTTGGGGATTCCTTTGTATTTGGCAAGGAATCGCTGAACGTCCTCAGGCTCAAACAGGATGTGAGGATATTCCTGCCGCCTGATGCAAGAAGGCTTGTGATTGGCACCATTGTTGGAACAAGCAACAACGTATCCCGCCCCTGATGAGGGTTGCTTCCAAGAAGCCAAAGGAGGAGGAGGAGTGAGGGTAACGTTAGATGACCCCCCAACGGTCAATGGGTGGTACTGGGACATTGCACTTGTTAGTTTCAAGAGACAAGGAACAAAAAATTACTTCTCAGCAAGACCCCCAGATGTGGAATTCAGAAGAGGACTTCTCCTTTAATGGTTCCCAGGTTTGGAAGTTATTGATCCCTTGCATCTGTAAAGAATGAGCAAAAAATTTAACACTTTGACTGAGATATAGTAAAAGGAGAATAAAGATTTTTCCAAAACCTATAACAAGCCCTGTGTGATCCTCTGTGATCTGATGAGCTCCTCCAACCGGGTTAAGGGTGCGGCTTAAGTAACCTCCCCCTCAACCCTAACCTAAGTACAACCAGAAACAAGCAAGAATAATGAAAAATAACCCCTAAGCACCAAACCCTAGCCTCAAAACTATCCTTCCCATCCCATAATCCAAATGCAATATCCCATATCCATCCATATTGCCGGCCTGCCATTAAGTCCACCTGGTTTGTCCTTCTCATGACGCCGCCTTGCACCAAGCCCAATTTGGAGCCCCCAGCGCATGTCTCTATCTGCCCAAAGCGCCATTCAAGATATCCAAGATATATCTGCGCGATCCAATCTTTATCTTGAAATGCGCAATCTGCGTGCAATCCTTCCAATCTGATCCAATCCATCCCGCATCACCAGATCCTGAGCTCAATTTTACTGCTGCTGAACCCACAGTGCGACATGCTGCAGCAAAGCCACACCCATTTCTGAGCGGGCTTTCCCTGCTGAGCCTGCCACTACTATGGAGCGCACAACCAATTCCAAATTGCATCTATAAAAGACCACCCCACCGTGTACAGAGTTGTGTACACAGCTCAATGAGCTGTGAATTAATATTACACATTTTTTTCTTCTTTTTTTCCTTTTCTTTTCCCTTTCCCCCACTTGGTGTTACTTTTTTTTCTTTTTTTTTCTAATATTTATTTTCTTTTCTTTTCCTTTTCCCCCCCTGTTTTCAATTTTTTTCCTGTTTTCCTTTTTCCATTTCCTCTTTTCCCTTTTTTCTTTTTTTCTGTTTTTTCTTTATTTTTTCTTTGTATTTCTTTGTCTTTCTTTGTCTTTCTTTGTTTTTCTTTGTCTTTCTTGGTTTTTTGTTTTCTTAATATTCTTTTTTCCTTTTTTTCCCTTTGTTTTTCTTTGTTTTCTTTTTCTTTGTATTTTATTTTCATTTTCAATTTAATTTTAATTTTTAATTTTCATTTTTAATTTTCATTTTCATTTTTATTTTTATTTTTATTTTTATTTTTATTTTTATTTTTATTTTTATTTTTATTTTTATTTTTATTTTTATTTTTATTTTTATTTTTATTTTTATTTTTATTTTTATTTTTATTTTTATTTTTATTTTTATTTTTATTTTTATTTTTATTTTTATTTTTATTTTTATTTTTATTTTTATTTTTATTTTTATTTTTATTTTTATTTTTATTTTTATTTTTATTTTTATTTTTATTTTTATTTTTATTTTTATTTTTATTTTTATTTTTATTTTTATTTTTATTTTTATTTTTATTTTTATTTTTATTTTTATTTTTATTTTTATTTTTATTTTTATTTTTATTTTTATTTTTATTTTTATTTTTATTTTTATTTTTATTTTTATTTTTATTTTTATTTTTATTTTTATTTTTATTTTTATTTTTATTTTTATTTTTATTTTTATTTTTATTTTTATTTTTATTTTTATTTTTATTTTTATTTTTATTTTTATTTTTATTTTTATTTTTATTTTTATTTTTATTTTTATTTTTATTTTTATTTTTATTTTTATTTTTATTTTTATTTTTATTTTTATTTTTATTTTTATTTTTTTTTATTTTTATTTTTATTTTTATTTTTATTTTTATTTTTATTTTTATTTTTATTTTTATTTTTATTTTTATTTTTATTTTTATTTTTATTTTTATTTTTATTTTTATTTTTATTTTTATTTTTATTTTTATTTTTATTTTTATTTTTATTTTTATTTTTATTTTTATTTTTATTTTTATTTTTATTTTTATTTTTATTTTTATTTTTTTTATTTTTATTTTTATTTTTATTTTTATTTTTATTTTTATTTTTATTTTTATTTTTATTTTTATTTTTATTTTTATTTTTATTTTTATTTTTATTTTTATTTTTATTTTTATTTTTATTTTTATTTTTATTTTTATTTTTATTTTTATTTTTATTTTTATTTTTATTTTTATTTTTATTTTTATTTTTATTTTTATTTTTATTTTTATTTTTATTTTTATTTTTATTTTTATTTTTATTTTTATTTTTATTTTTATTTTTATTTTTATTTTTATTTTTATTTTTATTTTTATTTTTATTTTTATTTTTATTTTTATTTTTTTATTTTTATTTTTATTTTTATTTTTATTTTTCTTTTTATTTTTCTTTTTTTTATTTTTATTTTTATTTTTCTTTTTCTTTTTATTTTTATTTTTCTTTTTCTTTTTCTTTTTCTTTTTCTTTTTCTTTTTCTTTTTCTTTTTCTTTTTCTTTTTCTTTTTCTTTTTCTTTTTCTTTTTCTTTTTCTTTTTCTTTTTCTTTTTCTTTTTCTTTTTCTTTTTCTTTTTCTTTTTCTTTTTCTTTTTCTTTTTCTTTTTCTTTTTCTTTTTCTTTTTCTTTTTCTTTTTCTTTTTCTTTTTCTTTTTCTTTTTCTTTTTCTTTTTCTTTTTCTTTTTCTTTTTCTTTTTCTTTTTCTTTTTCTTTTTCTTTTTTCTTTTTTCTTTTTCCTTTTTCTTTTTCCTTTGTTCTTTTTTCTTTGTTTTCCATTCTTTGCTGTTAGTTCTTTGTTCTCTGTGCTTTGATCTTTGATGTTTGATCTTTTTTCTTTTTTCTTTTTTCTTTAATATGTTTTATTTTTTATTTTTTATTTTTTATTTTTTATTTTTTATTTTTTATTTTTTATTTTTTATTTTTTATTTTTTATTTTTTATTTTTTATTTTTTATTTTTTATTTTTTATTTTTTATTTTTTATTTTTTATTTTTTATTTTTTATTTTTTATTTTTTATTTTTTATTTTTTATTTTTTATTTTTTATTTTTTATTTTTTATTTTTTATTTTTTATTTTTTATTTTTTATTTTTTATTTTTTATTTTTTATTTTTTATTTTTTATTTTTTATTTTTTATTTTTTATTTTTTATTTTTTATTTTTTATTTTTTATTTTTTATTTTTTATTTTTTATTTTTTATTTTTTCTTTTTTCTTTTTTCTTTTTTCTTTTTTCTTTTTTCTTTTTTCTTTTTTCTTTTTTCTTTTTTCTTTTTTCTTTTTTCTTTTTTCGTTTTTCTTTTTTCTTTTTTCTTTTTTCTTTTTTCTTTTTTCTTTTTTCTTTTTTCTTTTTTCTTTTTTCTTTTTTCTTTTTTCTTTTTTCTTTTTTCTTTTTTCTTTTTTCTTTTTTCCTTTTTCTTTTTTCTTTTTTCTTTTTTCTTTTTTCTTTTTTCTTTTTTCTTTTTTAGTTTTATTGTTTTGATTTTTCTGGTATTTTTTTTGATTTTTTTCATTTTTCATGTGCATTTCCTTTCTATTTTCTATTTCCTTTCTTTTCTTTCTTTCTATTTATCTTCTTTACTTTCTTTCTTCTTTTTTTTCCTCTTTTTTTGGCCAATGTTAAATTGATGACCCCAGGTTGTAAATGGGTTTCAAATGTTTCTTGCAGCCCATTGGAGTTGTGAAAGGAATTTTCAACCCATTTGTGGCATGAAACACTTTTTGCACCCCATTCAATTTTTGAAAAACACCTTTGGCCAATATGGGTCAAATAGACCAAAAGGGGCTATTATATAGGTAATTGGGTGTACCTAGGAACCCTAAACACATCTCTAATAATTTTTGTGTATTTTGCCTTGCCTTTTTTTTTGTTATTTGAGCTCACATAAGGTTAAAAAATTAAATATCTTTCTAATTGATGAAGTTGGACTTGAATGCCCCCGTTGAGATTATTGAAAGAGGCTGAGGAGCAATATTGCGATCCCAAGAGGAGCATATCTGGGGGGCCACGGAGGGCACTCTTGTTCAAGGTAAGTAAGAACAGATGATGAATTTCACTTGATCAGGCCACAATATCAATAGAATAAGTACAGTATGGCTGAAAGGTGGTTGAGAAAAAATAATGAATAAATTCTTTATGAAAAAGATACAGGATTGTCACAAGAGGGCATGTTCAACATGGCCAAAAGTGTCACTGACAAAATATAAGAATAAAATTCTAACACTAATATGTGATTGAGATTTTTTGGATGTATTCTTTTACATTAAAAAATTCATCCAAAAAATCCAAAAGAAAAAATCAAATAGAGTTTGGGATCTTTCTTTGTGCATTTTTACTTACTTCTTTTTGTGATTTCAAGTCTTATTAAGTTATTCAAAAAATTTGAAATATTTCTCATAGATCTTCCGGACATATTATTTTACTTTACCAAATTCATCCAAAAATTCAAAAATTCAAAAGGATCAAATTTTCCCATGTAGTTTGGGATCTTCCTTTTTGACTTTTTAATTATTATTTGGTGATTTCAGCTCTCATTACGTTTAAAGAAGAATCAAATGGC
>CM062644.1:3624608-3988244 GCA_025617555.3 Puccinia polysora
TTGGGGGCACGGGGCATACCCTAGCTAAGCAAGCAGCGGCGGTGTCCGCGGCGGCACGCGGAGAAGGCGCGGCGGCCGGACACGATAGAGCATGCAAGCCCGTTTTGGGCGCAGAAGTCGCAGCGGACCATGATGACAATGGAGTGGAGGGATAGGGATGCGGAGCGGAGTTTAGAGTTGGTAGAGGGGGTAGGGCGCGAAGGACGGCCAAGGTGATAATGGGGAGGACCTCTGGGGACAGAACTCAAGTTGGGGGGGATGTGGTGTCAATATATAGCCTCGGATCCGGAACTGCGTCACGGCCTGCGCGCTCAGCATCTGGTAGGTTGGGCTCAGCAGTTGGGGTGCGCTTGTTCTCAGCAGTGGCCGCTGCAGGCTCAGCAGAAGGCGCAGCAGGGCGAAGCACGCAGCTGCGGGCCGGGTCTGACTAGGGGAGGCGGGCCGCGACCCGCTTGGGTGTCCAACCCAGTGATGGAGCCGGGCCGATCAGGTTCTCGGGCAGTTAGTTAGGGAAGGAAAGGGCGGAGCAATTGCGGGGCTATACCCGTGGACGGCCGCGCGCAAGCGCGGGCTGGCTACGGGACTAGGAAATTCACGACGGCGCGTCGGGCGGATACGGGCAATCGCGGTGAACTTCAAGAAGCGCACGGCGGAGGGCCGCGCCGCGGGGGACAAACCAGATGCGTGTAATGGCAGGCGAGCAAGCGGAATAGGATATGGACAGGGTACAGGTTAGGATATGGGATAGGGTTTTGGGCCTAGGGTTTCCTTCTTCATTGTTGTCGGGTTGTTCATGTGCTTGTACTTAGGTTAGGGTTGAGGGGGAGGGCTCAAATACCTTTCCCCTCAACTCCGGGTTGTAGGGGGGGCATCTTACCATCGTATCATCAGGAGGCGGGGAGCGGAAAAGGGAGCGGACTTAGGAAAACATAATCCCTCCCCTCTTCTCTCCTTTTCTCCTCTTCAGGCTCTCAAAAACTTCTCTTTACGCTTGGTATCTAATCCTTACAGACGCTTCGACCCAAGAACTCCTGAAACTGCGGCAACTTTGTGAGGGATAACCTCTAAAGTTTCCACACCGTCCACCTTGGCTTCAAAGGTGGACAACTCCTCAAAGCAAAACCCAAGGAACCAAAAACCATCCAAACCAACCCCAAATTTGAACTCCAACTTGAAAGGGAAAGCCTTCGCTGAAACTCCAAAGTTCTTGGACAAATAAACCGGGATTCTTCAAAACAAGAAACGGCTGCAGAGGGAAAAAAACAGGCTGTGCATGTATTGTGGAGGAAAACATGATGTCAACAGCTGTGCAAAGCGGTTAGCACCTGAAGCGGCTAAGCAGTCAAAAAATTAGCTTGTAGTTTTTCTGATACTCGCAAGGAAAACTACACATTATCTAAATCACCGCAAGTAAATCTTTGCACTTGTGAGTCACTAGGTGCTCCTAGTTCAAGATTTATCCTATTCCATTCCGACAACACTCCTTATCAAGTATTACTTGATTCCAGCGCTAATGTTTCCTTCATCAGTGAATCTTTTGCCACTTTCAAAAATCTTACGCGTTCCAAGATAGATAAATTTCCTATCTATTTAGTAATTAGTGCAACTGAACCGTCTTACTGGGTTTCCAAAAAGGCAAAATGGACCTTTGCAATCTCCAATTTACCCAGCTTTGAATGGGATTTATTTGTCTTGGCTATACCCACAATGGATGATACCATTGTAGGCCATGATTTCCTAGTTTACTGGAATCCGGATGTGAATTGGCAAGAAGGAGTAATTAACCTTTGAACCTTGCACCCCCAGAACGCTAACCTATTCGTCAATCAGGAATTAAACAGCCTACCTGACACTTTCATTGAGTTGGATGACACTTTTCCGCCAGGAGATTTGCAATATCCTGACCTTCATTCCCGAATTCCCTCTTCAGATTTAGGAGTTATTGCTTACCTATCCAGCTTACCTCTTACCTGTTCCTTCAAAGAGAAACAGACACTGACCAAACAGTGTATTTTGAGCTCCCTAATCCTCTCGCACCATGTGAGTACCTCAAACCCAGTGCTCAAAGATGACAAGGTTGAAGATTTAGGAATCATTTGAGAGTCTTTACCTTTGGTTTATCATGACTTTGCTGATGTCTTTTCAGCTGCAAAAGCAGAGAAACTGCCTCCATCCCGTCCTTACAATCACAAGATTGAACTTACTGGCCCACCTCTGGCACCAGGACCAGTCTACTCTCTCTCAACGCAAGAATCAATTGCGCTTCAAGACTACATTGTGGAAAATGTAGCAAAAGGATTTCTTTGACCAAGCAATTTGAATGCCGGCTAACCTGTCCTATTTTTTCTAAAAAAGGACGGCGGACTTTGCCTTTGTGTTAACTACAGGAAACTGAACCAGGTAACCCGGAATAATGCCTATCCAGTACTGCCTATGTCACATCTCCTCACCCTCTTCCATGGAGCTACTTATTTCTCAAAGTTAGAACTTCAAGGTGCCTATAACCTAATTTGAATTAAGGAAGGTCATGAGTATTCAACTGCGATGAGAACCTGGTTTGGAAGTTATGAGTATACCATCATGCCTTTTGGCCTCTGTAACGCTCCTTCCGCTTTTCAACATTTTGTCAACAACATTTTCTCCAATCTTGTCGGTAAATACCTTGTGGTATATCTCGATGATATACTAGTCTACTGGAGGAACCTCAAAGATCAAATTGCACATGTGCGAGAGGTGCTACAGCGACTTTGCAAGAATGACCTGTTTGCAAAAGCCTCTAAGTGTGAGTTCCATTCCTCTTCTCTTCATTTTCTAGGTGTTGTAGTCTTGCAGCAAGGACTATCAATGGACCCAGCCAAGAGCAAACACATATTGGACTGGCCCCCACCTTCTTTGATTAAATCTCTTCAAGTTTTCCTTGGTTTCAGTAATTTCTATAGAAGGTTTATTGCGCGTTAAGCTGAAAAAACCGTGAATCTTACTAACCTTCTTCAAAAAGACACTCCTTTTGTTTTTACCAAACAAGCTGCTTTGGAGTTTGAAGCTCTGAAGAAAGCGTTCACCACTGCTCCAATACTCCCTCACTTCAACAAGCTAGATTGCACTATTGTCAAAACAGACGCAAGCGACTATGCAATTGCAGGAGTAATCTTGCAGTTTTCTTCTTCCACTTCTCTCTTTCATCCCGTAGCTTTCGAGTCTTGTAAGTTGCTTGCTGCAGAGCTTAACTATGAGATTCATGACAAGGAACTTCTCGCAATTGTTTATTGCTTGAAAAAAAGGCATTCATAACTTTTGAGCCTTAGGGAATCCTTTGAGGTTTTAACTGATCATAATTCTTTGAAGTATTTAATGAGCTCAAAAGTCCTCACATGTAGACAGGCACAATGGGCCAAATACCTCTCCAAGTTCCACTTTACAATCACGTACCGTCCTGGGAAACAAGCGGTAGTTCCTGATGCTTTATCATGTCGGGACAACTTTTACCCAGGGGGGGAGCACCTTTGCCAAAAACAACCCTGAAAACGTTAGGACACTCTTCTCAACCCAATCTTCCCAACTCAGTTCAATCATCGCTTGCTTACAAGATTTGGCTTCCAAACTCTGACAAGCTCAACGCAACAACCCCAAGTGCATAGAACTTTGCAAAAGTGCAAACTTATTAGATAGTAGTTACATTATTGTTGATAATGCCTTTTTAGTTTATGATAATCGTATAGTAGTGCCAGATAATTCTTGCATTAAGTAAGATATCTTTGAGTCACGGCACGATTCTCCGCTTGCTGGTCATTATGGGAAGGATAAAACCTACCAATTGATCGCACGAGACTTCTACTGGCCTGGTATGACCAAAGGAGTAAAAGACTATGTTAGCGCGTGCTACGATTGCAATCGTAACAAGTCCTTGAAACACGGGAAGTATGGGCTGCTCCAGCCACTTCCAATTCCGCCTAGTCCTTGGCACTTGCTGTCTATGGATTTCATCTCTCAATTACCTTCTTCTAGTGGATATGATGCTATTCTAGTAATAGTAGATTGCTTCTCAAAGATGGCTTGATTTTTACGCAGTAATGTGACGGCCTCTTCAGAAGACTTAGCTCACTTGTTCATAGAATATGTATTTTTGAAACATGGCCCCCCTGATAATATAGTTAGTGATTGTGGATCTCTGTTTGTCTCAAGCTTCTGGACCTTGCTAGGCCAACATTTGAAGATCACTTGCAATTTATCAACGGCTTACCACCCGGAAATGGATGGGCAAACCAAGCAAGTTAATCAGATTCTTGAACAATATCTTTGAATGTATGTCGCCTATCAACAAGACAACTGGTCGCAATGGCTCCCACTAGCCGAATTTTCCTACAACAACTCCACTCATTCCTCCACCAAACAGTTGCCCTTCCAAACTCTTTGTGGTAGAAACCCAACTTTCTCTTCCCTTCACGTAGCACCTTCTCAACCTGCTACCAATTACCTTGCACAAATTCAATCCCTTCAATCGCAACTTTGAACCAACCTTGAAGAAGCAAACAAGCACTATAAGGAGCAAGCAGACCAATCTTGCACTTTGGCTCCAACCTTTGCAGTAGGAGATCAAGTATGGCTTGATGCTTGCAACATTCACAGCACTCGCCCAAATTGAAAACTCTCCGAAAGAAAGCTTGGCCCCTTTAAAGTAGAATCAGTTATCTCCCCTAACGCCTTTAAACTTACTTTACCTGCTAAATGGCAAGGTATCCACCCAGTATTTCATGTGTCTCTCCTAGAGCCAGCTCGAGTCCTATACTCGGGCAAGACTCATCCCCCTCCTGAACTGTTCACTGTCCTTGATCATCAAGAGTGGGAAGTAAGCCATATTCTGGATTCCAGGTTACGCAAAGGAAAACTTCAATACCTCGTCAAATGGTCTGGCTTCCAGTCCGACAAAGATTGCACCTTGTGGGAACCAGCCCATCACCTTTGCAATTCACCCAATCTGATTCAAGACTTCCATGCAAGCTACCCTTGCAAACCTTGACAATCATGATTCTTTCCCATCCAATCCCATTCCATTCCATTCCACATTTCATCCCATCCAATCCCATTCCACATTTCATACCACCCAATCCCATTTGATTCCATTCCACATTTTATTTTAGTCAATCCCATTTCATCTCGCATTCTCTCTCATCCAATACCATTCCATTCCATATTCCATCCCATTTAACCCCATTTTATTTCACACCATCATTCCATCAGTCAATTCCTCCATCTCACCATGTTATTCTTTTTCTCATTTTCCTTTCATTTCTACTAAGTAAAAACTTCATTCCTTATTATGATCAAAAAAAAATAATAACATTTCTATTTATAATAATGAAAAAAAAGAGAAAATATATATTTTTAATTACAAAGTTTCTTTTATCTCTTTCTCCGCATCCTCCCAATTTGCCGTCAATTCCGCAACCATGGATCAAAAAGTATCCAGGTCTTCATCGTTGATCAATGCGGACACTCTTTGGAGAACCAGCACTTCCGTTACAATGTGCCTCTTGAAGATCTCCTTGCATCTCGCAATCCCAGCTTGCTTTGGCCAAGCATTCCATCCGCCCTCCTCCAAGAGCTCTTCATACAATCTCTTCCTTTGGCCACCCAACATGCCTTCTCCAATATTGTCCGTCAGGCGCCTTGCATCCGTTTTGATTGGCCCTACGACTCGCACCTGATCCGCTTTGCCTTGGCCCTCCATTCCTTCCGTCCCATCCACTCCATCCCTTCCATCTCCTTCATTTCCTCCTTCTAATTCATCCGCTCCATTTCCGTTCTCTCCATCTCTGTTCCCTCCATTTCCTGCTGCTCCCTCCGCTTCATTTCCTTCCTCCTCCCTTGCTTCCTTGGTTATAATTCCTACCGGTTTGGCACCGGACACTTTGCCTCGCACCTTGGCATTCATCTGGACCCCCGGGAGTTCAGTCGGTGGTCCCCAGTAAGGTGGTGGTGGTGGTGGTGGTGTGTTGGTAGTACATCTTTGGAAATGGGGCAACACTAGGGAAACAAGCAAACAATTAGTTACTATTTCATGATCATTAGTAAGTCCAGATTAGTACTCACCAGGAACTCAACTCCCCAAGTATTTAATCTCCGGCAACGGTGGTATCTTGTAATTAACCCTTGGCACGGACCTACAACTTTGCATCTCCCTTGATGATTCCGAAGGACCCTCAACAGTCGACTCAACATTTATAGGGAAATTGCATTCCACTTTGCAAAGGCAACATTGCTCACACTTGCCTCAAAGGCCTCGGACGGCAGTACTAGGAATACATTGCTTGTTGCGGCAAATACAGTTTATGCAACGGCAGGACGAAAATGAAAACATTTTTATAAAAATTATAAATCTATTGGGTAATAAATTAACTAATGTATAAGGGTATACAGTAATAATTAATGACTTGAAATCAATGGGAAAATTTATCCGAACGCTTGCAGGAGATCGCCTCTTTATACCCGGGCAACTGTCACGCTTTGCACTTAAGGATTATTGTCTTCATCAATTTGACATGTCCTCTCCTCAGTAACATCTACCTCAGTCTAAAAGCATGACACAAATAAAAGCACAACATCAATGGTGCAATCCGCTATTTCCTCTGGCTCGCGCTGACCTTCCAATCTTGGTGACCAACTCAGTATATACTTGCAAACTTTGCGGTTAACTCAATACCGGTTGACCATCCATTATGAGATCCAATCTCCTTCCCTGGCCAATCAACAGCCTCGGACTTCCATCTTTGGTCATGCATTGTTTGTTAGTTCGCATCTACGTCTAACTAAGCCATCACTACTGTATAGTTTGCAATTGGACTAATCCCTACCCTGCATACACTATTACCTCTCATTTGCATTACCTTCAACATCACTCGCTCCTGTCCCAATTTGTCATGCAATTGTACACTCAGATTCTATTTTCTTGCACTTACGCTAAGACCTCGGATCTATACCACTGCTTCATTTCCTATCCCGTTCCTGTCATTCATTGCCTTTCCGCTTCAACTGTAGTTAGCTCATCACCGGGTTGTATCTAGTCACTTCGGATTACCTTATAAGGGCTATCCCCTTGCCTGATGATTGTTTCCTCAGTTAGTTAATTTCATACATTCTTGCATTTGCTACAACCTAGTTATCACATTGGACTCAGGTTGAGTTTCCTTCTTTGGAACACATTCCATCCCTCTCGCCGTTTGTTGAGTGGCATAACCAAGTTTGCACTTTGCAAATGATTCTTGCTATTTGCACTTGCCCTCTCACTTGGTACTCCTTTGCGCTCACAATCATCTAAGAATTGCCCTATAGTACGTGGGGTGTTCGTGTGACAAGGAGGCCCTTCTGGCGGTCCTCTTTGTGGACAGGATCTTGGTCAAACGCTCAAAGGGCTATTTGCCTTATGAACTTCTCTATGGACAACGTCCGGTGCTTCCGGTAGACATTGAGCTCAAAACCTTCTTGGGAATAGACTGGTGGAAGGTGAATACCTCAGCGGAACTTGTGGAAGCGCGCTCCAAACAGCTTCTCCAACAGGACCAGACCCTGGCAAAGGCCGCTGAAAGGTTGCGGAAGACAAGGATGGCTTTGGTCCGCTATTGGGACAAGCACTGTTCCCACCACCTCTGGGATCCGCTGCGGAAGGGTGACTTGGTTTTTTTGTACAACCAGAGTCTGGAATCTCAGTGGGGAAAGCTTTTTGCCAACTGATGGAACAGCACCTTCTGCGTGGCATCCAAGTTTGAGGGCGGGAGCTACCAGCTTGAGGAATTGGACGGGGCGCCGCTCAATTGGAAGGCTGCGGCCTTGCACGTGAAGCGTTTCTTCGCGCGCAGCTCCACCTCCTTTGCCAAGACGGCAGGGGATGGCGCAAACGCGGGGGACGGCTTTGGAAGCTCAGAATTAGCGGAAGGGCCGGACTCTTTGTCTGAGGAGGAACCCGCGCGCAACGCGCCACCTCGGAGGAGTGAAAGGCTACAAACCGCTGGGGACAGCCGTCAACTTGGGGGGGACGCAAGTAGGGTAAAGGTCTGATTTGGTGAGGGGGTGTCCTAGACGGTTCACAGCCGGAATAACTAGACACCCCAGAATGTCCATTCTCCTACTTCTTTTATATTTGATTGGCTCTTGGATTGGTACCAGTTTTGGTTATAATTGATCACAGGGACGGGGGCGCGGCGCTAGCTGGCTCTGTAAACCCAAGGACAAGCCCCGCGGATTGGGAAATGTGGGACGAGGAGCGGAAGGGGCAGAGGCCCTATGGAGGCCCTAAAAAAAAAAATTCTCTTTTCTTGGGGTTTTGGTTTCCTTTTTTTATGGGCTTGGTTCTTTTCCTTGTTTCCTCTTGGCGCAGGACACGTACGGGACAGGTCTGATTTGGTAAGGGGGTGTACTAGCTGGTTCATAGCCCAAATAACTAGACACCCCAGAATGTTTGTTTTCTCAACTTCCTTCTTTGCCTCTCTTGGATGACTGTGCGTGTGCTGGTGTAGGATTGTTGCGTTTGTTGCAGGATTGGGTACGGGGAACTGTTTGGCAGTTTGGCTGGGGCGGTCCAGGTACCTTCCGGGGAACTTCGTTTGCTCAGGAAGCGGGCATGGAATTTAATTCCACTCATCCTCACTCTTAACTCCGCCTCTTTCTCACTTACTCTTGCTCTCACTTGCGCGGATTGCTTTCAAGACCCGGATCTTGTGCGCAAAGGTTCTCACAAGCCCGGAGGCTACTCGGGACGGCCCGGAAAAGGTTTATTTCTTTTCAAAGAGGCGCGGAAAAGGATACAAGATGAAAAGGAAGAAAAGGGGGGGCAATCCGTCTACGTCGGACAAGTCCTCATCACCTCCTCCGCGTCCGCGCAAGCCGCCCCGGCTAAAGTCCGGAAGGCTGCCAAGGGTTCGCGTTGGTCGCCGGTGGTGTGGGCGCAAGGGGCCTCCAGGAATTGCCAAAGGAGTCCTTCCGCGTCATCCACCATCGCATCGAACCTTGTGAGCGGAACAGCCGTGAAAACGGGGATATCCAGAATCTTGGGTGGGCTGGGAGGAGGCGGGACCAGTAAAGAAGGGGTCCCCGGAGGACCATTGGGGGGGCTTGGTCCAGCGGGAGGCGACTACGAGATAACAACCGGCAAGGCGGGTGGCGGAGGGGTGCCCCGTGGGGTTGGGGGCCTCTTGTCCAAGTCCAACGAGTACAGAGGAGCCAGGGCTGGGGTAGGGACTGGAGGAGGGCCAGCGTGGCGTTGGAGGATTTCATTGATGCGCGGGTCCCTCGCTCCTTGCGTGACCCAAATGCAGTCCACCCAGAGCCGTAAGGCGGACCAATAAGACACAAAGTTTGGGTAGTCCTCCTTCTTTGGGGGCCCTGCGCGGCGGAATGGGGAGGCGGAGTTGCAAATTGGTCCTGAGGGGGGGGGCACAAGGCAATCTGGGCGGAGTCCACGAGTCCTTGGAGATTGTTTCAGCATCCAAAACCACGAACGGGTCCGGACGGGCCCTCTTGCGCGGCTGGGGATGGGAACCGGATTGAGGAGGAGGACGCGGCATTCCCTTGCCAAGCAAGCAGCGGCAATGGCCACGACAGCAAGAAGTGCAAGCGCGTCAACCGGGAACAATTGAGCACGCAAGCCCCTTCCGGGCGCAGAATTTTCAGGGAACCATGATGGCGATGGAGTGGAAGGGGAGGAGGGGCTGGGGTGAGCTGGGGTGGATGGGGGGAGAGGTGGATTGGTAGGGTGATGGAGGCAAGGTAGCAATGGGAGACCTCTGGGGACAGAACTCAACTTGGGGGGGGATTTGGTGTTGTATTTATAACCTTGGGTCAAGAGCTGCGTCACAGGCTGCGCGCTCAGCAGTTGGGTAGGTCGGGCTCAGCATTTGGGTGCGTGCGGTCTCAGCAGTGCCTGCTGAGAGCTCAGCAGCAGACGCTGCGGGCTCAGCAGTAGGAATTGCGGGGCTCAGCACCAGGTGCGGGTTGGGCCTACTCCGAGGGCGCCGGGCCGCAACCCGCCCAGGAAACGCGGACCGAGTGATGGAGCCGGCCCGACCAAGCTTGCGGGTGGCTAGTCCGGAAAGCAAGGGCAGGGCAATTGGGGGTTAGGCGCGTGCGGGCCGACTTGCGGACCGGAAGGTCCGCGGACGCGCGCGGGCGGGCAAACCGGGGGGCTCTGAGTAGGGAATGGGGGAGGGCCACACCATGAGAAGGATGAACCGGGTGTAAATTGATATTGAGGGGCATGGGTTATGGGGCAAGGAATGGAGGGGTAGGGTTGGGCTAGGGTTCTGTGCTTAGGGGTTGTGTTTCATTGTTCTTTTGTGTTTGTGGTTGTACTTAAGTTAGGGTTGAAAGGGGGGGATCCAAGTCCTCACCCTCAACTCTGGGTTGGGTTAGGATCATCAATCTATCAATTGAGAATCAATCAATCCATCTATTGGAGAAGGAAAGGAAAGGAAGAGGAAGGATTGGAGGAAGACAAATACATCTCATTATCTCTCTTTTATCTCACTACACCTAAGAACTCATTGCATCCAACCTCCTTACAGACACCTAGATCAATAAATTCTGGACTTGCGGAAAACTTAGGAGCGTAGCTCTCCTTTACCTTCCACAAAGTTTGATGGTTTAGGGCTAAAGTAGTCCTCCCAAACTCCGAGGGCCTTGCAGGTGTTGTTCTCCTTCTTTAGGGAAGTTACCCATTTTGGTATCTTCAGAGCTTCAGAGACAGACTTTGGGACAGAGAGATTAATGAAACCGTATCAAAAAGGTTTTTGAAGAGTGTTTTGATCCCAAAGAGCTCAAGTGTTAGATGGTGGAATGAGGTGGTCGTTAACTTCATTGGTGCTGTTTAAGGATTCATCATCAGACTGGTTGGATTCAACTTTGATCTCTGAAGAGATGGAACTCGTCGGAGAAATTGGCTTGATTTGTTGTGTGTTGGGTTTGGATTTGAAAGGGTCTGGGTCTGTACGGGATGGTCTGGTATTCTCCATCAACTCATCCGACGGGGTTGGATTGTTTGGTTGAATGGAGAAGTCTGGGTTGACAGCTCCAAACTTGACGTGCTTGGTCTCAAAGATTGATCCGGATTGGTTTAGGACCCAATATAAGTGAAGCCTTGGTACGTACCCAATCAGGATTCCTGCTTTACCTTTTTCTTCAAATTTAGAAAAGGAGTTCTTGTCTTTGAGGTTCAGGTAGGTCAGGCAGGAACCAATTGGCTTCAGGTAGTGAGCTGGAAGAGAGCTTCCGTGCATGAGCAGCCAGGGAGAAGGCTCACCAGATACTTTAGGTATTTGGTTTAGGGCCACTGCGCAGGCTTTGATGGTTTTGTGCCACAGGTTTTGGGGAAGTTTGGTAGATGAATGAGTTGCTCTTGCAGCTTTGTCAAGTGTTCTGTTTGCTCTTTCTGCCCTTCCATTGTGCTGGTGATGGTAGGCTTCTTAAACAATTTGTTTGATCAATTTGGATTTGAGGAAGTCCTTGATTTTGTTGTTGATGAATTCTCCTCCTCCATTGGAGCAGACTTTGGTGGGAAAGTAGCTGTGTTTGTGATGTTTGTTAGTAAGAATGAAGATAAGAACGTTGGCAGCTTTGCTTTTGAGTTTTAGAGGAAAGGCGCCAATGTAGCCGGAGAAATTTTCCACAAGGGTAAGTGAGTATTGGTGATGGCCTTTTGACTGAGGAGATATTGGCCAAATGAGATCAAGATTAATTTGTTCAAAAACCTTGCTGGCCAGGTTGGAGGAGGCCGTGAAGGAGTTTCTTTTTATCTTTCCCAGGTCACATCCCACGCAGGCAAAGTGGCTTTTTATTTGTCGGCCAAGAGACTTTCCCAAGTCCATCTGCTACTGGGACAAGCGCTGCACGCATAAACTCCGGGATCTGTTGCGGAAGGGGGACTTGGTTCTGCTTTACCACCGGAGACTGGAAACTCAATGGGGGAAGCTGTTTGCTAATCGATGGAATGGGTATTTCTGCGTGCTGTCCAAGTTCACCAAAGGTAGCTACAAGTTGGAGGAATTGGACTGAACTCCGCTCAAACGGAAGGCCGTGGCTTTGCACGTGAGACATTTCTTTCCGCAGGGCTCAACTTCATTTGACAAGACGGCTGGTTTGGATAGAAAAGGAGACAACAACGCGGATACTTCCTCCAAGGAAAAGCCTGCATGAGGGCTTCGCGTCCAGCGGAGTAAGAAACTGAAGACTGCTGCGGACAGAAGCCAAGTTGGGGGTAAACAATGGATGAATAGGGGATATGATTGGATTTGGTGAGGGGTGTTCTAGCCAGTTCACAGCTGGAATAACTAGACACCCCAGAATGTTTGTTTTCTTATTTTCTTCTCTCTGAATTGGCTTTGGGGTTTTTTTCTGGCTATGGATGGTTTCTTTTAGGTACAGTCACAATGCAAAGCTGGGTCCACACACCCAAGGACAAGCCCTGCATTCTGGAAGAAAACACATGGAAAATTTCCAACTTATGATTCAGGGAACTAGGAAAGGGTTTTACGCAGAACAGATTTGGGTCAAAGAGCAAAGGTGTTGGCTTGAAAATGTGTTGGTGTTCCAAAAAAAAAAATCTCTTCAAGTTTCCTTGGTTATCTTATAGATGGAAGGTGAAAATGGGTTTGTGCAGATTCTTTTTCTTTCTCTCTCCCAAGGTTGTGTGCGCGCAACTGGTTTTCTTTCTCTCTGTTCTGTAGATGGGTATGGGGAACTGTGTGACAGTTTGTCTGGGGCGGTCAAGGTACCTTGAGCGGATACTTCTCACTCTCAAGGATTCCTCACTCTTGTGGGTTGCTCTCAAAAGAGCAGATGTTCTCACTCTCACCGGATACTCTCAGTGGCGCAGATTTCTCACTCTTGTGGGTTGCTCTCAAAGCGCGGATCTTGCGCGCGGCTCTTATTTCTCTCAGGGTTCTCACAAATCCCAAAGGCTGCTAAGGATGGCGCGGAAAAAGTCCTTAACTTTGCATAGGTGCGGGGGAGGATACAAGATGAAAGGAAGAAAGTGAAAGGAGGTGAAATCCTCCTAAGTTGGCCAAATCCTCATCACTTCCTCTGCGTCCGGGCAAACTGCCGCGGCTAGGTATCAGAAAGCCCCCAAGACCTTGCGTTGCGCATTGGAAGTGTGCATGTAAGGAACCGCTAGAAATTGCCGGAGGAGTTGGTCCACATTGTTCACCATTGCGTCAAACCTTTCCAAGGGAAGTGCCAGAGCTAGGGGGATCTCTGGGATCTTGGGAGTCGCGGCCGGAGGGGTTGCAGTGGCCGGGGGTTTTGGTGACAATTCAATCACAACAGGAGATGGCGCGCGCAGTGTGGAATCTTTAGAGGTTGTTCCTCACAAAGTTGCCACAGGTTTGGGAGTTCTTGGTCCAGGCGTCTGTAAGAACTGGATGCCGTGAGTAAAGAGAGGTTGGAGATCACGAGAGAGAGAGAGAGAGAGAGAGAGAGAGACAAATTCTTTTATTCCATCCCCCTTTCCCCTCCCCTTTCCCCCATCCTAAGATGCCCCTACAACCCGGAGTTGAGAGGGGAGGTATTTTAGTCCTCCCTCTCAACCCTAGCCTAAGTACAATTGCAAGAACAATCTGACAACAATCTGAAGAAGAAAACCTAGACCCAGAACCCTAACCCATAACCATACCCTAACCCATACCCTATTCCGCCAGCTCGCCTGCCATTACGCACATCCAGTTTGTCCTCCACAGCGCGGCCCTCCGCCGCGCATTACCCAAAGTTCACTGCGCTTGCCCGTATCCGCCCGACGCGCCTTCATCAATTTCCCGTCCCGTAGCCGGCCCGCGCTTGCGCGCGGCCGTCCACAGATATAGCCCCATGATTGCCCCGCCTTTTCCTCCCCTGACTAACCGCCCGAGAACCTGATCCGCCCGGCTCCATCCCTGAGTCAGATATCCAAGCGGGTCGCGGCCCGTCTCCCCTGGTCAGACCTGGCCTGCAGCCACATGCTTCATCCTGCTGCGCCTACTGCTGAGCCCGCAGCGGCCACTGCTGAGAACGCGCGCACCCCACCTGCTGAGCCCGGCCTACCAAATGCTGAGCGCGCAAGCCGCGACGCAGTTCCCGATCCAAGGCTATATAATGACACCACATCCCCCCCCAACTTGAGTTCTGTCCCCAGAGGTCCTCCCCATCGCCACCTCGACCGTCTTTGTACCCTCCTACCAACCCTACTCCATACACCTTACCAGCTCCGCGCCTCTCCTCTCCAATTGCCACTATGCTCCGATGCAAATTCTGCGCCCGGATAGGGCTTGCGTGCTTGATTGTTCCTGGTCAACCCGCCTGCACCGCTTGCCGTTGCGGCCATCGCCGCTGCTCGCTTAGCAAAGGTGTGCCCCGGGCTCCCCCTCAATCTGGTTCCCGCCCCCGTCCGTGCAAGAGGGCTTGCCCGGACCCGTTTGTTGTCTCGGACAAGGATACCATCTCGGTGGCCTCGTGGACTCCGCCTGGATCGCCTCCCCGCCGTCCCCGCCCGAATTTGGACCGCAACTCTGCTTCTCTGCTTTGCCACACGGGACCACCACGGAAAGAAGATTACTGAGCCTTTGCGGCTTATTGGGAGGCCTTGCGATTCTGGGCGGACGGCGTCCGAGTCATGCAAGGCGCAAGGGACCCGCATATGGATGAAATCCTCAGGCGGCGCGCTGCTCCCGCTCCGGCTCCTCCTCTGCCCCCCGCACCAGCTCCTCCTACTCTGACTCCGCGAGGCCCTACTCCTCCGCCTGCGTCACCAGTGGTTATCCCGTCATCGCCACTCATTGGACCAAGCCCCCCGTTGGATCTCCGGGGCGTCTGTCTTCACCGGCTCCTCCTCCCCCCAACTTTCCCAAGATCCCGGAGATCACGGTTGTGATGGCACTCCCGGCGGCCGGCTTTGAGGTTTTCGCGGAAAGGTTGACCACGAAGCTCTGCAACTACCTTGCGACCCCCAGAGCCCAATCCTTGGAATCTCGGCGCGAGCTCTTGGCCTCTTTCCAGGCCCTACTGGCATTGTCGAGGGCGGAAATGGAGGAAATGATGAAGATGGCTTAGGCGCATTGTCCCCTCCTCCCCTTCTTCCCCTTGTTTTCTTCATTCGTCTTTCGTTGTACTGCCCTTCCCCTATCTCTAGAGGAATACACGTTTCTTGCGCGAATTTGACTTATCAAGAAAGGTCCGCGCCCACGCATTGTGAGGATGAGAGTGAGATTGAAATCCGCGTCCGGCGTCCGCGCGCCCAAGTGAGAACGAGAGCAAGATTAAGATTGGCGTCCGTGAGAAATGATAGAAAAAAAGAGAACAATTTTCGTGAGAAATGATAGAAAAAAAGAGGACAATTTTTTTTTTTTTTTTTTGAGTCGCACCACGCCCGCGTCCCATCCTGGCTAGCTCCCCCCCCCAACTTAGATGCTGTCCCCAGCTGGCAACCTCACCCAATCCCACGCGCATTGCATCCATCGGCCGATTCCCCATCCTTCTGCCCCGACGCACCTCCTGTTGCCCATCTCCCCTCAAATCCGCCACCCTTCCTCCCAACCATGCCGTTGGCGCCCAATCCCTCCCTGTTCCCCAGCCCCATCCGCCGCGCCAATGCCCAAGCTTTCACTAGTCATGATGGGCGCGGGGGGCTTGCCCCCGGGCCATCCACCCCGCAATCCCGGCGCCCTTCATTCTCCCGTTCCGCCGTCAAAAAGGCCCTTCCCCGGTTACAATCCCCCAACACTCGACCCATTCCTACTGCCGCCGCTCCTTCCCTTTCCGCAAGATCCATCCGCCGCTCCCCAATTCCCGAACCGCGCGGGGTACCCTCTTCCCGCTTTATTCTTGCTCGCTTCCTCTCCGTAGGCTGAACCAGTTCCTCCAAGACCCACTTCCCCAACACCCACCCCGCCTCTGCCAAAGGGACCCGTCCCAAATTTGGGTCCGTCGTCCGACCCTCGCGTCCTGTCGGCCCACAACAGTTGGTATTTCCATATGTGCGCGCCCGGGGCGCAGACATGCTAGGATGCCAAATAATCTCCAGATAGGCCTCAAGGCCCCTTGCGACCTCTGAAAGTTTGTCGGCCCAAGGGGTGATTGCCGGTGGTGGGGCCAGAACTCGCACTGCCCTGTAATACAGCTCTGCGTTGTCAAATTCCGTTTGCAACAGGACCCCGCTGCGCATGCCTGCTTTGTAGCCCGACTCCGCAGACAGCTTGAAGTTGCTTCCCCAAAAACGAGAGTCGTTCCTCCCCCATCTTGCCGACATGTCCCCCTTCAGTGTTGTCCAATCCAGGTTCCGGTAGCCGCTCATCCCCTCTACGGCCCGACGTTCTTCCGCGTCCTTGATGAACAGGACAACATGACGCGCCTTCTTAAGATCCAATGCGCCTTCAGAGTCTGTGATTGTTTCGTACCGTGAGATGAATCGCCCCACATCCGTGGTGTTGAGTCGAATATGAGGATAGCACTGCAGGCTGGTGCAAAGGGGGTGGGAGAAAGAGGAAGAAGGAGGGGAGACTGCTGCTGCTGGCATCCGTAAGTACCTTCAAGAGACTTTGACAAAAGAAATTCCTGGCCAGAACCCCAGATGTGGAATCTTTAGAGGTTGTTCCTCACAAAGTTGCCACAGGTTTGGGAGTTCTTGGTCCAGGCTTCTGTAAGGACTGGATGCCGTGAGTAAAGAGAGGTTGCAGATTGCAAGAGAGAGAGAGAGAGAGAGAGACTAATTCTTTTATTCCATCCCCCTTTCCCCTCCCCTTTCCCCCCATCCTAAGATGCCCCTACAACCCAGAGTTGAGAGGGGAGGTATTTGAGTCCTCCCTCTCAACCCTAACCTAAGTACAAGTGCAAGAACAATCTGACAACAATCTGAAGAAGAAACCCTAGACCCAGAACTCTAACCCATAACCATACCCTAACCCATACCCTATTCCGCCAGCTCGCCTGCCATTACGCACATCTGGTTTGTCCTCCGCAGCGCAGCCCTCTGCCGCGCATTACCCAAAGTTCACTGCGCTTGCCCGTATCCGCCCAACGCGCCATTGTCAATTTCCCATCCGGTAGCCGGCCCGCGCTTGCGCGTGGCCATCCACGGATATAGCCCCGTGATTGCCCCGCCTTTTCCTCCCCTGACTAACCGCCCAAGAACCTGATCGGCCCGGCTCCATCCCTGAGTCAGATATCCAAGCGGGTCGCGGCCCATCTCCCCTGGTCAGACCCGGCCCGCAGCCACGTGCTTCATCCTGCTGCGCCTACTGCTGAGCCCGCAGTGGCCACTGCTGAGAACGTGTGCACCCCGACTGCTGAGCCCGGCCTACCAAATGCTGAGCGCGCAAGCCGCGACGCAGTTCCCAATCCCAGGATATATAATGACACCACAACGGGCGCCCCAGTTTGGATACATAGGGGCGGAGCAATCCGCGGGCTATAAAGGAATGGATGGAGCGCACGTGCAAACGCGCAGGTTGTGCCGGATATTACCAAACATCCACAACGGGCGCAGACAAACAGATACGGACAGGTGCGGGGGGCTCCGATTAGGGCGCGGTGCGAGGACCGCGTCATGAGAAGGACAAACCAGATGGACGGAACGGCGTACGGACGTTGGGGGGAGTTTGGTACGCAGGAAGGGAGAGGAGGCTAGGGTTTCTGTCTTGGGATTGTTTTCTGTTTCGTTGTCATACTGTTATTTGCGCGTGTACTTGGGTTAGGGTTGAGAGGGAGGACTTATCCTCACTCTCAACTCCGGGTTGGGGAGGAGGGGAGAAGGGAATGATACCATCACATCATCAGATTGGATCACTCATCTCACCAAGAGGTTAAAGGAACTCATACCGGATACACATCCAGGTGGAAATTTCTTAGGATTGATAGATTAGAGATTTCAATCTCTCTCTACTTTTCTTTATCTCTTTATCTCCTTATTTCTATCTCTCATTTCAAGTGCGACTCCGTGCATCCTCATCTCCTTTCAAACGCAGGGAACCATTAACTTCCAAACCTTGGGACAATTATAGGGGGATAACCCTCATTCTTTACACATCTGGGGGTCTGGCCGGGAAATAACCTTCCATTTATTGTCTTTCAAAGCTAACTGGGCACCATGTCCTATCCATACCTCCCTAAAGTCGCTCCTTCTTCTTCTTCTTTTTCTTCTTATCCTTCTGTTTCCGGTTCCGCTACTCCAACCCCACTTGCATCTTCCATCTCTCCGCTTGACCCAGGACGAGCTACGCCGTTCCCCCATTGGTCTCCAGTGACCATGAACCCACTCTTCCGGTTTGCATCAGGCCGCGCGACTACCCTCACATCTGATTCAACACCGCGGATGTGGAGCGATTTATCTCAAGATACAAAGGTATTGCAGATGCAGGCCCCGCTTGTCGTCCTGTTCATTATGGACAAAGAGAAGCTCTGGGATGTGGAGGAGATGGAAGGCTACAAGAATCAAGATTGGCCAAAACTGAAGGCAGAGATCCTAACGCGGTGGGGTAGGCGCAAACCTTGATTCTGGGAAAGCAATTTTGACTGCGTGGCCTTGGAGGCAAGCACGCGCGGAGGAGTCAGAAGGCAGGTGGAGCTGGCGGATTACACCTTGACATTTGATTGGATATATCGGTACTTATCAAAGAACAAGGTGGTGGCAGGACAGACGGGGGACATGAAACGCGCGTTTCTGGGCGGTTTAGGCGCTCAACTCCAGGCAAGGGTGCAGCGGCATCTTTACGATCACAACTTGGTAAAGCGGTCATTGGACGGGAGCATTGGGCTCCTTCCGGAGTTGGCTGTCATTTGCCAGGCTGTGGAGAGTGAGCTTGACTTAGAAGAGCTTATTGAGGATACCGCTACGTCCTTCCCAGCGGGACCAAAGAAATCCGCCCCCCAGGTTTTGGCTCCGGCGCAATTTCCGGCCCCGGCTCCACCTGCTTCAACGCGTGTTCCGGTTCCTCAACCCGCGCCCGCCCCTATGGTAAGTGAATTGAGGGAGCTTATGAAGGATTTGAAGATCTGCATGAGCCGTATGGGCCAGCAGCAGCCGCGAGTGCCTCCACCGCACATGGTGGAAGGGTTTTGGCCGCCCGGTACTTTTGTGCCAAGGGGGTGCTTGTACTGCGGGGCAAACAGTCATTGGCAATTGGCGTGCAAGGAGCTTACAAAGGATCTCAAAGCGGGATTGGTTTGACCGGAGGGGATGGGGTACATGTTTCCAACGGGCAAACAGATTCCAATGGAGCCGAGCCAGCCAACCGCAATGCAGCAGGTGCGCACAGGGGGTCAGGAGGCAGGAACGACGGCGCGAGCATCACTAGGCATTGTTACCGGTCCCGGATCGTGGCAACCACCTTGGGTGGAAGCTGAGGTAAGAGTAGCCGCAACGGAAGAGAAGGTTGCAGTCTCCAATAAGATGGAGGTGTATGCAAAGGAGCAACCCCCGTTGACCGTTCTGAAACCGGCCTCACGCGTGCCCGGAACCAAGGCGCCGGCAGAAAATCCTGTAGGGAAGAAGAAAGCGGCGGACATTGTGCGTAGGGTGATGGGGAAAAAGACTCTGGTCCCGCTGACCTTGGGGGAACTGGCAGCCGTGTCTCCAGTGGTGGTAGACAAGATGGTTCAGGCATTGCTGGATTGCGGTCAGGGCCGTGTACATCAGAAGGTGCAGCGGGTTCATGTGGCGCGGAAGGAGGAGGGGCGCGGGGAGTGTGAGTTGATATTGGTTTTGACTCCGCTCGCTTATGTTCCAATGGTCATAGCGGGAAGGAAGGTGTGGGCTATGGTGGAAAGTGGTTCAATGGTGAACCTGCTGCCATTGCGGATGGTGGATGATTTGGGGTTGGTTTGGCGGAAATGCGCAATGCGTCTCCGCGCACTTAAGGGAGGAGAGTGTGGTGTGGATGGGGTAGTTGAGGAGGAGGAGGTTGAGGTGGCAAGGGTCCGTAAGCCACTTTCTTTTCTTTTGGTTGATTGTGGGGATGTGATTTTGGGATGGCCGTTCATGTTTGGGTTCCAAGCACAAAGGGTTTTTGATCCGTAGGCGGGAACGGAGGCGTTGACGGTGGAGGATTTTTCCGGCGGAAGGTTCAAGAAAACTATCTGCAATCACGGGAAAGGAAAGCAAAGGAGAGTATCGGAGCATGAGGAGGAACCGGATGCGGAGTTGGTCTGCGACGGGCGACCCTTGGAGGATTTTTTCTAGTAAACCGAGGAGACCGCATGGAACAAGCTCCGGTTTCGCGCGGGCGGTCGACTAATGAGGAGCAGGGAGGGGAAGGAATGAAAGTGAAGGGCGTGCAAGTTGCAGAAGTAAGTCCCTTTTCTCAGTATGCATTGCCTGAGGGTACTACGCTTTGAAAACCCTATCATTGTGCCACACTCGTGAGCAAAGGCAAAAGCCGTGGTTCCGTTCTGTGCAGGACCTACAGCAAAGGATGCGTGCGGATGATGCGGTGCAACGCTGGAAAGTACAAGCCGGTGTTGCAGAGGGTCCGACCAAGGAATGAGCCAATGCCCCAGGAATTGAACGGACCGCTTTGACCAATTGCTTGGTCGCAGGACCCTTGGGTGACGCCAATTAAGGCTTTGGGGTGGGTTACTAGTTTGGCGCGGATCACGGAGGAGCGGATTGCAGCTTTCAATTTTGGCCCAACGGGATGGTTGAGTATGGAGGAGTGTGAGTTTCTGGTTTTGGTTCTGGTTCTTTGGGAAAGAGCGCTTGCCAAAAGGCGGGGCAATCGCGGGGCTATGTCCGTGGACGGCCGCGCGCAAGCGTGGGCCGGCTACGGGACGGGAAATTGACGACAGCGCGTCGGGCAGATATGGGCAAGCGCGGTGAACTTTGGGTAATGCGCGGCGGAGGGCCGCGCCGCGGAGGAAAAACCAGATGTGCGTAATGGCAGGCGAGCTGGCAGAATAGGGTATGGGTTAGGGTATGGTTATGGGTTAGGGTTCTGGGTCTAGGGTTTCTTCTTCAGATTGTTGTCAGATTGTTCTTGCACTTGTACTTAGGTTAGGGTTGAGAGGGAGGACTCAAATACCTCCCCTCTCAACTCTGGGTTGTAGCGTCATCTTAGGATGGGGGAAAGGGGGACGGAATAAAAGAATTAGTCTCTCTCTCTCTCTCTCTCTCTCTCTCTCTCTCTCTCGATCTCCAACTTCTCTTTACTCACGGCATCCAGTCCTTACAGACGCCTGGACCAAGAACTCCCAAACATGTGGCAACTTTGTGAGGAACAACCTCTAAAGATTCCACATCTGGGGGTCTGGCCGGGAATTTCTTTCGTCAAAGTCTCTCAAAGGTACTTACGGATGCCAGCAGCAGCAGTTGCCCCTCCTTCTTCCTCTTTCTCCCACCCCCTTTTCACCAGCCTGCAGTGCTATCCTCATATTTGACTCAACACCACGGATGTGGGGCTATTCATCTCACGGTAAAAAACAATCACAGACTCTGAAGGCGCATTGGATCTTGAGAAGGCGCGCCATGTTGTCCTGTTCATTGAGGATGCGGAAGAACGTCGGGCCGTAGAGGGGATGAGCGGCTACCAGAACCTGGATTGGACAACACTGAAGGGGGACATGTTGGCAAGATGGGGGATGCACGAATCTTGTTTTTGGGGAAGCAACTTCAAGCCGTCCGCGGATTCGGGCTACGAAGCAGGCACGCGCGGCGGGGTCCGGTTGCAAACGGAATTGGACAACGCAGAGCTGTATTACAGGGCAGTGCGCGTTCCGGCGCCACCACCGGCAATCACCCCTTGGGCCAACAAACTTTCAGAGGTGGCAAGGGGCCTTGAGGCCTATCTGGAGAGTATTTGGCATCCTAGCGTGTCTGCGCCCCGGGCGCGCACATATGGAAATACCAACGGTTGTGGGCCGATGGGACACAAGGGTCGGACGACGGACCCAAACGCAGGACGGGTCCCTCCGGCAGAGGCAGGGTGCGTGTTGGGGAAGGGGGTCTTGGAGGAACTGGTTCAGCCTACGGAGAGGAAGCAAGCAAGAATAAAGCAGGAAGAGGGTACCCTGCGCGGTTTGGGAATTGGCAAGTGGTGGATGGATCTTGCGGAAAGGGAAGGAGCGGCGGCAGTAGGAACGGGTCAAGTGTCGGGGGATTGTAACCGGGGCAGGGCCTTTTTGACGGCGGAAAGGACAAACGCGGAACGGGAGAATGAAGGGCGCCGGGATTGTGGGGTGGATGGCCCGGGGGTGAGCTCCCCGCGCCCATCATGGCTAGTGAAAGCTTGGGCATTGGCGCGGCGGATAGGTCTGGGCAACAGGGAGGGATTGGGCGCCAACGGCATTTTTGGGAGGAAGGGTGGCGTATTCAAGGGGAGATGGGCAACAGGAGGTGCGTCGGGGCAGAAGGACGGGGAATTGGCCGATGGACGCAACGCGCGTGGGATCGGGTGAGGTTACCAGCTGGGGACAGCAGCTAAGTTGGGGGGGGGCTAGCGCAGGATGGGACGCGGGCGTGGTGCGACTCAAAAAAAAAAAAAAAAAAAATTGTTCTCTTTTTTGTAAGATCAAATTTGTCTTCCAGAATGGTCAATGTGTTGCCTGTGTCACCGCAAGAGTGCCATGCAAGGATTAAATTTCTCAAGAGATCAGTGGATGGATCTTGCAGAAAGGGAAGGAGCGGCGGCAGTAGGAACGGGTCAAGTGTTGGGGGATTGTAACCGGGGCAGGGCCTTTTCAACGGCGGAAAGGACAAACACGGAACGGGAGAATGAAGGGCGCCGGGATTGCGGGGTGGATGGCCCGGGGGTGAGCTCCCCGCGCCCATCATGGCTAGTGAAAGCTTGGGCATTGGCGCGGCGGATAGGTCTGGGGAACAGGGAGGGATTGGGCGCCAACGGCATGGTTGGGAGGAAGGGTGGCGGATTTGAGGGGAGATGGGCGACAGGAGGTGCGTCGGGGCAGAAGGATGGGGAATCGGCCGATGGATGCAATGCGCGTGGGATTGGGTGAGGTTGCCAGCTGGGGACAGCATCTAAGTTGGGGGGGGGAGCTAGCCAGGATGGGACGCGGGCGTGGTGCGACTCAAAAAAAAAAAAAAAAAAAAATTGTCCTCTTTTTTTCTATCATTTCTCACAAAAATTGTTCTCTTTTTTTCTATCATTTCTCACAGAAGCCAATCTTAATCTTGCTCTCGTTCTCACTTGGGCGCGCGGATGCTGGACGCGGATCTCAATCTCACTCTCATCCTCACGATGCGCAGGCGCGGACCTTTCTTGATAAGTCAAATTTGTGCAAGAAACGTGTATTCCTCTAGAGATAGGGGAAGCGCGGTTCAAAGAAAGACAAATGAAGAAAACGAGGGGAAGAAGGGGAGGAGGGGACAATGCGCCTAAGCCATCTTCATCATTTCCTCCATTTCCGCCCTCAACAACGCCAGTAGGGCCCGGAAAGACGCCAAGAGCTTGCGCCGAGATTCCAAGGATCGGGCTCCGGGGGTCGCAAGGTAGTTGCGGAGCATTGTGGTCAACCTTTTGGCAAAAACCTCAAAGCCAGCCGCCGGGAGTGCCATCACAACCGGGATCTCTGGGATCTCGGGAGAGTTGGGGGGAGGAGGAGCCGGTGAAGACGGATGCCCCGGAGATCCAATGGGGGGCTTGTTCCAATGAGAGGCGACTACAGGATAACCACTGGTGATGCGGGCGGAGGAGTAGGGCCTTGCGGAGTTGGAGTAGGAGGCGCCGGTGCGGGGGGCGGAGGAGGAGCCGGAGCGGGAGCAGCGCGCCGCCTGAGGATTTCATCAATACACGGGTCCCTCGCACCTTGCATGACTCGGAAGCCGTCCGCCCAGAATCGCAAGGCCTCCCAATAAGCCGCGAAGGTTGGGTAATCTTCTTTCCGCGGTGGTCCCGCGGGGCAAAGCGGAGAAGCGGAGTCGCGGTCCAAATTCGGGCAGGGACAGCGGGGAGGCGATCCAGGCGGAGTCCACGAGTCCACCAAGATGTTATCCTTGTCCGAGACAACAAACGGGTCCGGGAAAGCCCTCTTGCGGGGACGGGGGCGAGAACCGGATTGAGGGGGAGCCCAGGGCACACCTTTGCTAAGCAAGCAGCGGCAATGGCCGCGACGGCAAGCGGTGCAGGCGGGTAGACCAGGAACAATCGAGCACGCGAGCCCATTCTGGGCGCAGAATTTGCATCGGAGCATAGTGGCAATTGGAGAGGAGAGGCGCAGAGCTGGTAAGGTGTACGGAGTAGGGTTGGTAGGAGGGTACAAAGACGGTTGAGGTGGCAATGGGGAGGACCTCTGGAGACAGAACTCAAGTTGGGGGGGGGATGTGGTGTCATTATATAGCCTCGGATTGGGAACTGCATTGCGGCTTGCGCGCTCAGCATTTGGTAGGCCGGGCTCAGCAGTTGGGGTGCACGCGTTCTCAGCAGTGGCGGCTGCGGGCTCAGCAGTAGGGGCAGCAGGATGAAGCACGCGGCTGCGGGCCGGGTCTGACCAGGGGAGACGGGCCGCGACCCGCTTGGATATCTGACTCAGGGATGGAGCCGGGCCGATCAGGTTCTTGGGCAGTTAGTCAGGGGAGGAAAAGGCGGGGAGATCACGGGGCTATACCCATGGACGGCCGCGCGCAAGCGCGGGCTGCCTACGGGAAGGGAAATTTGGGTGGATACAGGAAAGCGCGGTCAACTTTGGGTAATGTGCGGTGGAGGACAAACCGGATGTGCGTAATGGCAGGCGAGCTGGCGGAATAGGGTATGGGTTAGGGTATGGTTATGGGTTAGGGTTCTGGGTCTAGGGTTTCTTCTTCAGATTGTTGTCAGATTGTTCTTGCACTTGTACTTAGGTTAGGGTTGAGAGGGAGGACTCAAATACCTTCCCTCTCAACTCCGGGTTGTAGGGGCATCTTAGGATGGGGGGAAAGGGGAGGGGAAAGGGGGACGGAATAAAAGAATTAGTCTCTCTCTCTCTCTCTCTCTCTTTCGCGATCTCCAACCTCTCTTTACTCATGGCATCCAGTCCTTACAGACGCCTGGACCAAGAACTCCCAAACCTGTGGCAACTTTGTGAGGAACAACCTCTGAAGATTCCACAGCGGGCTCCGGTGATGACCTGGGAGCGGGTAATGTTGGCGGCAGTGGAGATGAAGACGGAGGAGGAGTTGGTCTTGGAGGAGTGGGAGGACGCGGTGGTGGCGGAGGAGGAGCTGGCCTTGGTGGTGGTGGTGGAGGAGCGGCTGGAAGGTTTGGGATCCTTGCGTCCATTGCTGGTAAATTCATTTGTAACCGGGCGGCCCAATCATGGGCTGCATTCCAGAAGGCCACAAAGTTTGGAAAATCCTGGTGCCTTGGAGGTCCAGCCCAATTCCTGGCTCTTGCGCAATGGAGGATTTTGAGAGGCGTGTTGCGGATGGTTGCAAGGCAAGCCAGGTTGGGTCTACTCATTTGTCAAGATCTCCTTGTTGTTAGAGATCACAAAGGAGTCGCAAGGGGTCCTCTTGCATGGGCAACCTTGGGGATGGTCGCGCGGCATGCCCTCCAATAGGGAGCAGTGGAGGTGTCTGGCTTTGCACGGGACACAGGTGCGCCAGCCCAGAAGTATGCCACACAAAAGTCCTTTCCGGCCGCAGTATGTGCAGGACATATTTGGTGAAGAATGGTGGATGAGGTGTTTATTTTTTCTTTGGTCTGATGAAGGGGTGTGGTGGGGAAGGTGGGATAGCTTTGGTACGATTGGGGGTAGGTTAGATGGTGGTGGATCTCTGCGGACAGAACTCAAGTTGGGGGGATGTGGTGGTCTTTTATAGACACGAGTTGGAATTGGCTGCGCGCTGTGCGCTCAGCAGGGGTACCGCGCTCAGAAATGGGTGCGGCTTTGCCGCAGGAAGTTTCTCTACGGGATCAGCAGCAGTCAAATTGGGCTTAGAATCTGGAGACAGGGGATGGATTGGATCAGATTGGATTGGATGGATCACGCGTTGCAAGACGCAGATTGGATTGCCCGGGTATATCTTGGATATCTTGAATGGCGCATTGGGCAAATGCAGACATGCGCGGGGGGCTCCAAGTTGGGCATGGCGCAAGGGCCACATCATGAGAAGGACAAACCTGGTGGACATAATGGCAGGCGTGTAATACAGATGGATATAGGATATGGGATGTAAATTATGTGATGGGAAGGCTAGGGTTCTGTGCTTAGGGGTTTTATTTCATTATTCTTGCTTCTTTTTGGTTGTGCTTAGGTTATAGTTGACGGGTAGGCTACTTAAGCCGCACCTTCAACCTGGATATCATCATATCATTGGATCACGGAGGATCACATTGGGTTGTCATAGGCTTTGGAAGGATCTTTATTCTCAATTCTATATCTCTCATTCAAAGGGTGAAAAGTTGCACTCAGGGTTTACAGATGCAAGGGATGACTAACTTTGCAACTTGGGAACCATTAAAGGAGAATTCCTCTTCTGAATTCCACAGCATCTGTAAGGATAAGGATGCTCCAGTTTAGAGAGAGGGAGAGAGAGAGAGATAAAGAGAGAGATGAATTTCCTCCCTTTCATTTCCTTTGCTTTCCTTTCCATATCCTTTTCCATATCCTTAGCTGTATCCTACAAGCTGGGGTTGAGAGCGCAGACTTTATGTCCACACCCTCAACCCTAACCTAAGTAAAAGTGCAATTACAGCTCAACAACAAATAGAGAAGAAACCCTAAAAACCAGAACACTATCCTAAACCTAACCCTTTCCCATACCGCAATCACCCTCCATCCCGCCTACCCTTACACACCCTGTTTGTCCTTCTCATGACGCAGCCCTCTGCCGTGATCTATTTGGAGCCACCTGGGTTGTTGATATCTGCCTGGCGCGCCGTGTGATTTCCTGCCTTGCAAGTTGGCCTGCTCCTATAGCCCTAATGGCCCTGCTCTACCTTCCAAAACTAGCTACCCACAAACCCAGTTGGGCCAGCTCCATTCTTGGGTCTGTAATGTCCAAGCGGACAGCGGCCTTCCACACCCAATCAAGCCCAACCCACACCTGGTATTCTGAGCCCCGCAGTGCCTACTTCTGAGCATGCTGCAGCTGCTTCTGAGACCGTGCGCATCCCAAATGCTGAGCCTGATCTACTAAATGCTGAGCGCGCCAACTGTGGCGCAGTTCCCAATCCAAGGCTATATAACAACGCCACAACATATCTTTCCCCTACCAATGGGGAGCATCTTGGTGTGAGGGTCTGCCAGTTTTAGTGGGATGGGAGAAGGGAAGGGGAAATAGGGGTTGAATGAAGCAAAATGGCCACTTACCTTTGAGCTTGCCCCAGAGTCAACCACCAGTGTATGCAGCGCTGTTACCAACTGCACAACAGGATGCTCAGGGGGGACCTCACTGGTAACTGCTTGGTTGGGGTTTGTTACATATTGACACGGCCCGTGTTGAATGGATTCTGCTGCAGGGCACGCGGTTTGCGGATGTGGGGTGCTTCTCAATTTGGGATTGCCACAACCGGAGGTAGGAGGTTGGCGTTGATTTGTAGTTGTGGGCAGTCCCCCCTCCAGTGGTCAGACAAACCACAGTAGACGCAGGACCAACCAGTGTGTTGCTGGACCTCAGCTGGGATTTGTTGGTTACCGTTTGCCAGGAAGTTTGCAGAGGTTGGCTGGTGGCTGGATGCACAAGTACCAAGTGGAGGGAGGGTGGTCAGGTTCCTAGACTGGTTGCTGGGTTGGCACCCCTGGTCTGGTGCAGGCCATGACCAGGGTTGACCACCACAATCAAGTAGTGATTTTTGGAGGAGTTGCCACGTGTGATCTCTTTATAGAAGGAAGTCAAAATTGATTGAGTGTTGGCCGCCGTGGGCTGTTTGAGGCGGTCAAGCTGGGGTCTAATTCTTTGAAGCATTTGGTTCCAAGAGGATCCAGGCGGGGGTGTAGTGAGAACTTGCATAACCAGAAAGACACATTCATTGGGGACCAGTTTACCAAGGCAACCCAGTTCAATGAAAAAGTTTGAGATCTGGATGAGGTGGGAGGATATACTACCCTCCATTAGGGCGTATCAAAGTTAGCAAACCCACCATTAGAAACCCGCCATTTTTTTGACCAAACCCACCATTTTTAATGGCGGGTTTCTGAAATACACATACCCCCTAACTGGTGTATTTCAAAATGGCGGGTTTCATGAAAATGGAAGATTTCAAATATCAACCCCGCCATTTATGCATCATAATCCATCCACCATCCATCACATCTAAAAAAGCCATCCACATCAGCAAATCCATACCAGTTGCATCTCCATTGGATCACATGCATCTCATCTCCATTGCCTCACATCTCTATCAATTTTCACATCTCCATCTTCACACAAATCAAATCCCATAATCATCTCATCACCCCACATTACATCACCATCTTTCCCAACATTTCCAATCAAACTTCCCGCCAGCAAGTTGAAAACGCAAAAAAGCTGACTGAACTTTTGCTACTGTTTGACTCCCATTCAGACTCTGATTCAGACTCAAATTTGGAATCAACCTGGTTGGCTTTGAATTCTCTGTTGGAAAAGCAATACATGGTTCCAAGAATACACACCCTCCACAACACTATGTATGAAAGGCAAAAGCTTCATCTCATCCCCAACTTAAGCTTCCCGCAACTATTCCAAAATCTATTGCCTTCATTCATAAAACTTTTGGAGATTATTGAAGACCACCACATCTTCCAGAACAATTCTCAGAATCCTCAACGCAATCCAGCCATCCAACTTGTTGTTGCTCTTTGTAGATTGGGATCAAATTGAAATGGAGCAGCAATCCATCAATTGGAAAATCTATTCTCAGTCAGTTATGGAAGCATTGACTTATACACCAAAAGAGTCATTATTTCTATCCTCCAAAGGCTTTCCTGGTGGCATTGGTTTTGTTGATGGAACCACCATCCCCTTGAGTCAAAACCCCAAGCTAGATAGCAACCACTATTTCTATTGCAAAAAAGGAAACTGATTCATTTCTTTTCCAATTTCTTTGATAACACCTTTGATCACACCACTGACCAAATATGTTTCATCTTTTTGTTTAGATACTCCGTGGCTCTACAACTTGTTTGTGATAACAACATGAAGTTCATATCCCTCCATGCTGGCCTTCCATGTTCTTGTCATGATTCATACAAGGTCTTGGATGTGAATTGCCCAACAACCAGGGAATAACTTTGACCAAGATCAATACCTTCTGGCCAATTTAGTCTATGCTAGTGGAAAATATGTGGTTCCAGCATACGGGAATGTTTCATCTAACAATCAAGGAAAAACCAATTTCAACTATCATCTTGCCCAATCACAAGTTTGGATTGAGCATGCCATAGGAGTCATGAAAGGAAGATGGGCCAGCTGAAGGGAAATGAAAAACCAGCTTCAAAATCCCAAATACATGAAGTTCCTCATCAACTGGATTATCACTTGTGTCATCCTTCACAATCTTTTGGCTGACATCAAAGATGAATGGGACAAAATATTTGAAGATGATATTCCTGACCCACCTCAAGTCATCCCTGTCTCATCTTGTCCCTCATCTTCTTCTATGAAAGAGCAGGTTCTTCCTCTCACCCTTGCTTGCTTTGATGAGTAATGTTTGATTTTTAAATAGGTGAAAAATAACTTCAAAGTAAGTTTTTTTTTTGGTTGTTCACCCAAGTTTCCAGGCTCAGTCATTTTTCTTTTTTTCTTAGTGGACTTGGACAAAATCAAAAAACAACTCCACCTCATACCCCACAACTTGCCAGTTGATCTACCTCTCCCCTCCACCTTACTGCTCCAACACTTCCACCTCACCCCACTCACACACCGGTCACCTTCCTTCCTCCTCCTCATGAGACCACCTCCTTCCCCTCAGCAACATAACCAACCTGACAAGCCTCATCAACCTCACCAAGCTCCCCAAAACATCCACCATCAAACTCACCAACAGACCCAGTGAGTCCCCTTCCCTCATTCTTTCCACTCACTAAACCACCCTTGCTTACCTCTCCTTTGATCTCCCCCCAGGTCTTCTCTCTCAGTTCCGGCTCATCTCAGTTGCATCCCCCTCCTCTTCTGGTAAGCCCCTCCCTTCTCTTTCTCCCCCTTCCTCCTCCTCCTCCCCCTCCTTCCTTGCTCAAACAACCCCCACCAATTGATTATTATTTGATCCACCAATTGAATCCTGATCAATCAATTTATGGATTAGGAATTGATCAAATGATTGATTAGGAATTGATTGACCAATCAAATCCTGATCTATTCAATTTACCAATCAAATCCTGATTAATTTGATTTATCAATTGATCAATTAGGAATTGATCAACCAATTGATTTGGTTTACATTGATTTTCTTTCAATTGCTTGATTGTTTTATTTTTTTGCAATTGTTTTTCCCTTGATCAAGCAATGGATTGAAAATTTCTCCTCCACCATTTTTTGGAGATTTCTTTGGTTCTGACCTCTTCTTTGGTTTTTTTTCTTTTTAGGTGTCTCTGGACTGCACTGGAAGCCGACAGGGTCTTTTTTGATTATTTCAGGTGTTCTATGCCATGGAAGGTATGTTTTTTTTTAAAAAATTTTAATTTTTTTGATAACTTTGCTTGTTGGTGTGTTGCATGGGTCACTCATGTCAATTTTGTTTGGGGGGGATTCAGCTTCCAGTGTCCCTGGGTTCAAGTCCAGGTTTTTTTTCTTTTTTTTTATTCAATCATGTTTCACTGGCAATGTCTATTGGGCTGAAATTGTTTTTTTTTGGAAAAAATTTTACTGCTTTTGGTAAAAATCCTATTCTTCTCCCACCCCCTCAAAATGTTGCACAAAGAATTAAATCCTGCCTTGTTCCTCACCCCAATATGATTATAGGATTGGGAGGGAACAAGATGGAAGGAGATGGCTTGAAAAAGATACATATAGTTTGGAAGAGTAGGGCTGCTTGCCAAAAGAGGAATAAAATGAGAGATTCTGAAATATCTTTGGAGGTTGATGAGGAAGTTATTAATGAAAAGGTGGTCTGGTCTTGTCAGAAACCACGTCCTTTGGATCTGTACCCTTCACTTGTTGCCAAAAAGAAAAAGAATATTCAAAAGCCCACCCAGGAAGAGTTTGAGCAAGCAAAACAAACAATCAAACGGTTCCATTTCTTCCACCACAGAAAAGTAATTGTCCTTGATCAATCTGATCATCAAGCCCCGTTTGAAATAATCAAATTTGCGCCCTTGGATAAACTCTCAGAACAAGATAATAAGGAAATCAACTTTGTCACCACTTTCCTTCACCATTCAAAAAAATTTTTCAACCCAGTTTGTCCTTCAAGATCTTGGGGTGGAAAAATCTGGGCAGTTGGATGGCAAAAATTGATGCACCCTCCAGAGTTATTTGGACGTTATGTAAAGAAATCATCTATTAGATCTTCTCCTCAAGAGTATGCTTTCCTCAACCTCAAGGCAAAAAAAGTATGCCAAATTCTAGGAAAATCTTTTTGAAATTTGGCCAAACATTCCTTCAAAGCTAACTGTGATACCATGAAGGAAAAAAACATCCCCTCTTTCACTTCGTTAGAATTTGATTTCAAGCCTACACCTTTTGATTGCTCCTCACACATCACTTTCCCCTTGAATTCCTTTTAGAACTCTCCTCATATTGACAAAGGCCACATCTCTGGCTTCTCCTTTTTACTCATGGTTCCAACTAAGAAATTGAATGGTCAACTTATTGAAAATATGGAAAAATATCAAGTATCAGATGGCCAATTTGTTTTTCCTGACCTTGGCTTTGGAATTGATTTCAAGCAAAAAGGTATAGTCAAAATGGTTTGGGCAGCTAATAACTACAAGCACTGTACCTTTCCTGCTATGGACACAGCAAGCCATACCAGAATTTCCATGTCACTTCAAAATAATAAAACAACTAGAAAAACCTGTAGGGACTTGAATAATGGCCAAATTTACTCTAGAAAAAAAATATAAATAAAAACAAAAAAGATTTGTATGTTGGTGGGGTTAAGAATACTCTCACATGTTGTAATCAATTTTTTTTTTCTTTCACCCATGCAAATATATTTACAAGCCCAGAATTTGAGTTATCTGCTGTATTTCATCTACTGTTCTACTGCTACCAATGCAAGCCAAGGCTACTGATACCTTATCTTTTTTTTGGTTGCAAGTCAATCCCTCTCCTTTTCCAGTTGTGCTTGCTGTCAATCCTTCTCCTTTTCGTCTTTTTTAAACTCTAGCTCAGCCTGTTTCAACTTCCACTCAGCATCCCATTTTTTTGATGAGCCAAACTCTTGGCTTTCTGCTTTTAAACATCCATAGCCAGTTGACAATCCCACTTTTTCTCTTCAAAGTCAAGTTTTTTGGATTCAATTTGTGATTTGACTGCTTTTTGCAGGGGAAAAGCAATGATCATGGTTTTGAAAGCAAGGATATTCAGTCAATTGACTTAGATGAATCTTGCTTCTTCATGATTTCTTTGAAGTCTGAAAAAATGGAAGTTTTTCTCCTCTTTTGATGACTTTTGGGGTTGATATTAATGCAATTGGAGGCCTTTTGCTTACCCTTGGCAGAGGAGGTTTGATTCTGAAATTTGTCACTAGTGTTCAAAGGCAATGTGGGAGGCCCCATTGGGTTGAGTTTTTTGCCATTCTTGAATGGATGAGCCTGTTTTTTTACAATCTAAATCAGTCAGGATTAAAAAGACAGAAGAGAAAATAGCTTTGTTCCTTACTTGAACCAATTTTGAGGGTAATGGAGACTGAGGAGTATCTTGTTCCACATCAGCAAGGTTGATGAGATCTGCTAACCCAGGAAGAGAGCAATCCAAAGAAGGAGGCAAGGGGTCCAAGGTATGGTTTGACACATCAATCAACATGGAAGTAGACATGATTGGAGCTTATTGCATTTGAATACCCTCCTTGGAATTGGATGGGGGCCACTCCAAGGAAAAGGTTTCTTCAGGAGCACCGTTGCTAGGCTGAGCATCCCCAGCCAAGGCCTCAGCGTGTACTGAATCCAATTGTTGGGTATCAAAAGCAGCTAAAAGGGTGATGGTGGCCTTCTTTCCAAAGATTTCGTCCATTTGAATATAAAAAGGAAAAATGGAGTCCAACTTATCAACCACTGAGTTGATTCCATTGGCTTTTTCAGAGTTGGTGATACCAAAGCTGGTGGAGATTTACATGGAGTGGGCGTTTTTGTACTTGACTTGGTAATTCTTGAATTTCTGTCTTCTCTTTTTGGATGACAGATCCAGCCTACCTTTTGTTTTTTTCTTGAGTTCATTGGCCATGAGTAGATAACCATTTACCTTAGAGGATGGAGGTTGGCCAACATGTGTTTCATTGTTGGATCCAAAGCAGGCATCATAGTTGGAGGGAATTTTGAGACAGCTAACCAGGATGATGTGGTCAGCTCTCTTGAGATGACTTGAGCCTATGGAAGCTGATGGGGGAGGATTTTTTGAGCCCTTGGAAGCTGATTGGGGAGGATTTTTTTTTGTGGAGTTCCTTGGCAATGTTTGCTTTGGTGTTTTGGGCTGTTGTATGGACTTGCGGGCGGAGGTTTGCTGAGGGGCCATTTGGAAAGAGAAAGAAAAATAAGGTTATGAGAGGGATAAAGTGACAAGCAAGATAAAGTGATGAGAGTCACAAAGTGACAAGAGAAATAAAACAATTATTGGATTCTTTGTATGAGGTTGGAGGTAGAGTGATGAGAGCGCTGAAGCAATGAGAGCAATGAAGCAATGAGAGAAATGAAGAAATGAGAGCAATGAAGCAATGAGAGCAATGAAGCAATGAGAGCAATAAAATGGTGAGTGATCAAGTGATGAGGGTGATAAATTGATGAGAGTGATGATGAGAGTGTTAAAGTGATGAGAGTGGTGAATCTTGTTAAGATGAGCCTGGAGGTAAAACAATTTGCAAGAAGGTCAGAGGTAGAGGGAGTTGGGAAGCCAGGGGTGGATGACGTGGACAGGTGGAGGAAGCCTTTAAATACTTTATTTGAAAAAACCCACTTATTTCATGTAAACTTTGACACGTCTGATGTGAAATAAGTGGGTTTTTTTGATTTTTAATGGCATGTTTGAAATTGTGGATTTGGTTTGGAACCCACGATTAGAAAATTGCAGGTTTGGTTAACTTTGATACGCCCTATGGTGGTCAATTTGTAAAAAAGCTTGTCCCATAATTCAATTTGTTTGGTTTGAGTCAACAGTTGGAAGTTCTTTTTGATTGTTTTGAAAGCATCAGCAAAGGTGTGGTGACCAAATCTGGACACCCTGGACCAGATGCTGAAAATTTTTAAAAAAAAATTTTACAATTCTTTTATTTAGGTGTCATTCCAAAAAAAAAAAAAAAAACAAAAAAAAAAAAAAAAAACAAAAAAAAAAAAAAAACAAAAAAACAAAAAAAAAACAAAAAAAAAAAACAAAAAAAAAAATCGGAATTTTTTTTATCAGTATAACTCCTCCAATTTCCTCATCCTGAAAAACATTCCTCTGTCCCAGTAGTCTAGGACAGGCCTCTCTTGGTCAGATCACCTAGTCATTGCGTTCAATCCCTTCTCTCTTTGTTCCCCCATTCCTTTTGGCCAAACACGCAGGCCAAGACCCACTCGGCCCGAGATATCCCAATTCATCCCATCACCCATCTCCACCTTGATCAGCACTCCTTTTCATCCATCAAACCCAAACTGCCCAATCAACTCATCCAATCCATCCTACAATTCCTACCCGATAAATTCAGCTTCAGGCCAAGCTTCCAATCCAGGAAATCAAGCTATGGTTTTGAAAACACCAATGCGCTCATCAGCATCAATCCAACCACCAACTCATCATCATCATCATCCTTTGATCATCTCAACCCCAAAGAATCAGAGGGCTTACATTGGTCAACCCCTCCGATGTTGATCCGGCTGCTCAAAAGGCGCTGGGCTAGGATAGGTGCAGAGACACCCTTCAACAATTGATTGATCCGAGCCCTGTTGAGTCAACTCTTAAGTCAATTGTCTGGCTTGAGATCACTCTTGATTTGTGGACTCACACCCAGGATGCTCTTCCCGGCACCCTTGGAGATTCATTGGCTCTTCTTATCATGCTCTATCATCCGTTGTGGTGTCAATATATAGCCTTGGATCGGGAACTGTGTCGCGGCCTGCGCGCTCAGCATCTGGTAGGTTGGGCTCAGCAGTTGGGGTGCGCTCATTCTCAGCAGTGGCCGCTGCGGGCTCAGCAGAAGGCGCAGCAGGGCAAAGCACGCAGCTGCGGGCCGCGACCCGCTTGGGTGTCCAACCCAGTGATGGAGCTGGGCCGATCAGGTTCTCGGGCGGTTAGTTAGGGAAGGAAAGGGCGGAGCGATCGCGGTGCTATACCCGTGGACGGCCGCGCGCAAGCGCGGGCCGGCTACGGGACTAGGAAATTCACAACGGCGCATCGGGCGGATACGGGCAATCGCGGTGAACTTTGAGAAGCGCGCGGCGGAGGGCCGCGCCGCGGGGGACGAACCGGATGCGTGTAATGGCAGGCGAGCAAGTGGAATAGGATACAGACAGGGTACAGGTTAGGATATGGGATAGGGTTTTGGGCCTAGGGTTTCCTTCTTCATTGTTGTCGGGTTGTTCATGTGCTTGTACTTAGGTTAGGGTTGAGGGGGAGGGCTCAAATACCTTTCCCCTCAACTCTGGGTTGTAGGGGGGGCATCTTACCATTGTATCATCAGGAGGCGGGGAGCGGAAAAGGGAGCGGACATAGGAAAACAGAATCCCTCCCCTCTTCTCTCCTTTTCTCCTCTTCAGGCTCTCAAAAACTTCTCTTTACGCTTGGTATCTAATCCTTACAGACGCTTCGACCCAAGAACTCCTGAACCTGCGGCAACTTCGTGAGGGATAACCTATAAAGTTTCCACATCTGGGGGTCTGGCCGGGAAACTCTTTTGTCAATGTCTCTCGAAGGTACTCAGATGCTATTTGCCTCTCCTCTTTCCTCCTCCTCCTCTCGCCAGCTCCTCATCGACCCAAGGGACTATCCGCACATCCGCTTCAACGTCGGGGGTGTGGAGCGGTTTATTTCACGCTACGACCTGATTGCAGACTCCAAAGCCGCATCGGATTCCGAGAAGGCACGCTATATTGTCTTGTTCATTGAAGGTGCGGAAGAACTTCGGGACGTGGAGGAGATGAGTGGCTATCTGAACCAGAATTGGACAACGTTGAAGGGGAACATGCTGGCTAGATGGGGGGGGCGTGACTCTCATTTCCCGGGAAGCGACTTCAGGCCACCCGCGGAACCGGGCTATGGAGCGGACACGCGCGATGGGGACCGGTGGTGAATGGAACCGGGCTACGCGGAGCTGTATTACAGGGAAGCGCGCGTCCCGGCCTCGCCGCTGGTAGCCACCCCTTGGGCTGACGAACTCGCAGAGGTGGCGGAGGGCCTTGAGGCCTATCTGAAGAGTATCCAGCGTCCTAGCATGTCCGCGCCCCAGGCACGCGCGGGTGGAAGCAACGGTGATGGTGGGCGGACAAGACACAAGAGTCGGACGGCAAACCCGATCGATCCAAGGCCGGCAGAGGCAGGGTGCGTGTTGGGGAAGCGGGTATTGGCGGGACCGGTTCAGTCTAACAGCGGGAAGCGAGCAAGGACGAAGCAAGAAGAGGATACTCCGCGCGGTTTGGGATTTGGCAAACGGCGGATAAATCTGATGGGAGGTGGGGGACAAGCGGTGGTGGGAGCAGGTCATGTGTCGGGCAATCGTGACCGAGGCGAGACCCTTTTGACGGCGGACGAGACGGACGCCGAACGGGAAAGGGAAGCGCGCCAGGACCAAGAATCGGACGGATCAGGCACTGACGGCATGGTTTGGAGGAATGCAGGGAGATCGGGCAACGGACGCGACCCTCATGGCATTGGCTGAAGCCACCAGCTGGGGACAGCAGCTAAGTTTGGGGGGGGGGAACTAGAGGATAGGGCGCGGGCGCGGCGATGGGATATAAAAAAAAAAAAAAAAAGAAAAAAAAAAAAAAAAAGAAAAGAAATCTTTCACCTTTTCTATCATTTCTCACTCGTCACTTTTTTCTTATTTTCTCATTTTTTTTTTATCATTTCTTGGGCGCAGACGCGGTTCTCAACCTCGCGTCTTAGTTCTCACTCAGGCGCGGACCCAGCTCTCATTCTCACCCTCACGATGCACGCAGCGCGGATTTTTCTCGGTAAAACAAGTTCGCGTTTGAGGCGTGTATTTCTCTCAATGAATAGGGAAACGCGGTACAACAAAAAGCGGATAAAAGAAGGAAGGGAAAAAGAAAAGGGGAAGAGGGGACAAGGCCAAGGCGCTTAAGCCATCTTCATCATTTCCTCCATTTCCGCCCTCGATGACACCAGTAGAGCCCGGAATGACGCCAAGAGTTCGCGCCGGGATTCCGAGGATTGGGCTCCGGGAGTCGCAAGGTATTGGCGGAGCATCGTAGTCGACCTTTCCGCAAAAACTTTGAAGCCGGCCGCGGGAGCGCCATCACGACCGGAATCTCCGGGATCTCGGGAGAGTCGGCGGGAGGAGGGGCTGGTGCGGACGGGCGCTCAGGGGATCCAACGGGAGGGTCCGGTCCAATAGGAGGCGATGACAAGATGACCACCGGCGACGCGGGCGGAGGAGTAGGGCCTTGTGGAGTTGGAGGAGTCGGAGCAGCAGGCGGAGGAGGAGGAGCCGGTACAGGAGTCGGGGCAGGAGGAGCCGGAGCAGGGGGCGGAGGAGGAGCTGGGGCCGGAGCAGCGCGTCGCCTAAGGATTTCGTCGATTCCCGAGTCCCTCGTGCCTTTTGTAACCCGGACGCAATCCGCCCAAAATCGCAAAGCCCTCCAATAAGCCGCGAAGTCCGGATAGTCATCCTTACGCGGTGGTCCTGCGCGGCGAAGCGGAGAAGAGGAGTTGCGGTCTGAGTTCAGACGAGGACAGCGGGGAGGTGATCCGGGTGGAGTCCACAAGTCCTCCGAGATAGCATCGTCATCCAAAACCACGAACGGGTCCGGAAAAGCCCGCTTGCGCGGCTGAGGACGAGAGCCGGATTGGTTGGGGGCACGGGGCATACCCTTGCTAAGCGAGCAGCGGCGGTGTCCGCGGCGGCCGGACACAATAGAGCATTCAAGCCCGTTTTGGGCGCAGAAGTTGCAGCGGACCATGATGACGATGGAGTGGAGGGATAGGGATGCCGAGCGGAGTTTAGAGTTGGTAGAGGGGGTAGGGCGCAAAGGACGGCCGAGGTGATAATGGGGAGGACCTCTGGGGACAGAACTCAAGTTGGGGGGGGATGTGGTGTCAATATATAGCCTCGGATCGGGAACTGTGTCGCGGCCTGCACGCTCAGCATCTGGTAGGTTGGGCTCAGCAGTTGGGGTGCGCTTGTTCTCAGCAGTGGCCGCTGCGGGCTCAGAAGAAGGCGCAGCAGGGCGAAGCACGCAGCTGCAGGCCGGGTCTGACTAGGGGAGGCGGGCCGCGACCCGCTTGGGTGTCCAACCCAGTGATGGAGCCGGGCCAATCAGGTTCTCGGGCGGTTAGTTAGGGAAGGAAAGGGCGGAGCGATTGCGGGGCTATACCCGTGGACGGCCACGCGCAAGCGCGGGCCGGCTACGGGACTAGGAAATTCACGACGGCGCGTCGGGCGGATACGGGCAATCGCGGTGAACTTTGAGAAGCGCGCGGCGGAGGGCCGCGCCGCGGGGGACGAACCGGATGCGTGTAATGGCAGGCGAGCAAGCGGAATAGGATACGGACAGGGTACAGGTTAGGATATGGGATAGGGTTTTGGGCCTAGGGTTTCCTTCTTCATTGTTGTCGGGTTGTTCATGTGCTTGTACTTAGGTTAGGGTTGAGGGGGAGGGCTCAAATACCTTTCCCCTCAACTCTGGGTTGTAGGGGGGGCATCTTACCATTGTATCATCAGGAGGCGGGGAGCGGAAAAGGGAGCGGACATATGAAAACAGAATCCCTCCCCTCTTCTCTCCTTTTCTCCTCTTCAGGCTCTCAAAAACTTCTCTTTACGCTTGGTATCTAATCCTTACAGACGCTTCGACCCAAGAACTCCTGAACCTGCGGCAACTTCATCAGGGATCACCTCTAAAGTTTCCACACCTTCTCGCCATCAAGTTCTGTGTTTGAGAGGATTCAGCCCTACTTGGTTCAGTCATCAATCACTCCAACCCGTCCTTCAAGCCACCTCTCCTTGTCCTCTCCCCCCAACCTGTCCAGCTCCTCCATCATCCTTAATCAGTCCATCCTAATCAACAACCATGCATTGGTTAGTTTGAGAAATGACCAATCCAGCTCATCAGCCGCCCTTCAACTTCACCTCCATCCTCACCTTCCTCCTGGGACTCTCCCAGCTCCATCAATCATTTGCACCCCCTTCCATCTTTGGGCGGGGTGGAAAAGTGTCATCTACCGCCCGCGGACATCCGCTGGCGGTCTGGTTCATTTCTTTTTTCCCACCCCTTCCACCTTTGGGTGAGGGGTGGGTGATCTCAGTGTTGTCACGGATGGACGCAAAATAGGTGAAGGGATGAGAAAGATCCAACCCCAGTCAGGGAGGCCAGATTTCCACCGGCCCGCGTGATCAATTTTTCTGATCATTTGAAATGAAAAAAAAAATTCCACTCTATTTTTAGAATCACTTGTACATAGTCTAACAGGGCCTCCTGCCCATATAAGGAGGGGCTCTTCCCTGCCTTTTGGGGGGGGGGGGTTATCATATGGCATCCTATGAAGGAGAAAATCATCACTACTATCTTGAAATAAATTATCTGTGGGGTCTCATTCCCCTTTATCTGAGAACTGAATTCTGGGTATATCCATGATTTCCCCTTGATCCTTGAGCCTCCATACTCAAATCCTGATCCTTGATCTTTATCACCAACCAATAGCCTTGCTGGTTGAAGAAGAATTTGACTGATTGAATTCTTGAGTGTGTTACACCACTCCTGATCCCTTTATCCAACCATACTGGTCCTGATCATCCTTTGATTATCCTTCCGGAACCAGTCACGTTTGACTGAAGAGGTTTTATTAAGCTTAAAACCTGGAGTGTTAAACCTCCCTTTATTTCTTTTGAAGTTGAATTCCGCCATGCTACTCTTGAGTCCCTTGAGAATTGTTGGGTTATTCTTGTTTGAATTGGTTATTGTTTTGCTTCTAGAGCTTCATCAAACAATTAGCTTTGTCTTGTGCAGCCACCCACAGTTATCTGGTACCCTTCAAGCGCTTGATTGCGGAGAGTTGGGAAGGTTCATTGAGAACCTGGAGGTTTTTTTGGGATTGAGTTGATCTTTCCTAAGCTTCTTCTGACAACCAGAGCTTTTAGCTTTTGGGTGTTGTTACTTACAATTGCCTTGTCCTGTTGAACTTTGAAAAATTCTTGACTTCTTCTATTCAAGTTTTCCCCGGCATCATCTTGCCTCAGATAGTGTTGTTTCCCAGCTACCAACTACTATCATCTTTATGCTTTACTCCTTGGACCCCCATTTACCAGGTTCTGGACTTTGATCTTGGTTATATTTTAATATTTTTGTAACACTCAGGAGGGCAGCCTAAACAGCACCTTTCCCCTCCACAGAGCTGCCACAGCCTATTACTGTTTGGAGTCTTACATTTGGTCCCCCGGGCTGGGATTGAACCAGAGACCTTGGGATTTACAGTCCCAGCAATCATCAACTTCCAAATCCAATCTCTTTCTTTTTTCTGTCATCATCTAGATCCGTGGAGGCAACTTGTTCTAGAAGTAAGTCCTCCCAATTGCGCACCATCTGGGCAAGATACTTGTTGTTTTTTGAGAAACCCTACTCTTGCCACATTTGTGAGCCACTTTGGAAATCTGCTCCTTGGATCTTTTAGGAAACTTTGTCAAAATGGAATCTACCAGCGCCTGTTCTACTCATCCTAAGATGGTTAAGATCAAGCCCCAGAACAAGAACTTGGGATTCAATGGGATGAATGTGGAAAGCTTCTTGGACTCGTACAAGATGGCTGCTTTGGTGGATGGGGCTAGAAAATTTGATATGGCCTACCAGTTACAATTTTTTATCTCCTCTGATGAAGTTATGGAAATCATCAAGTTGTTTGAAGGTTTCAAAAGGCATAACTGGGCCCTGCTGCGGGGAGCGATGTTGGCCTATTGGGGAAAAATAGATGTAGCACGATTTACTTTGCAGGATCTAGATAACCTTGTCTCCCATTGGATCTCCAATGGTGGTGTGGCTTCAGCTTCTGATTATCAGTCCTTTAGGAAATCTTGGGATCCCATCCAATCCTACCTTGTCCAAAACAATCACATTGAGACAGTGGATGAAATTCAAGTCCTATTTTTCCAATCTTTTTCTCTTGGAGTTCAGGAAAAGATCAAGGACAAACTGGTCAAGTTCAGATCCATGATCACTACAAGGGATAATTGATTCAAGCTCCCTGTTTTCCTTATCCTTAGGGGAGTGGTGTAAAAATTTATGAAAGGTCAAACAGCCCTCACTTTTGAAAAATCTAAAACCACTGAACCAGTGCATGCCCCCTCTTTCAAAGAGTCAAACGAGATTATGAATAAAATGGAATCTTATTGCAGGCCCAAGAACCCTCAGCCTAACCAAGAAACTGCTATGATGGACAATATCACTAAACTGCTCAAAGCCTTTGAGAACAAAATGGATCAAAAGATTTCCTCTCTTGCTGTTCCTAAACCTTCTAGTGCTTTTCCTAAAAATACTCTAGTCTGCTATTATTGCCACAGGGAAGGCCATGGAACCCGTCAATGTCTTGAACTCCAAAAGGAAAAAGACAAGAAATTGGTAGAGCAAAAAGGGAATAACTTTTTTCTTCCTAATGGTGCCCTAATCCCCTTTGATTCATCTTGCCCCATTTGTCATGTGGTGGCCTCTTACCAGCCACCCCCTTCTATGAAGGCATCCTTGGCTTCTGTGGATTACCAATCTTCTTGTGGTACTCTTCAACCCTGGTATCCTCCAGCTATTTCCTCCTCCTCTCTGGTTGGTACTTACCAATCCAATCCAGCTAGGAAGTGACATGAGGAGCCCAAGCCTCATAAAGATCCTTCCTTTCCAACCTTGATCCTCCAAAAAACACCCAAACAACAATCCTCACCTGAGCCCTCTTCTGATGTAGAAGACATGGAGGTGGAAAAAGAACCACTCATGGAAAGTTCTCAAGATCACCCTGATCCTCATCCCTCATCTATTAAACCTCCTCAATCCCCTGATCCTGTTCCTGCTTCACCCAATCTTCCTCCCTCCACCCAGCCCAAAGTTTGGTTTGAGAGGGGAATTTCCTAAGATGACCCCAATGATGTGGAAGGGGTATTAAAGAAAATTTCTGATCTTAAAATTCCAGATCTATCTGTGGCTGAACTCCTGTTGATCTCTCCATCTGTTGCTGAAGGAATGAAGAAATTGGTTTCTTGTTGACATGTGGAGATTGGTCCTGAAGAACTCAAGGTCTCCTCTGGAACTTTTATGGAGGATTCTGGTGGAACAGATCCCTCTTCTGAGTCTAGTCTTTACTCTTGTCCTCTTGGTTTTCTGCCCTGCTATCTTGGTGAATCAGCAAAAACGGTCTCACTCCTTGTTGAATCTGGCTCTCAGCTGAACTTGATCTCAGATGCTATGGCCTGCAAACTTAAACTCAGCCCTAGGGTCAGCTTCACCTCTTCAGTGTATGGCATAGGAAACCAGTCCTGCAAATTGGTTGGAATTGTTGAAGATGTTCCAGTCTGGATTTGCCAAAACATTGTTGGAACTTGTCATTTCTGGATCACACGCTTGGATGGACCTATGATCTTGGGTCAACCTTTCTTAATCAATTTTGGAGCAACTCTTATGTTTTTGAATCAAGTTGGGGAGAGAATCCTCCTCCCTGATTCTGATGGTAGAAAAATTGAGGTTCCTCTTTGTTCTTTGGATTCTGGTTGCTGGGAAAGAGATTTCCCTGGTCATTTTCCTAAGTCATCTCTAAAAGGAAAACAGAAGTGTTGATATTCATTCCATCTGTTCTCTGCCAATTTACCACACTTCTATCTACTCAGTCTTCCATCTATACTGCAGTTGTAACTGTCTTGTGTTGTCTCTTTAGTTTCAATATTTCTTTACTTCCTTTCTCATTGTCACATAAATTGTTGTTGAGCGCGGAAAGTACTACTCCGGCTGTGACAGGTGTCAGAAACAGTCAGCTGTCACAGAAACTTCCACCATAGGGAAACACTTTGAACTACTGCTTCACTCCTTATCAGCCGTCCTACCTCCAACCCTTGTAGACTGAACCATCCGCCTCAACCTCCAGCCACAATCACATCATCTATTTACCTGAACCAGCTTGATTGGTCTGCAACTTTGCCTTGCTCACCAGATTGCCGTCAAGTATTGATATAGGAGTAGGTACATTCCTACCTTTCAGCTCAATCTCCGGATGATCAAACTGATTGATTCCATCCTGGTTCATAAGTTGCTCTATCTGGAAGGATTGGCGTTGTTATAGTATCTAGTGCTTTGATACTCTACTTAGTACATTCAAGGGCCATCACCCTTCCCGTAGAGGCAATTCTCCTGTTTGTCATTTTTTGTTACTATTGAATTCTTGTGCACTGGTTGTTTCTAGCTGCTTACCTTCTCCTGAAATCTGAACAGCCTGGTCTAGGTTTTCCATTCATTTATTTCTTCTACAAGAAGGATAATTCTAGTTCCTCTCATTTTTTATGGGAGTAGTTGATCCTACTAATAGTTGTAGTTCTTTCAAGCCTCAAACTTCAACTCAAGAGTCAACTCTCATCCCAGAGGCTTATTTCTCTTTCTTTTCAACGTTTTCTTCTGATCTCAAAAATATTAAAAATCAAAAACAAATCAAAATGGAAAAATCCAAAAATATTTCTTCTTCATCTGTTGTTTCTTCTTTTCCTTGTAATCTTATTCCTAATCAATCTTCTCTCCGTTCTGGTTTGAATCTTGGCAATGAGTCTAAACTAGATCCTGATCTCAATCCTATTTTTGGTGGCTTTGGTATGGAAGAATATGGGCTTCAGTGGAGGCAAATTGGGGTAGAAGTAAGTCCTCCCAATTGTGCACCACCAGGGTATCCTACTAATATAATTTTCAAAACCCTACCTTGTGCCACACATGTGAGCAATTTATTATCTCCTGGGACTTCTTTTATGGAAAAGGCACCTTTTGAAAACGTCGCGGAACATCAAACTTGGAAGGCGTTAGAACTTGGTCTCAATCCTTGTAGTCAGATCTCTCTGGTCAACTCTTGGCAAAAACAAGAACCACTCTCTTTTGCCTCTAAATATAAACCAGTTGCTAGGAAAATCCAACCAGTCAACCAACCAATGCCTCTCAATCTCAACCCTCCTCTTAGGCGTCCTCCTGTATCCCGCAATCCTTAGTGTGGTTTACCTTGATCTCTCACTGGTCCATTCATGCCCTCTGGCCCTGTCACTGAAGAATGTCTGGGAGTAGTCAACTTTGGACCAGATGGATGGCTTCTACCTGATGAGTTGTATTTGATTAAAAATTTCTTGGCTCCTAGGGAAAAAGCTATTGCTTTCTGTGAAGAAGAGAGAGGTCTCTTGAAAGAATCCTATGGTCTGCCTTATATCATCCCTGTAGTAGAACATGATCCCTGGCCAAAGAAAAAGATCCCAATCCCTGCTGCCAAAGTCAACAAATTCATCAAGTTGGTCCGGGAACAAGTCCAAACCGGTTTATACAAACAGTCAACTTCTAGCTATTCCAGTCCTGTTTTCTGTGTCCTTAAAAGTAATGGTCAACTTAGAATAGTTCATGATCTCCAGCCTCTAAATAAGGTTACTATTAAAGACTCTGGTATTCCCCCTTCTACTGAAGAATTTGTTGAATCCTTCTCTGAGAGAGCTTGCTATGGTCTAGGTGACATTATGGGTGGCTATGACAAACGGTCCTTACATCTGATTTCTTGCCCTCTCACTACATTCAATACTCCCCTTGGTCATTTCCAACTTACTCAATTGCCTCAAGGTGCCACCAACTTGGTTGCAGTCTATCAGGCTCAGATGGTTTAGATCCTCCAGGATGAAATCCCTGATCATGCTGGTATCTTTATTGACAATGGCGTAATTAAAGGACCAGTTTCTGATTATAACAATGAGCTCTTACCCTGGCATTCAGGAATCCATTGATGCATCTGGGAATATGTGACCACTTTGGAAAGGATCTTGTTCCAAATCAAAGAATCTTGCCTCACTGCCTCTGGATCCAAATTGGCTGCCTGTGTCCCTGCTCTGGAAATTGTTGGTCATGTGGTCTGCAAGGAAGGAAGAAGGATGGATCCATCTAAAGTCAAAAAAAATCCTCTCTTGGCCTACTCCCATCAATCCAACTGAAGTCAGGGGTTTTCTAGGTGTTGTTACTTATTTTTGAATCTTTATCCCATCTCTATCCAAAATCTGTGCTCCTCTACGTCGCCTGACCAGAAAAGATGCTGAGTGGATCTGGACCCAAGATTGTGAACATTCTTTTCAGCTACTTAAAATGATGGTTGGCAAAGACATAGTCTTGAAAAAGATTGCTTATGGAACGGGAGCTGGCAAGATCAAATTGGCTGTTGATTCTAGTTATCAATGCCTTAGGGCTGTCCTCACTCAGGAAGATGAAAATGGTTGGCACCGTCCTGCTCTCTATGAATCCTTGTTATTGTCAGATGTAGAATCTGGGTACTCTCAACCAAAACTGGAACTCTGTGGCGTGGCTTGAATGTTGAAGAAACTCCAAACTGTCCTCTGGGGTCAACACTTTGAGTTACAAGTTGACGCATGATCCATCATCAAAATGAGAAATGCTCCCAGCCTCCCAAATTCTCCTATGACTTGCTGGGTGGCCTTTATCCAACTTTTCTCTTTTGATATTGTTCATGAGACTTGGAAAATGTGTTATGGATTGGCTTGATCTTATTCAACTGATGGTGGCTCTGAGTTTGGTGGCAAACTGGCCAAAATGATCCAATCGCTTCCTGGTTGACATAGGGTGACCACTCCTTATTATCCTGAAGGACAAGGCATGGTGGAAAGAGGCCATGCCCCTTTGGAGGCTGCTCTTGTTAAGTTTGCTGGTGAAAGTGGAAAGAATTGTTGCAAATTTCTTCCTCTGGTGCTCTTCTCTGATTGAATTTCAAATAAAAGAACCACTGGCTACTCACCTTACAAAATCCTCTTTGGTCAAAGGGCTTTCCTTCCTCTTGATCTGGAAATGCAATCTTTCTTAGTTATTTCTTGGGAAAAGGTTTCTTCCACCACTGATCTATTAGTTGCCAGATCCAAGCAACTGGAGAAAAGTGAAGATATTTGTGAAAAAGCTTATCGGAAAATGATGGAGTCAAGGGAAAAATCAGTCCAGTATTGGGAGGATAAGCATTCCAATTGAGTCAAGGATCCCTTGAATCCTGGTAATCTAGTTTTAGCTTATAATCAATCCTTAGAAACTCAGTGGGGAAAGTTTTTTTCCAATTGCTGGAATGGTCCTTATCAAGTGGTCCATCAAGTCAAAGGTGGATCATATGTTTTGGAAGAAATGGATGGTACTCTGATGGCCAGAAGTTTCTCTGCTGATCCGGTCAATAAATTTCATTGTTGTGGAGGCAACTTTGATCAGAAGTAAGTCCTCCCAATTGTGCACCACCAGGGTCATCTGCTGCATTTTGTTGTGAAACTCCACTGTATGCCACATATGTGATCACCTGGGACGCCTTCTTCATTTTATTGCAGTCAACTCTAGGATTTTCTTTGGATGGATCAAGATATTCTTTTCAATAACCCTCAAGATCAAATTGCCATTCCTTGTGTTCAATCATCTTTCCCTTCTTTTTTTTATGACATCAAGCTCTGATGCAGACTAGGGAAAGTCTGTAAGTTGGGGAGAGATGTGGTGACCAAATCTGGACACCCTGGACCAGATGCGGAAAATTCAAAAAAAAATTACAATTCTTTTATTTAGGTGTCATTCCAAAAAAAAAAAAAAAAAACAAAAAAAAAACAAAAAAAAAAAACAAAAAAAAAAAAAAAAAATCAGAATTTTTTTTATCAGTATCACTCCTCCAATTTCCTCATCCTGCCAAACATTGCTCTGTCCCAGTAGTCTAGGACAGGCATCTCTTGGTCTCATCACCTAGGCATTGCGTTCAATCCCTTCTCTCTTTGTTCCCCCCTTCCTTTTGGCCAAACGCACGGGCCGAGACCCGCTTGGCCCAAGATATCCCACTTCATCCCATCACCCATCTCCACCTCAATCACCACTCCTTTTCATCCATCAAACCCAAACTGCCCAATCAACTCATCCAATCCATCCTACAATTCCTACCCAATAAATTTGGCTTCAGGCCAAGCTTCCAATCCAGGAAATCAAGCTATGGTTGCAAAAACACCAATGCACTCATCAGCATCAATCCAACCACCAAATCATCATCATCATCATCCTTTGATCATCTCGACCCAAACAAATCAGAGGGCTTACATTGGTCAACCCCTCCAATGTTGATCCGGCTGCTCAACAGGCGCTGGGCTAGGATAGGTGCGGAGACACCCTTCAACAATCATTCAATCCAAGCCCTGTTGAGTCAGCTCTTGAGTCAATTGTCTGGCTTGAGATCACTCTTGATTTATGGAATTGCACCCGGGATTCTCTTCCCAGAAACCTTGGAGATTCATTGGCTTTTCTTACCTCGCTCTATCATCCATCTCGCCATTGAGTTCCGTGTTTGAGAGGATTCAGCCCTACTTGGTTCAGTCATCAATCACTCCAACCCATCCTTCAAGCCACCTCTGCTTGTCCTCTCCCCCCGACCTGTCCAGCTCCTCCATCAGACTTAATCAGCCCATCCTAATCAACAACCATGTATTGGTTTGTTTGAGAAATGACCAATCCAGCTCATCAGCCACCCTTCAACTTCACCTCCATCCTCACCTTCCTCCTGGGACTCTCCCACCTCTGTCAATCATTTGCACCCCCTTCCATCTTTGGGCAGGGATGGAAAAGCGTTGTCTACTGCCCGCAGACATCCGCGGGCGGTCTGGTTCATTTCTTTTTTCTCACCCCTTCCGCCCTTGGGTGAGGGGTGGGTGATCCCGGTGTTGTCGTGCGCGCCTATCCGCAGACAAAGGCAAGAAACGTGAAGGGATGAGAAAGATCCCACCCCAGTCAGGGAGGCCGGATTTCCACCGGCCCGCGTGATCAATTTTTCTGATCATCTGAAATGAAAAAAAAAAATCCACTCTATTTGTAGAATCACTTGTACATAGTATAACGGGGCCTCCTGCCCGCCTTTTGGGTGGGGGTATCATATGGCATCCTATGAAGGAGAGAATCATCACTACTATCTTGAAATAAATTATCTGTGGGGTCTCATTCCCCTTTATCTGAGAACTGAATTCTGGGTATATCCATGATTGCCCCTTGATACTGGAGCCTCCATACTCAAATCCTGATCCTTGATCTTTATCACCAAACAATAGCCTTTCTGGTTGAAGAAGAATTTGAATGATTGAATTCTTGAGTGTTTTACACCAATCCTGATCCCTTTATCCAACCATACTGGTCCTGATCATCCTTTGATTATCTTTCTGGAACCAGTCACGTTTGACTGAAGAGGTTTTATTAAGCTTAAAACCTGGAGTGTTAAACCTCCCTTTATTTCTTTTGAAGTTGAATTCTGCCACGCTACTCTTGAGTCCCTTGAGAATTGTTGGGTTATTCTTGTTGGAATTGGTTATTGTTTTTCTTCTAGAGCTCCATCAAACAATTAGATTTGTCTTGTGCAGCCACCCACAGTTATCTGGTACCCTTCAAGCGCTTGATTGCAGAGATTTGGGCAGGTTCATTGAGAACCTGGAGGTTGTTTGGGATTGAGTTGATCTTTCCTAAGCTTCTGCTGACAACCAGAGCTATTAGCTTGTGGGCATTGTTACTTACAATTGCCTTTTCCTGTTGAACTCTGAAAAATCCTTGACTTCTTCTATTCAAGTTTTGCCTGGCATCATCTTGCCTCAGATAGTGTTGTTTCCCAGCTACCGACTACTATCATCTTTATCCTTTACTCCTTGGACCCCCATTTACCAGGTTCTGGACTTTGATCTTGGTTACATTTAAATATTTTTGTAACACTCAGGAGGGCAGCCTAAACAGCACCTTTCTCCTCCACAGAACTGCCATGGCCTAGCACCGTTTGGAGTCTTACAACAGTTAAATCTTTCCTGATGAGGGTTTGCAGTTGTTTTTCAATGGTCAGGGTAAAGAAAACTCAAACTATGATGCCTTTGTTTTCATGCAGATACCATAGGTTACCAATGTTGTGAGTGAATTTGCTTATACCAGAAACCATGAGGCCAATTTTGTTGATTTCCTCTATCCATTTGTCAATATTTCTGCCGTTGCGTCGCAGTTTTTCCACCGTAGATACATATTCCGTTGAATTTGACATGATCCTTGCCTTCACGGTAGTCTCCACCTTTTTGTCAGAAGTTTTACCAGTCTGTCCAGGTCTTTCTCTGCCTTTTTGGGGAATGAAACAATTCTGGGAGTATTGAGCCTTGTTGCCAAAGAAGAGAGAAGGGAAACAAACACAAGTTACCAGAGGGTTGAGCAGGCCTTTAACCTATAGAATATTAGAAACCAGAATCCATCCTATATTGCGGGGTTGACGGCGCGCAAGGTATATATATTATTTACAAGTGTCACAAATTATGTGATATTTTTCTGTGATATGACATAAATAATTTGACCTAACACATAAAAATCACAACAGGTAGAAATGGATTTTCTTGGATGTTATCATATCTATCAGATTCTGTCCCATAATTATTTTAATTTTTATTGTCATTACTAGGTTGGGGAGTGGAAAGAATATTCTCATTATGAATGCACTTGCACCTGTTGTCATCAAACCTTTGTAGTGGTTATTTCTTGGTTTCCTTCCCTGATTTTGCATGAATTTGACTTTAGAAAGGAAAAATTGAATCCAATTTATCTATCACCAAGTACCCATGGCTTTATTGCCACTATTCATTCCAAATCCAATGGAGATAGAAAGGGAATAGGCATTTTTGTAATTTTAACAATAATTATTGAAGCTATCCTACATCTGTTTTGATAAAAGATCAAAGTTAATTTCTTTTTTGTTCCACAGCTTATTTTCAATCAGGAGAGAAATGTTGACCTGTAAAATGGATTTTAGAAAACACTTGCCACATTTTCAGACCCCAAGCAAGCAGGATGGTTGGAGGACATTTATTCCAGTTTAAAAGTATGAAGTGATACTCTTTCTTTTGCTGACAAGAATATTTGGAAGATGAAGGGGCAGGATCCTCTGTTGTTTTTGATTTCCTTGTGGGGGTTTGGTTGGTTTGTGGAGAATTTCAGATGGATATTTTGGTTTCCATTTTCCAAGGGTTCATTTTTATTTATTTGTAAGAGAAGGAAATTGATGAGCTGAAGAGTGGGAAGTAGCAATGGCAATATGAATAGCAAATAATTCATGAGTTGGTGAGTGGTTATCAGAAAGGGAAATATGAAAATAAATGAAGTTGGGAGGTGGGGAGTTAGAGTTGCTAATCTCAAGATGAAGAGCATCTAATGATATCTAAAATTATTTTTTAGGTGGTTTTACCAGAAAAAGCTGTAATAATTCAAGTATGCAAACTGAGAGAGATAAAAAGATAGGGAAGGCTTGAGGAATCTATGAGTTAATTCAAGGAAGCTTGAGGAAGCCATGGAATGCTTTGAGTAATTTTTGGGTGTTCAGAATTGGATTGGGCTCAATCAATTCAATGCATAAGGTAATTGGGAGTGTCAAATATTGAAAATACATCAAGGTAGTCATACTTTCAAAATCTCAGATGAATGAAAACTGCAAAGCAAAAGCAGGCTCTTAAATATTTGAGAAAGATGAATATTAAATAAAAAGATTTGAATATGAAAACTAGGTATCCAAGGATTCTTTCTGACTGAAAGAATGGTCACTACACATATACAATAGAAAGGTACTATCTAAATTTTATTCAAAAATGATTTTAAATTTCACTAGCACCAAATTCAGTGGCTAGATTGCACATGCTTCAGTGAACAGATTCCTTATGGAAAAGTATGCTAAATAGTGTGATATAATTGATGTTTACACTAGCTCATGATTCAAAGAAGCTGTAATATTTGTGAGAGAGTAGTCTGGAGTGGAGTATGTATCTAGTGGAGATAAAAGTTTAGACTATTGCATAAAATTTCATCAAATATTACTGCAGCAGATATGGAAAGTTGGCATGGAAGGAGGAATTAGCAAAGATAGATGTTGAATGGTACCAAGAATTATTATCCTTTGATTAAATTAACAAATATTAGTGGGGAATTTGTGGATGAAAATAAATACTGAGGATGCTGGCATGAAGTTGGATGTAAAGAGGTTTATTGTTTGTCTAAATGAGTGAGATAGCTCAATTTATAGGTGTGAAAGGTGTGGAAACAAGAGAATGTGGTATTCCCCAAGTTGTCCCTAAGTTTGAAAGTTAATGGTCCTAGCATCTTTAAGGATAAGGATGCGCCCTTAAGAGAGAGGTAGAGAGAGAATAGATTAAACAAGATATTATTCCTTCCCTTCCTGCATCTGTGGTTGTACAACCTCCCTTCTTCCTCTTCCCTCCACAACCCTGCGCTGTGAGTGCGGACTTTATGCCCTCACTCTCAAACCTAACCTAAGTACAAACGCAACAACAGCCCAACAACAAATAGGATAGAAACCCTAGAAACCAGAACCCTAGCCTAACCGTAACCCATATCCATACTGCCAAACCCTCCAGTCTGCCTGCTTTTGGGCACATCCAATTTGTCCTTCTCATGACGCGGCCCCCCACCATGCCCTACTCAGAGCCCCCCATGTTGTTTGTATCCTCCTGGCGTGCTGCGTGATTTCCTGTCCCCACAGGTTGGTCCATGCTTTTGCTTGCCCGCCCTGCTCTACCTCCCCAAACTAACTGCCCTGCAAACCTGGTTGGGCCGGCTCCATTCCTGGGTCCGTAACATCCAAGCGGGTTGTGGCTTTCCACATCCAATTTAGCCCAACCGGCGCCCGGAATGCTGAGCCCCACAGCGCCTACTGCTGAGCTTGTAGTGGCTGCTGCTGAGACCGCACAAATCCCAGATTCTGAGCCTGGCCTACCAAATTCTGAGTGTGACGGCCGCAAAACAGTTCCCAATCCAAGGCTATATAACAACACCAAATCCCCCCCAACTTGATTTCTGTCCCCAGAGGTCTTCCCATTGTTACCTTGATCATACCTGCGCTCCAATATACACTCCCCAAACCACCACCTCTACCACCCCCACTCCCCCTCTCCCCAACCACCAGACTTCCTCCTTTGCTATGGCCCCCTGTGACTTCTGCGCCCGCAGCCGGTACAAGTGATCTACCATCCCTGGTCATTGCGCATGCACCTCCTGATGCTGTTTTCTCAGAAAGGGAATGCCCCAGGCTCCCCCCCAATTGGGTCCTCACCCTTGGTGGTTCAAGAGGGCATACCAAGATTTGTTTGTGGTGTTGGATGACAACACCATCTTGGAGGGTTTGTGACTCCGCCAGGTTCCCCTCCTTTCCGTACTCCTCCCCCAACAACTCTAGGTGGGGATCAATACTCCACCTCCCCTCTTTGCCGCACAGGGCCGCCCCAGAAGGATTATTTCCCCAACTTTGAGGCTTACCGGGCCAATCACATCTGGATCAATCAAGGCGCAAGGCACCTGCGCATTGAGCAGTTATTTTGGCAATTTGCGGCTCCCCCACCGGCTCCACCCCCGCCACCTCCCTCAACCACCCCAGCTCTGGCCTTGGATCCAAACTTCAGGTACTTGTTGGACTTGGAGGAGAGGGCCTCTACCCCACTGGTGGCGCCTCTGACCCCGCCATCTCTGATTGTGATCAAGTCATTGCCTCCTCCTGGACCAAGCCCCCCAAACATTCCTCCAGAGGCCCCATCATCATCACCGGCGCCTCCTCCACCAATTCTGCCTGAGATCCTGTAAATTCCAATTGTGATTGCCCTCCCTGCGGCCAAATTTGATAATTTTGCCAAACGGTTGACGTCACTTCTATGGGCTTTCCTTGAAACCCCCAGCGCCCAATCTTCCAAGCCCTAAAGCAAGCTTTTGGCGTTGTTCCAGGCCCTGCTGGCCTTGTTGCGAGTGGAGATGGAGCAAATGGTGAAAATGGCTTAGGAATATTGCCCCCTCCCCCCCATTCTCCCTTTTCTGCTCTTCATCTTGTATCCCTGAAATTCATTATGCTAAGAAATACATGTTCCTTCTTAAGTTGAGTAGTCATGTGAGAGCCACCCTGCACCTTGAGTCAGTGAGAAAAAAACACAAAGAAAATCTGTGTCTGCGCGCCAACCCCAAGTGGCCTTGAGGCTAAGCATGAGAGTGAGAGGGAAAAACAAACCACATTGTTGATGATCCAGATCCCATTCCGTTTTAAGACTCAAAACAGTGCTAGGACATGGAAGTTCCGTGGAGGGCAAAGGTGCAGCTTAGGCTGCCCTCCTGAGCGTTACAAATATATTTAAATGTAACCAAGATCAAGGTCCAGAGCTTTTAAGTGAGGAATCAAGTAGTAAGGATAAAATTTGATAATAGTTGGTAGCAATGGAAAAGCACTATCTGAGGCAAGATTACATGGAAGATATTTGAACAAAAAGAAGTTTAAAGTTTGTTTAAAGTTCAAAATAACAAAGCTGTTGTATGTAACAACGCCCCCAAGCTAATAAGTCTGGTTTTCAGCAGAAGATCAGGGATGATCAACTCAAACCCCAACCAACCTCCAGGTTCTCAATGAACCTGCAAAACTCTCTGCAATCAAGCGCTTGAAGGGTACCAGATAACTGAGGGTGGCTGTACAAGACAAAGCAAAATGTTTTGAGAAGCTCTAAAAGCAAACAGAAAGCTGACTTGAACAGGGATAACCTCAACACTTCTCAAGGAACTCAATTGTAGGCTGGCAAAATGAAACTTTGAAAAATAACAGAGATATAACACTCCAGGTTTTAAGCTTAATAAAACCTCTTCAATCAAACATGATTGGCTCTGGAGATATGATCAAGGAAGGATCAAGACCAGTATGGTCAGAGAAAGGGATCAAAGAGTGGTTTAACACACTCAAGAATTCCAAAAGGCATTCTCTTCAACCAGCAAGGCCATTGGTTGGTGATAAGGATCAGGCATCAGAGGGGCAAAGACTCAGGATGAAACAGATCAGGGGGCAATCAAAGATATACCCAGGATAATGATTATAGATTACTATTATAACGGGGGGGACATATACACACACTCCCATGGATGATTCAGAAAAAGGTAGGGGGGAGCCCCTCCTTTGATGGGCCATGGGTCCCTATAAACTATGTACAAGTGATAACACACATAGAGCAGAAAAAAACATGATTTGAATTTTTTTTTAAAAAAAAAATAAACATGAGAAAAACAGAAGAGAAACTTGATGAGAAGGAACAAACCAAAAAAAATTGAAATAAAAAAAATCATGGTTGAGGAGAAATGGAACGGCACCCCAGCCTGTGCCAATAATGGGCACGGGAAGGAGACCCGCGGGTGGAGAACCTTGCGGATGGGCTGATGCCCCCTGGATAATGCTGGCCACAGACGGTTGCGCAAAAGCGGCCGGAGGAGATGGCCAGGGGGGATGATGATTGGAGAAGGTTTGTTAAAATACGTATGCACTTACGCATGTGCTACGTATGGGTTTAATCCAAATGGGATGCACATGTGGTCCTCTGCAGCCCATTGGAAACACAAACGGACCATACGTGCCTTTGTGGATGTCACGGATATGGGGAAACTGGCATCAAAATGCGTGGAACAGGCCTATTAGTACACGGGCCCTAACAAGCCAAGTGGGGTATATGGGCAAATACAGCCAGATTGGCTTCTTATGGGCCTAATTGGGCCCAAGGTTTGTTTTGGACATACTTGGCCAGACGGGCTGGCCCGCCAAAGTATGTTGAACTCACTTTTTGGGCTTGGGGCGGCCCATTAGGGGCCACCCCCCGTGTTGTGGCCCGCTTGGGGCTGCTGTTTTTGCTTACAGCCCGTTTATGGGGCCCAAAGGCCCGCGCGGGGCCGTTGAAGGGGGCAGGGGGACTCAAAATGGAGTCCCCCCACCCCAGTTGTGGCTGCCCCGCGGGGCTGGGGCAAATGGCCCTAGCTCCTCCCCCTCCCCTTGCTTGCCATTGCAAGGAGGAGGAGGAGAGCTGGCTGGGTTGAACCAGCCAGCAACCAGTTGCAAGAGGCAACCGGCCAGGGTGGGGGGGGCCTGATCACCCCCCCCCACCAATTGAGGTGGCTGGGCCGGTCCCAGCAAGGCAACCGGCAGCAGGGGGGGATTGACCACCCCCCACCATCAAAAGGGCGCTCTCCCCCCCCCCCCCTTTACCCAGGGGGAGGAGCAACAGGCTGGAGGGGATCTGACCAGACCCCAGCCCACCTACCATGACAACGCCCTGGGGGCATCAACCTCCAGGGCCCCTGGTAGGGGGATTTGACCACCCCCTCCAGGGATTTGAGAGAAAGAGGGGGGGTGGCATGTCCGCTGGTTACACCCTTCCTATGTGTGTCTGAGACCGGACCCAGGTGTGTCCTGGGTCCCACATGGCAATTTGTATGGCCAGGGGATGGTTTCATGATGCAACCAGCCAGCATTTGAGGTAACAGGCCGGTTTTAATAGACAACCGGCCAGGGGTTTGAACAGCAAAGGGGCTGGTTAAGCCCCAGAAAGGTGGAAACACCAGAAATGACCGGACTAGGCTGGTTAGAAGGGTACAGGGACTGATGCCATGTGGGCTGATGTAGCCCAAACCAAGTAACAAGGCCTGTAGAGCCTGTAGAGCTCCTTTGGAGCGGAAAATTTGCCTTTTGGCTTGTTGTATCATGGGCTCACAAGAGGCCAATCTTTTGTACTTAAGGAGCTCTTCTCCCTGCTGTTTTCCATCATCCATTCTTCATCCAATTGAATTCATCACCAATATCATCCAACAAATTGCCCTATTGTGAGAGCCCATTAAGCAATCATTGACACAAGGTGTCCAGAATTTCTTTTGCTTTAAATACTGCTCATTTTCCTAAGCTAATTGCTGGCCATAATTATAACAAGGTTGAGCGGATGGGCTGGAGGGGATGAATTGATAGTCAGATGACCAACCAATGGGGAGATAGGATGCAATACTGGTTGTGGGAACAAACAATTGGGTCAGGGGATAGAGGTTGTTCCTGTGACCAATCTGGTGTGGATGAGAGGAGGAGGATGGGAAGGAGGCAAGATAAACCATGTGGGTAAGATCATGGGATGGGAGCTGGAGACGGCCAAGGCAGTTGTGCTGGGGGGGTGATGATTGGTTGTTCCCATGATCAACCTTGTGGGAGTGACCAGATTTGTTGATGGGTGCAGTTGTGGTAATTGTACACGTGATGGTAGACTGCGGACCTTGCCCTTCTGGCTGATGTTGACAGATGTTGGGCATGGGTTGAAATCTTTGAGCAATTGTAGCAGCAGACATATTTTACAAATGTTTGCTTGAATGTTTTGGGACAAGGAGGGGTTGTGAGTGTCAAGGAGACCTTGATGGGGAAAATTTGTGTGGATGGAAGCACCAAGATGGGATGCAGACAAGGCATTAACAATCAGGGCAGTATGAGAGCTAGGAGAAGGCCCAAGAGCTGATTGCCAATAAAAAGGGGTGATGGGTAATGATCAGGAGTTAGAATTCCCATTGCTGTTGATTTTGGCGGTGATGCCAGTGCCGGCAAGGGTTACCCCATGTTGAGCAGGTGTGAGAGGTGGACAAGATTGAGCCAAGTGGGTCTTCACCCACACATTTGGCAAAAAAAGGACCAAGGCAAGGAGGAAAAGGATTGAACACAAGACCTGGGGAGTTGGACACCCCAGGGACCCATCCCAAGCCCACTGGGAGATGGGGAAGCTGGAGGAACTGGAGGCTGAAGGGATCTGGTTCATGAAAAGTTATTCTTTTTTTTTGATGATGAAGGATAGCTAAAAAAATCATAAAAATTTTAAATTTACAGCACTGTTCCTGAGGTGTCCAGATTTGGTCACCACACCGTGACTGCACACAAAATTGCTTTGACCAGAGTTTCTGGGAAGGTACCTGGACCGCCCCAGAAGAACTTCCACACAGTTCCTCGTACCTTCCCTATAAAATAAAACAAACAACAAGCTGCCAGCACATGCACAAAACCACCCAAGAGAGAGAGACAATAAGGGAAACAAACATTCTAGGGTGCCTAGTCATTCCAGCTGTGAACTGGCTAGAGCACCCCTCACCAGAGCAAACTTATCCCATGCGCACTCTAACCATAACAATTCATAGCCATTACACCCATCTGTAGAGAAAGAAACAGCTAGAGATAAACAGAGAAACAAACCCAGACAAGAAAAGGAAAGAGAAGAAGGTTTTTTTTAATGCTCTTTGTTCTGCCGCTCCTTGTTCCGCCTTCCATTTTCTGCAGGGCTTTTCCTTGGATATACAGACCTGACACCCATGTTCCTGCAATAATTATAAACCAAAGCCAGTACCAATCATCCAAGAACCCAATACAGTCAGAGAAGTAAGGAAACAAACACTCTGGGGTGTCTAGTTGTCCCAGATGTGAACCGGCCAGAGCACCCCCTCACCAAATCAAGCTTTCCCTTCCACATTAGCATCCCCCCCAGCTTGGCAGCTTTCCCCAGCATTTTTCAACCTCCTACTCCACCGGAGAAGCACACCACGCGCAGACTCCTCAGAGGCCAAAGAGTCCAAGCCAACTGGGTTGTTGATTGCTGGATCTGCGCCATTTTACCCAGAGCCGGCGCCTCCTCCTACTATCTTGTCTAAAAAGGTGGATCCATGCGCAAAAAACTGCTTCACGTGCAAAGCCTCAGCCTTCCGCTCCAGAGGAGTCTTTTCCAGTTCCTCAAGTTGATAACTCCTGCCCATGAACTTCAAAGCCATGCGGTATGAGCCATTTCTTTGGTTGGAATAAAGCCGCCCCCACTGATACTCCATACTATGATTGTATAGGAGCACCAGGTCCCCCTTCCGCAACAGATTGCGGAGGCAGTAGTAACAGCGCTTGTCCAAGTAGCGGACAGATGCCATTTGGGTCTTCCTCATCCTCTCTGTGGCCTTTGCAAAGGTTTCCTTGTGCCAAAGAAGTTTCCTGGCATGCGCCTTGACCTTTCACCAGTTGATTCCCAAAAATGTCTCCAATTTTATGTCCACTGGAAGAAAAGGATGCTTTCCAAAGAGCAGCTCAAAGGGTGAGTATCCCGTTGACCTTTTCACGGAGATCTTATCAGTAAAGAGAACCACCAAAAGCGCTTCTTGCCCCCTTTTGCTGTCCTTGCCGCACATTTTCACCAGGGCATCCTTGATTGGTTGATGTCCCCTCTCAATCATCCCTGCGCCTTCCAGATATTACTCTGTCACACGGCCAAACTTTTCCCCGCAACTCTGGACCAACTTCATCAGACAACCCCAAAACTCCGCGCCTCTGTCCACTGTGATCAGATGGAGAAACCTGAGCGTGCATACCAGTCCTCCTCCAAGAACTGAGCAACCTGTTTGGCCAACAACTTGACCAGAGGGCACGCCTCTACCCATCCCAAAAGTTTGTCCCAGGAACAAGTAGATATGCAAACTTCCCCACCTTAATGTGCACCATGTCAAGGGAAACCCATCCAAAAAGTGTTTCCTCTCCTGGGGGGTGACTGAACTCCTTAGGTGGCCTTGAGCTCCGCCACTGACAGGCTTTGCATGATTTTACCCACTTCCTTACTGCATGCACAACCCCCCGCCACCAGAAAATTGCCTTCACCCTCCTCTGTGTCTAAATTTTGCCCCAGTGACCAAGGAGGTTGTGCAGACACCTCAGGATCACCTCCTGATCCATCCTAGATGTCACAACCACAAGGGGAATGGGAGTGCTCCCCCGCCACAACTTCTCCTCCTGGAGGTAGAAGTTCACCGCATGCTGCTTTGCCCACAGGATGACTGCGCTTGTTGTTCAACCAGGAAAAAAAATGTTAAAATACGTTGTGGAAAGAATAAGGTTTATCCCCCTATAATTGTCCCAAGGTTCGGAAGTTAACGGTTCCCTGCGTTTGGAAGGAGATGGGGATGCCCGGAGTTGCACTTGAAATGAGAGATAGAAATAAGGAGATAAAAAGATAAAGAAAAGTAGAGAGAGAGTGAAATCGCCAATCCTTCAATCCTAAGAACTTTCCACCTGGATGTGTATCCAGTATGAGTTCCTTTAATCTCCTGGTGAGATGAGTGATCCAATCCAATGATGTGATGGTCTGATTCCCTCCCTCCTCCCCAGCCCAGAGTTGAGAGTGAGGATAAGTCCTCCCTCTCAACCCTAACCTAAGTACACGCGCAAATAACAGTATTACAACAAAACAGAAAACAATCCCAAAACAGAAACCCTAGCCTCCTCTCCCCACCTCCTCTGTACCAAACTCCCCCCAACATCCGTACGCCCTTCCATCCATCCGGTTTGTCCTTCTCATGACGCGGTCCTCGCACTGCGCCTGTCTGTATCCGTTCATCCGCGCCCGTTGTGGGTGTCCGGTAATATCCGGCATGACCCGTGCGCTTGCACGCGCGCTCCATCCGTTCCTTTATAACCCGCGCATTTCTCCGCCCCTACGTATCCAAACCAGCGCGCCCGCAAACCTAGTCAAGCACACTACCTTCCAAATCTGATCTCCGGGGCGGATCGCCGCCCACGCCGCATTCAATTCTGAGCCCAACCCATCCACTAGATGCGGAGCCAAACAGCGGCTGCTGCTGAGCACTCCGCATACCCTAATGCTGAGCCCGCTTGCCCCCAATGCTGAGCGCGCAGCCGCAATGCAGTTCCCAATCCGTGTCTATAAATTGACACCACATCCCCCCCCCAACTTGAATTTGGTCCCCAGAAGTCTTCCATCACTTCACCATACCACCACCCCTGCTACTTCCACCACCACCCCTACCACTCCCACTACCACCTTCCCCATCCTCCTCCCGCTCCATCGCCAACATGCTCCCATGTGAGTTCTGCGCCCGGAACGGGCACGCGTGTTTGATCATCCCCGGTTGACGCGCCTGCGTTGCTTGCCATCACGGCCACGGTCGCTGCTCGCTTAGCAACAGCATGCCCCCAGCTCCCCCCCAATCCAGCTCTCACCCCAGGCCGCGCAAGAGGGCTTGTCCGCATCCGTTTGTGGTTTTGGACAACAAGTAAATCTTGGAAGGCTTGTGGACACCCCCTGGTTCACCTCCATCCCGCCGCCCCCAAGCTCCGTCACCCACCACCTTGCACGTGAGCCGTGACTTGGCATCACCTCTCCGCCGGGCCGGACCTCTGCAACGGAGAAAATACAAAACCTCGGAGGAATGGCGCGTGGCGACCCGCGCTTGGGCCGCCACTGATGGCGTGAACCAAACGGTACCGGACCAGAGGCGTTTTGGAAGAACCGCAGCCGCGCCAGCACCCTCCCCTCCTCCTCCACAACCGCCAACACCGCCTGCGCCACCAGCGGCAAGGCCTGCGACCCCCAATGTCCCTCCGCCTCCGTCACCCATTGTCGTCCCGTAATCGCCTCTAGCTGGACCAAGCCCCCCAGTTGGTTCTCCGGAGGCCCCATCTTCACCGGCCGCTCCTCCCCCCAGCCCTCCGAAGATCCCGTAAATTCCAATTGTAATGGCACTCCCGGAGGCCGGCTTCGAGGTTTTTGCAGCAAGGTAGACCACAATGCTTTGGGATTTCCTTGCGATCCCCGGCGCTCAATCCTCAGAATCCCGGCGCGAGCTCCTGGCGTCCTTCTGGGCCTTACTGGCGTCATCAAAGGCGGAAATTGAGGAAATGATGAAGATGGCTTAGGCGCATTGCCCCCCCCCCTTTCCCCTTCTTCCCTTTCTTTCCTCCTTTTCTTTTTTTTGGTTGTACCGCGCTTCCCTTTTCATTAAGAAAATACACGTATCCGCGCAAGGTCCTAACCTTCTGAGAAAAAGTGCACAACCGCGCTTTGTGAGAGTGAGCTTGAGATTGAGGTCCGCGTCCGCGCGCTTGCTTCGTGAGTGACCGTAAGTGACCAACCGCTCCAAAAGAGGCACCTGGACGGCCCCAGACAAACTGCCACACAGTTCCCTGTACCCTTCCTGTAACAAACACAACAACCAAATGTTGAATTTATGTTATGAATATTTTAAATGCTTTGATTATTTGGTCTGTTGAGCTAGGCTACCAGACAAATGATATGATGATAATTGTATATACAGATGAGATGATGATGATGTATTTTCAGAGAAATACAGGTTGAACACTAGATACATGTCTATTTATACTCTAGCTACCCACTGGTGGGTGTGTACTAATCCCCATGGTCCTCCTCTTCAATTAAAGCACTGGAGAAAGCTTGCTTTCTCCGTGCATTTAACTCTCTTAAGCCGGTACTTTCCAAAAGTAACTTGGCGTCTCTTTCTCGCACCTAAGCCTACTGTGCGCGCTTTTCTCTTTTGTAAATTTAAGCTAAGTACAGCCTTGACTTTTGCTTCTATCTGTAGGGCATTCTTATCTATTAGCACGGTTAGTTCTTCACTTGTCATTGGGTCGGCTTCTGCTTTGCTCTGCTTTGCCAGTTGCTTTCTTTGCTGGCTGAATTCCACCCGCGCATGCTCTACATGCTCTCTTGCCTGTTATTTGGGTAATCAGGGGTTGTCTACATTGAGTTCTGTTGAGTGGATGACATTTGCCTCTTGTGACATGTTATGTGTAATCTTATTAATTGATTGAGTCAAGAGTACACATAAGCTAGCAGACACCATCTGCTCAACACACCCCCTTGCTCTTGGCTTGATCATCGACAAAGGCAACAAACCCATCATTGAAGAAAATTTGGTGTGTTTTTCGCGGTCAAGCGCCTTGGTGAATATATCTGCAATCATGTCTTTGGTAGGTACGTATTCTATTCTAATCTCCTTGTTTACTACCAAATCTTTGGTGAAATTGAAATTTACGCCTATGTGCTTTGTTCTAGAATGAAAAACGGGGTTCTTAGCCAATTGTATTGGCCCTTGATTGTCCGACCAAATCAACGTTTTATCTGGCACGTTCTGATGTATATCAAAGGTTAGTTTTTGCAACCATTGCGCTTCTTGTGACGCAGCCAAGTATGCTCTATATTCAGCTTCAGTGGACGATGAACTAGGTCCCCCGAGTTTTTTACTTTGCCACGAAATTAATCCACCCCCGCTTTGGAAACTATACCCACTTGTGGACAGGCTCTTCTCATCCTCATCCCAGCTCAAATCGGAGTACCCTACTATCTCGTGACCTTTGTTGGGTTGATACAGAATTCCCCAGTCTTGTGTGCCTTTCAAGTACCGGAGAACCCTCCTAAACGCGCTCCAATGAATATCACTTGGATTCTCTAAAAATTGTGATAGTTTTCCGACTGCGTAAGTTATGTTGGGTCTGGTGCACTGCGATAAGTAATTTAGTGATCCTATGGCTGATCTATAGTAGATTCCTTTTCCTTTAAACAGATTGCTTTCTTCTTCTGTTGATGTTAGTAACTTTATATTGGATTGCTTAGGTGTACCAACGGTCTTCCCATCTTCTAAACCGTATTCGCTGACCAGATCCCTGATGTAATGTGTTTGATTTATGAAAATTTTCCCGTCAGCAAGGTACTCAATCTTCATTCCTAGGATATGCTGTGTGATACCTAAGTCTTTTATTTTGAAATCCTTCCCGAGTTTGCTTATCAGTTCATCCATTCTTTCTCCTACTAATATTAGGTCGTCCACCCAGGCAAACGCGAGATCGCCCTGATTCAAGATTAGTAGGCATGGATCTGCCTTGCTAATTCGGTATCTGTTTTGTATGAACCAGTCAGTCATCGTCGTATACCATCCCCGGGCAGCTTGTTTCAAACCATAGAGCGTTTTCTTGAGCTTTATAAAAAATCCTTCTGGTTCTCTGATCAGTTTCCTGGCTAATTCTTTGGTGTACATCTCTTGTTTAGTTTCTTTTAGCCATTCCACAAAGCCTTCAGGTAGGCTGATGTATACTGCTTCTTTGTCTTCCAATTTTGAATTTAGATATGCGGTTACAAAATCAGCTTGACGAGGTCTTATATTCCTTTGAGTTGCTTCGTGAAGTATGTACCGCATGGTACTCAATTGTCCCGTAGGTGAGAAGGTTTCCTCATAATCTATTCCCTCCTTTTGCTTAAATCCTCGTGCAACACATTGAGCCTTATATCTTTTGAGTTTGCCTTCTGTTTTAAACTTTTTTTTTAAGACCCATTGGGTAGTGATTAGTGTTTTACTCTTATCGCGGTTTTCTTTTGCACAATCTCAAATACACCATTTTTTATTATTGAATCTAGCTCAGCAAATATAGCTTTTCGCCACAATGGCCATTTGGTGGAATTTTTTGCTGTTTTAAAACTGTTAGGTACGACTGCGTTCTCTTTCACAAAGGTCTGCAGGGCCATAGCTTCGAAGTGAATGTCATCTTGGTTATCTTTTAATATCTCCTGTTTGACTGTCAAGTATGTTGTCCAATTCCCGTATCTGTTTACTGGTTTCTTTCCCCTTGCGCTTTCTCAGATTCTCTTTTCTTGTGTCTGAGTTTTGACAGGTTGATTGCTATTAATGACTTGAGTATTGGTTTCTACTGGTTGACTATCAATGATGACTACAGTTGACTATCAATGATGACTACAGGTTGACTATCAATGATCACTTCTGGATCTGCACCCCCTTCATTTATAGTCACCTGGTTATCTTGGACTTGTGCATCAAAGGTATCTCCTCCTTCTGATTGGGTATCGTCAACCTCTAACTCGTCTGTAAAAATTCCTCCCATGTCAGCACTTATGGTATCAAATACTACATCTCTCGATCTAACGACTCTACCGGATTCAGTATCCCAAACACAATACAATTTCATTTCTTTGTCAAATCCGACAAGTACGCCTTTCTTGCACCTTGGATCTAACTTCCTGATTTTCTCATAGTTATGGATGCTATAAAACAACTGGGATCCTATTGGTCGAATATTGGATAACTTAGGTTCCATGCCCCACATAAGTAGGTATGGGTTGGTTTTTTGGTTTTGGTTATATAAGAATACCGCTGATGACACCAACTCTGCCCATAGAAATTTTGGGAGATTTGAATCTATACTAATGGTCCGAGCTTTTTCTATAATGGTGCAGTTCATTTGCTCCGCCGTTCCATTGTGCTGAGGCGTATTTCTGGTGGTTACAAGGTGCGTGATCCCCTTTTTGTCAAGCCATTTCTTCATGTCTTGATTCACGAATTCCCCCCCCCCCATCGGTTATGATCATTTTCACCTTCTTCCCGACTCAATTCTCAATCTGGTTGACTACGGCTTGTAATTCTCTTTCAGCTTGGCTTTTTACCTTGAGGATTCTCACCCATGCATAATGGCTGGCAGTATCAACAACTGTTAGGAAGTATCGTGATCCTCCAAGGGACATCGGCGTGATTGGTCCTACCAGGTCCGCCGAAAGTTCCTCGCCTGCGGTACCGGTTCTCTCGCAATGTTTCAAAAACAACTGTCGAGTCTGCTTTCCTAGTCTGCAGGCTTCGCAGTCCTGGTGTCCACCGGGACAACCCATCCTACAATGCACATCCATGTTGAGTTGACACGTGTTTCTCTTTCTCTCGAATTTTGGAAATGGCAGCCTGTTTCTAATTTCTCCGCTAAACACTCTTCTATTGTCTATTCTGACCTCAAAATTATTTCCTTCTGTTTTTATTATTTGTGCACCGTTGTTCCATAAAGCGGTCTGTGAGATCAAACAATACGGCAAAGCGGGAACATAGTATGCATTCCTCAAAGTAATGGTGTTATTGTCAGTAGTAAGCACAATTTCCCCTTTCCCTTCTATATCTACGCTTCTGCCCACTTCTCCAATATCCACTTTTCCTTGATGCTCTTGAAAGTTTACAAAATCGCTTTGAGTGTTGAACATGTGATCTGATGCACCAGAGTCAATGATGATAGCTTCATTTGGTAGAGTTGCTTGGTGGGCACTAACAATTCCGGCCATTGCGACTTGTTGCTCTTCTTCCGCTGGTCTGCTGAGATCACCAAAAAGGTCTAACTCCATCTCTATTGGATCATAGAAGGTAATTTTGCCTTCCTCCCCTTCTCTTGGTACCAAATTTGCAAGAAAGGATACGCTGATAGGTTCGGTTTCTCCCACGTTTGCTCTAGGTGGTGCGTACTTGTAGTTGGTCCAGGGTTTGCGGCACTCCCTTGCCGAGTGTCCAACCACATCACAGTTGTAACACTTCCCGGTCCGCTTGGCTTGAGTCTGATTAACGTTCATTTCTACTTTGTCCGCCTTCTTTAACTTGAACTTTAAGTGATCTCGCTCGATATTGTGGATAACGTCCTCCACCTTCAATGCCTCTTTTCCTTGGATAATGATTCGTACTAACAATTCAAATTCTTTAGGTAGTTTCTTTAGGATCAGTAGTGCAAGCACCTGCTCCTTTACGTCTAGTCCTGATGTTCTGATCCCACTGATTCTAGTTTGAACTTCCTTAACAAATTCCTTAGTCTCTTTGAATTTGATGTCAATAAATTCACCTAGTGCTATCATTTGGTGGTGAGCTTCACTACCGGCGTATTTCTTTTTTAACAACTCCCATAACCCTAAGCCATTGCCTTCTTTGTCTATGCCGAGTTCACTGTTCACAATAGCTATATGTTCCTCGTCGAGGTGCTTCATAATTAGTATGTAGAGCTTCATATTCTTCTTGCTTAAGCCTTTGACTGGCTCTCGCTTGATTAACGGCAAACAACCCAGGCTGTACATTTCTGCTCGCATCATGGTAGCCCATGTTGCGTAGTTTTTCTTGTTCAGCCTGTAGCGCTTGGTCTCGGTGGTGCTTTCCATTGTTTCTATTTGTATTGATTATTTATGAGTTACCTGATTCTAGCTTGTGTCAGTAGTTGTTTTCTGGTACTGATAATGTGTTGAATTTATGTTATGAATATTTTAAATGCTTTGATTATTTGGTCTGTTGAGCTAGGCTACCAGACAAATGATATGATGATAATTGTATATACAGATGAGATGATGATGATGTATGTTCAGAGAAATACAGGTTGAACACTAGATACATGTCTATTTATACTCTAGCTACCCACTGGTGGGTGTGTACTAATCCCCATGGTCCTCCTCTTTGATTAAAGCACTGGAGAAAGCTTGCTTTCTCCGTGCATTTAACTCTCTTAAGCCGGTACTTTCCAAAAGTAACTTGGCGTCTCTTTCTCGCACCTAAGCCTACTGTGTGAGCTTTTCTCTTTTGTACATTTAAGCTAAGTACAGCCTTGACTTTTGCTTCTATCTGTAGGGCATTCTTATCTATTAGCACGGTTAGTTCTTCACTTGTCATTGGGTTGGCTTCTGCTTTGCTCTGCTTTGCCAGTTGCTTTCTTTGCTGGCTGAATTCCACCCGCGCATGCTCTACATGCTCTCTTGCCTGGTATTTGGGTAATCGGGGGTCTTCTACATTGAGTTCTGTTGAGTGGATGACATTCGCCTCTTGTGACATGTTATGTGTAATCTTATTAATTGATTGAGTCAAGAGTACACATAATCTAGCAGACACCGTCTGCTAAACACCAAAAACCAGCGCGCGCCACCATAAGGGAAGAGAGAGAGAGAGAGTAAGAGAACGGACATTCTGGGGTGTCTAGTTGTTCCGGCTGTGAACCGGCTAGAGCACCCCCTCACCAAACCAAGCTTATTCCCATACCAACCACCCATCCTTGAGATATCCTGAGAGAAAAGAAAAAGAGAAAAAAGAAACCAACAGAGAAGAAAAATAGAAAAGAACATATATATATATATATATATTTTTTGCGTGACGCCTTTAGACCGCCCACAAATCGCTCTTTGTCCTGCTTCCCCCATCTGCGGGATTTTCCTTGCGTCCTGGTTCCGCGGGGCTTGTCCTTGCGTTTACAGACCCGGATTTGTGCTGCGCCCACGTTTGCTGCAAAAACCCCAAGCCAGCAAAGACCCCACAATCCAGATAAGAAATAAACATAGAGAAACAAAAATTCTGGGGTGTCTAGTTGTTCCGGCTGTGAACCAGCTAGAGCACCCCCTCACCAAATCAAAACTTATCCCCTACCCCCACCACCTCCCCCCCCAAACTTGGCCGCTGTCCCCAGCTGGTCGCAACCGTCACGTCCAGTTCCTCCTCATACTCCAACACTCTCCTCCGCTTTCCCTGCCCGTGATTGCAGATTGTTGTCTCAAACCTCCCGCCGGACAAATCCTCCACCGTCAACGCCTCCGTTCCCGCCCCCGGATCAAAAACCATTTGTGCTTGGAACCCAAACATGAAGGGCCTTCCCAAAATCACATCCCCAAAATCAACCAAAAGAAAAGAAATTGGCCTACGGACCCTTGCAACCTTGACCTCCTCCTCCTCGACTACCCCATCCACACAAAACTCCCCTCCGTTAAGCGCGCGGAGACCCATCGCACATTTCCGCCAAACCAACCCCAAATCATCCACCATCCGCAACAGCAGCAGGTTCACCATTGAACCGCTTTCCACCATAGCCCACACCTTCCTCCCCGCTATGACCATCGGAACGTAAGGAAGCGGAGTCAAAACCAATATCAACTCACACTCCTTGCGCCCCTCCTCCTTCCGCGCCACATGAACCTGCTGCACCGTCTGAGGTACCCGGCCCTGACCGCAATCCCGCAACCCCTGAACCATGTTGTCTACCACCACCGGAGACACAGCCGCCAGTTCCCACAAGTTCAGCGGGACCGGAGTCTTGTTACCCATCACCCTTCGCACGATGTCTGCCGCTTTATTCTTCCCTACAGGATTTGCTGCAGGCGCCTTGGTTCCGGGCGTGTGTGCGGCCGGTTTTGGAACAGTCAATGGGGGTTGCTCCTTTGCATCCACCTCCATGTTATTGGAGACCGCCACCTTCTCTTCTGTTGCCACTACCCTTACCTCAGCTTCCACCCAAGGTGGTTGCCACGATCCGGGACCGGTAACAATGCCTAGTGACGCTTGCACCGTTGTTCCCGCCTCCTGACCCCGTGTGCGCACCTGCTGCATTGCGGTTGGCCGGCTTGGCTACATCGGAATCTGTTTGCCCGTCGGAAACATGTACCCCATCCCCGCCGGTCAAACCAATCCCGCCTGGAGATCCTTTGTAAGCTCCTCGCACGCCAATTGCCAATGACTGTTTGCCCCGCAGTACGAGCACCCCCTTGGCACAAAGGTACTGGGAGGCCAAAACCCTTCCACCATGTGAGGTGGAGGCCCTCGCGGCTGCTGATGGCCCCTACGGTGCATGAAGATCTTCAAATCCTTCATCAGTTCCGTCAATTTGCTTACCGGAGGGGCGTGCGCGGGTTGAAAAACCAGAACACGCGTGGAAGTAGGTGGAACTGGGGCCGGAAATTGCGCCAGAGCCAAAACCTGGGGGACGGATTTCTTTGGTCCCGCTGGGAAGGACTTAGAGGTATCCTCAATAAGCTCTTCTAAGTCAAGCTTGCTCTCCACAGCCTGGCAAATGACAGCCAACTCCGGAAGGAGCGTGATGCTCCCGTCCAATGACCGCTTTACCAAGTTGTGATTGTAAAGATGCCGCTGCACCCTTGCCCGGAGTTGAGCGCCTAAACCGCCCAGAAACGGGCGTTTCATGGCCCCTGTCTGTCCTGCCACCACCTTGTTCTTTGACAAGTACCAATAAATCCAATCGAATGTCGAGGTGTAATCTTCCAGCTCCACCCAAGTTCTGACTCCTCCGCGCAAGCTTGCCTCCAAGGCCACGCGGTCAAAATTGCTTTCCTGGAATCGAGGTTTGCGCCTACCCCACCGCGTTAGGATCTCAGCCTTGAGTTTTGGCCAATCTTGATTCTTGTAGCCTTCCATTTCCTCCACATCCTGGAGCTTCTCTTCGTCCATAATGAACAGGATGACAAGCCAGGCCTTATTGGCGTCCAACGCACCTTCCGCATCTGCAATACCTTTTTATCTCGAGATGAATCGCTCCACATCTGCGGTGTTGAATGGGATGTGAGGGTAGTCATGCGGCCTGATGCGAACCGGACAAGTGGGTTCATGGTCACTGGAGACCGATGGGGGAACGGCGTAGCTTGTCCTGGGTTGAGCGGAGGGAGGGGGAGGAGGAGGGATGGAAGACAAGAGTGGGGTTGGAATAGCGGACCCGGAAACGGAAGGAGAAGAAGAAGAAGAAGAAGGAGCAACTGTAGGGAGGTATGGATAGGACATCGTGCCCAGTTACCTTCAAAAGACAAGAAACGGAAGGTTAGTTCCCGGCCAGACCCCCAGATGTGGAAAGAATAAGGGTTATCCCCCCTATAATTGTCCCAAGGTTCAGAAGTTAACGGTTCCCTGCGTTTAGAAGGAGATGGGGATGCCCCGAGTCACACTTGAAATTAGAGATAGAAATAAGGAGATAAAAAGATAAAGAAAAGTAGAGAGAGAGTGAAATCGCCAATCCTTCAATCCTAAGAACTTTCCACCTGGATGTGTATCCAGTATGAGTTCCTTTAATCTCCTGGTGAGATGAGTGATCCAATCCAATGATGTGATGGTCTGATTCCCTCCCTCCTCCCCAGCCCGGAGTTGAGAGTGAGGATAAGTCCTCCCTCTCAACCCTAACCTAAGTACACGCGCAAATAACAGGATGACAAAAAAACAGAAAACAATCCCAAAACAGAAACCCTAGCCTCCTCTCCCCACCTCCTCTGTACCAAACTCCCCCTGACGTCCGTACGCCGTTCCGTCCATCCGGTTCGTCTTTCTCATGACGGGGTCCTTGCACCGCGCCCTACTTGGAGCCCCCCGCGCCTGTCTGTATCCGTTTGTCCGCTCCCGTCATGGGTGTCCGGTAATATCCAGCATGACCCGCGCGCTTGCACGCGCGCTGCATCCTTTCCTTTATAACCCGCGGATTTCTCCGCCCCTACGTATCTGAACCGGCGCGCCCGCAAACCTAGTCAAGCTCACTACCTTCCAAATCTGATCTCCGGGGCGGATTGCCGCACACACCGCATTTGCTGCTGAGCCCAACCCGTCCACTAGATGCGGAGCCAAACAGCGGCTGCCGCTGCTGAGCACTCCGCATACCCTAATGCTGAGCCCGCTTGCCCCCAATGCTGAGCGCGCAGCTGCGACGCAGTTCCCAATCCATGTCTATAAATTGACACCACAACGTATGCACTTACGCGTGTGCTACGTATAAGTGTAATCCACATGGGATGCACATATGGGCCTCTCCATCCCATTGGACACTCACACGGACCATACGGGCCTGTGTGGATGTCACTGATTTGGGGAAACTGGCCTCAAAACGCATGAAACAGGCTCATTGGTACACAGGCCCTATTGGGCCCAGTGGGGGATATGGGCAAATACAGCCAGATGGCCTTGTATGGGCATAATTGGGCCCAAGGTTTATTTTGGGCATACTTGGCCAGACGGGCTGGCCCGGAAAAGTGTGTTTGTCTCAGGTTTTGGGCTTGGGGCCGCCTCCCGTGTTGCAGCCCGCTTGGGGCTGCTGCCCATGCTGCCGCCCACTCAGGGCTGCTGCCTGTGCCGCGGCCCGCTCAGGGCTGCTTGTATCCCTTGGTTTGGCCCACGCTGGGCCCAACGGCCCACGCCGGGCTTTCGCGGCCCGCCAGCCACTTCTGCAGGAGCAAGGGCCAGTGGCCCCGGCTCCCTCCCCCTCCCCTCGCTTGCCATTGCGAGGGGGAGGGGGGTGGCTGGCTGGGTTGAACCAGCCAGCAACAAACTGCAACTAGGCGGTTGGTCAGGGCAGGGGGATTTCATCACCCCCTTTCCCAGGGGATGACAAGGCGGGCCACAAGGAGAGAAACCGGCAGTGGGGGGACTCTGATTACCCTCCCACCAACAAAGCAAGAGGGGCGCTCTCCCCCCCCCCCCCCCCCCTTTACCAAGGGGGAGGAGCAATGGGCTGAGGGGATCTGAACACCCCCCAGCTCACTATTGCTGACAACGCCCTGGGGGTATCAACCCCCAGGGCCCCTGGTGGGGGGATATGACCACCCCCACCAGGGATTTGAGAGAAAGAGGGGGGGGCGGCATGTCTGCCAGTTACGCCCCCCAAAGTGAGGTTGAGACTGGACCCAGGTGAGTCCTGGGTCCCACCTGGCCCATATGTGGGGCCAGGGGCTTGCTGCATGAGTCAACCAGCCCATAAGTAAGGAAATAAGAGTAACTGGGCTGTTTTTAATGGACAACCAGCCAGGGGATTGAACAGGAAAGGGGCTGGTTCATCCTGTAACAGTGGAAACACCAGAATGGACCAGAATAGGCTGGTAATAAGGGTACAGGGACTGATGCCATGTGGGCAGATGTAGCCCAAACCAAGTAACAAGACCTGTAGAGCCTGTAGAGCTCTTTTAAGGCAGAAAAATTTCCTTTTGGCTTGTTGTATCATGGGCTCACAAGAGGCCAATCTTTTGTACTTGAGGAGCTCTTCTCCCTGCTGTTTTCCATCATCCATTCTTCATCCAATTGAATTCATCAACAATATCATCCAACGTATTGCCCCATTGTGAGAGCCCATCAATTAATTATTGACACAAGGTGTCCAGCATTTCTTTTTCTTTAAATACTGCTCATTTGCCTAAGCTAATTTCTGGCCAGAATTATAACATATGGTGGACAAGCTTGGTTTGGTGCAGAGGAAGTGTGCAATGGGTCTCCAGGCATTGAACGGCGGCAAATGCTGCGCAGATGGAGTGGTGGAGGCAGAGGAGGTCAAAGTTTCAAAGGTTTGTAAGCCCCTATTGTTTCTCTTGGTAGAAAGCGGTGACATGATATTGGGTCAACTGTTCATGTTTGGGTTCCAAGCTCAAATTGCCTTCAATGCCAAGGAGGGAACAGAGGCTCTGAAAGTCAAGGATTTGTTTGGGGGGAGGTTTGAGACAACTATCTGCAATCACAGGAGGGTTAAATGGGTACGGTGCCCAGCGGCTGGCAACAACCAGGAGTCCAATGTGGGGGCTGACTGTAAGGGTCACCCCACACAGGATTTTTTCCTATTCGGTCACGGTTACCACGCGGAGCAAACTCCAGCTTTGCGCGGGTGGTTGATGGTTAAGGAGCAAGTGAAGGAGGGCGCAGGCTTCAGAAGTAAGTTCAATTCCTCAGTTTTCATTGCTGGAAGGTTCTACGCTTCAAAAACCCTATCATTGTGCCACATTTGTGAGCAAAGGCGGAAGCCCTGGTCTGGTTTTTGCTAGGACTTACAACAATGATGGTTGGGTATGGATGACAAGGTGCAACGCTAGCAAGTACAAGCTGGTGGTGCAGAAGGTCTGGCCGCGTAAAAAGCTAATTCCCCAGGGATTGAACGGGCCCTTGCGTCCAATTTCATGGTCCCAAAACCCATGGAAAAAACCCTTGACAAAGTCTGGCTGGGTAACGTGGTCAGCATGGATCACCAACAAATGGTTTGAAACGCTTAACTTTGGTCCCGCAGGGTGGCTCAGCCCAGACAAGAGGGATTTTCTATTTTCCTTGTTGGTACTGCAGGAGAAGGCCCTTGCCTTTGGCCCGGGCAAAAAAGGGCTGCTGAAAGGCAACATTGGTAATCCATACGCCATTCCCACGGTTTGGCACAAGCCGTGGCATATCAAGCCTATTCCAATCCTGCAGACGGTTTGGGAACCTTCTCTTGGATTTGGTGCGCAAGCGCATAAGGATGGGCCTCTACAAGCAATCCACATTGAGTTACTCTAGCCCTATCTTGGCGGTTTTCAAGCAAGATGGGAAGTTGCTATGGATTGTTCATGATTTACAGCGTCTCAACTTGTTCACTATCCATGATTCTGGTTTGCCCTCACAGGTGGAGGAATTCTTGGATTCAATGGCTGGACACGCATGTTATGGATTAGTGGATGTGATGGGATGATACAATTGGAGGGAACTCCATCCGGACTTGCGTCCGCTGACCGCATTCAATACCGGGTTGGGGAGGATGCAACTGACGCGGCTGCCACAAGGCGCGACTAACTTGGTAGTGGTGTACCAAGCCCAGATGACCTGGATACTGCGCAATAACCTTCCGGAAGGCGTTCAGATCTTCATTGACAACGCAAATATCAAGGGCCCAAAGACGCACTATGGAGGAGAGGTTCTTGCGGAGGCCCCTTTGGTCTGCCGGTTCATTTGGGAATATGCGGTGACACTGGAACAGGTCCTTTTCCAGATTGAGTAGGTGGGCCTTACAGTATTGGGGAAGAAACTAGCAATCTGTGTTCCGGAACTTGAGGTCTTGGGGCATGTGGTAGCTTTGGACAGGCGGCGTATTGCGGATAAAAAGGGGAATAAGGTTCTTGAATGGCTGACTCCGCAGACAGTGTCACATATCCTCCAGTTCATGGGCTTGTGTAGTTATCCTCAAGTTCTTGGGCTTGTGTAGTTATTTCCACATGTTCATCAAGCCATTTGCGGAGGTGGCAAGCCCCCTACAAGCTTTGACACAAAAGGGCGCAAGGTGGGATTGGACTACTGGGTGCAATGGCGTGTTTGCAAAGCTCAAGGAGATAGTGGGGCGTTACATTGTCCTCTGAGACCTTGACTACAATGCTGGGGGGATATGACTGGTGGTTGACTCTAGCAAGTTTGGCGCGGGAGGTTTCCTGACGGAGGAAGAGGACGGGAATTATTTGCCAATGCTTTACAAGTCGGTCATCTTTACCGCAACAGAGAGTCGCTATTCTCAGCCAAAGTTGGAGCTCTGCAGTGTTACAAAAATTGTGCAAAGGCTTCAAAACCTTCTGTGGGGTGTTCATTTTGAACTCTTGGTCAACGCGGATGATCAATTCACCAACGCTGCAAAACGCCCCCATGACCAGATGGGTGGCGTACCTTCAGATGTTCTCCTTTAGTGTGGTGCATGTTCCAGGGAAGGCGTTTACAATACCAGAAGCGCTGTTGCGGTACCCTCAGGAGGATCCTTACAAAAGAGCAGAGCCATTGGACGTGGAATCCCTGGTTATTTGGGTGGGGTAGTAGACGCAGGAGTTAGGTTGCCGCTGTGCCAGTCTGGAAGCTACGCAGTTTTTTGCTCTTATTTGCAGGACCTCTGGTTCCCCAAAGGCATGAAGGATACAATTGTTTGGTGGGCAAAGTGGCGGCCGGTGAACTTCTACCTCCAGGATGGGCAATTGTGGTGGTGTAGTGCCCCCATACCCCTTGTGGTTGCAACTTCTAGGGCGGATCAGGAATCGATCCTAAGGCGTCTGCATGACAACTTGGGCCATTGAGGCAAAATTGAGACAAGGAGAAGGGTGAAGGTGCGGTTCTGGTGGCCAGGGGTTCCTTGATCCGCAAATGGGTGAAGTTGTGCGAGGCCTGTCAAAGGCAGAGTTTGAGGTTGCCCAAAGAGGTTGGTCACCCCACAGGGGAGGATGCGTTGTTTGGGCGGGTTTCTCTTGATGTGGTGCAAATTAAGGCAGGGAAGTTCACCTACTTGTTAGTTGCGCAGGAAACCCTGTTGGGATGGGTGGAGGTGCGGCCATTGGTGAGGTTTGTCAAATAATCCTGCCTCCGTGCTCTTCCTTTGTGACAATCCTCACTGTTACCTACACACTGGCGCGGACTCTATCACTATCTCAAACTCATGTCCACCTTTCACCACGCCCCAATCTTCGCTCTCCTCCCCGGGTATCCAGATTTCTCTTAGACTCCACCACGTACAACCATCAGGGACCTCCGTTGGCTCTTAATCAACTACCAACTCAACAAAATCAACTCAAAATCTTGACTCTCAACATCACTACTTGGTACCTGATTGTATCTCTATCTTTTTTCATTTATTTTCTTTCTTTATTCTTTTTATATCTTCTCTTTTGCTTGTCATCATCTCAACTCCTACGCTCATCTACTCAGTTATTAATCATGGACTGACTGGTAAGACTATTGTCCATTGCCAATTATCCAACACATGTCAGATCTAACCCTCAGTTATTCTTTCCTTGTAAAAGTTATCCTTGTCATGTTATTCAATCTTCTCATCATGTCTCTTCCAACTAATTCAACCACCACACGTCATAGCTGTCCCATGATTGATTTTTGTTCTCTTTATTTTCTTTCTTTTTCTTTCATCTCTTTTCTTGGCTTTTCCTAAACTTATAACTCAACTGGCTTAGCCCTCTTTGATCAATACCAATTAAATTATCTCTCTGTAACTCAAAATGGTTAAAAGCCAAAGCCAATCCAACCAATCTGACAAAACCAATGGAGGGATCCAGAAACAATGGCTTTTGTCAAATAATTCTCAAGGCTGCATTGGAGGCCTTGCCAATGCTGACCAATGAAAATTACTCTATTTGGAAGGACAAGATGACCATGTTACTTGAGCTCAAGGGAATCAAGGAGGCACTTAAATACAATTCTAAAACTCTTAGCGCTGTCAATGACATGGAAACCTGGGCAATTCTTCTTTCTCAAATTGACTCCATGACTCACAATAATGTTGTCAATCCTACAAACATTTCCTCCACCCAACTTCTTTGGCAAACCATCAAAGAACAATTTGCCTCTTCTCAAACTTCCAATCAAGCGCGTGTCTTCAACAAGTTCCTTTATCATCAATTCAAAACCAATGCAATCAATCTCTTCATTACGGAAACAAAAATCTTTCTAAAGAAAATGATAGATGTAGGAATCAATCTCCCTGATGATGTTCTGTCCTATCTCATTCTTGTCTAATTTCCTCCTCAACTTCATTCTCTTTGTCAACAAATAATGCATTTGGACACAACAGTCACGATGGATCTTGTTCTGAACCACCTTATCCAACTCAAAAACAAAACCAGAGTCAAATCCAAGGAAACCAAAATCAGCAATACTTCACTTATATCATCTCAAATTCCTAAGAAACCTGGACTTTCTGAGCAAAGATGCAAGAAAGGATTTCACAATCCCATGTTGCCAGATCACTCAGCTGAAAAATGCTGGCATCTTCACAAACACTTGGCTCCCAAATGGTGGAAGGAATTCCAAGCCTGCTGGAGAGCTTCTCTTAACTCAAATTCAAAAACCAAAGAAGTAGCTCACTACGTGGCACTTCTTACTACTTGGATCAAGGAAATCAATCCTCAGAATTAAATCATCCTTGACTCTGGTGCATTGTTCCACATGTTTAACTCTCCCAACTTCTTTTTTCAGCCCAAAGAACTTCCCGGTGAAGATTTTATCAACACTGGAAAGGAAGGCATAAAACTTCTGATCAAGGGGAAGGGAACTGTTAAACTCTCTTGGAAAAATTCAGTGATTTCAATCTCCAATTTTTTCTTTGTTCCTGATCTTGTGGTGAACCTCATCATTCCTGGTGAATTAATCACAAAGAAATACTGCAAACTTACCTCTGCCCTAAATCAATTCTTTCTCTCCATAAACTCACAACTGGCCTTCTCCGGTTTCATTCAAGAGAACTTTTTCATTCTTAATCCTCCTTCTCGTGTGGGCAACAACCACAAATTTTGCCACATTGTACTTAAGAATGTGGATCTCAATGACATTAATCACCTTCAACAATCATTTGGAAATGCGAGTCCGTATTGCCTCAAAAACCTATTTCCCTCACTTTCATCCAAAACCATCTCCAATTTCCAATGTGAAGATTGCATATTGTCAAAAATTTCCAAAACCCCCTTCAAAAACACCTTGACTTCTTCCTCTAAAACTTTTGAACAACTTCACATTAATTTGATTGGCCCAATCACTTCCTTATCCAGGAACAACATGAATTATATTATGTCAATTGTGGACAACTTCTCTAGATAAATTTTGGCAATACCTCTTCAACACAAATCTGATGCTTGTCAACAACTCAAAATAATCTTGAATCACAAAAAAAAGCAAAATTGTTTTCCTGCCACTATTTGCACTGATGGAGACGGGGAATTCTCTTCATCTGAACTTAAAGATTTTCTTAAAACTAACTCAATTCAGCACTTGATTTCAGAACCATATCACCACAAACACAACAGAAAGGTTGAGAGAGCAAATTGCACACTCACAGAATCTATCAGGGCTGTTCTCCGAAGCTCCAAACTGCCACTCAATCTATGGGCTGAAGTTGCCAAGTCAGCTTGTCTTGCCTTGAATCAAATCCCAAAAACTCCTAACTCTCCCTCTCCTTATCAATCCTTCATTGGCAAAACTCTCCCTACCAGTTATTTCCAGCCTATTGGGTCAAAGGTAGTATATCTTGACAACAAAATTAATTGTGGCAAAAAGTTTAAGGATTGAGGGCTTCCGCGTACCCTTGTGGGTTATAACCCCAATTTTCTGTCTTATCAAATAATTAAACATGACAACTCCATTGTTTCCACAAAGCACGTCAAAGTACTGAAAATCAACACCTCATAAAAGAATGCCCCGGATCCTCCTCCAATAGAAGATTCTTTTCAGATCAAATTCAATGACAATCTGCCGTTGTCTGCCTCTAATGCTTCTTCCGCGACTGCCATCACAAATGAGCCTGTTGAATCATCCAAAGATCCTTTCTCCTCCAATATCCTTACTCCTCTTGTCTCCCCTTTTACTCCTAAAAACAATACTCAAAACATCCCTCCAATCGACACCAAGTCAGATACCTCCGAAGATCTGACACAACTACTCATTCCAAACTACTCTCTCCAAGATCGATCCACTCTAAACCCTCCTCAACTATATGGATATCACCATTACTACGTACCAAAGACTTTTGAACAAGCAAAGAAGTGCGCCAATTATCTCAATTGGGAAGCCTCCATGGACAATGAACTCAATGGGATTGAAACACTCAAGGTGTGGGAAGATTATGACGGTCCAGAACCCAAAAATCCTCTGAACACTACCTGGGTGTATTGTCTCAAAGACAATTGTCATGGAGACCCTCTCATCTACAAAAGTCAACTTTGTGTTCAAGGATTTGATCAGATTTATGGATTGGACTATCAAGATACTTTTTCTCCAACTGGTAAAGCTGCATCCCTGCAAATTGCTCTATTATTCAGTCTTTTTCACTCTCATCCCATCACTAAATTTGACGTAAAAAGTGCATTTCTTCATGCTCCGCTGACCAACAAAGTCATCATTAAAAGACCTAAAGGCTCAAAAAGAAAGTTGGAATTCATTATCTTATGAAAATCCCTCTATGGCTTAAAACAAGCTCTGGCCAACTGGTTTCACACTCTTACCTCTGTGATTCAAGAACAGGGATTCCATGAATCTATATCCAATCCTTGCTTGTATATTCATCCAGATTCAAACTCAGTTCTTTTCTTTCATGTTGACAACCTTATACTTGTTGGCCTTGGAAACAACTTTCAAAACAAATTTCTCAAAAGATTCCCTAATTCCAGTCATCACAATCCTAATACAATCCTGGGTATGAAATACAAACAAATTGGCAACAAAATACTTCTGTCTCAACCCAAAAATATTGAACACGGATTGGAAGAATTAAAGATGACAGACTGTAAACCGTCTTCTATCCCACTCTCAGTCAACCTTAACCTGATGCCAGCCTCCAATGAGGATCATGGAGAATTCAAGTTGCTTAATATAAATTATCAATCTGCCATCTTCCTCATAAATTACATTTCTTGTCTCACTCATCCTGACCTCAGCTTAGCGGTTTCCAGTCTTTCTCAATTCTGTGAAAAGCCAGGCATCAGTCACTGAAGGGAATTCAAGAGATGCTGGAAATATCTACACGCCATGAAAAATCTGAAACTCACTTTACAAATAAATAACTCCAGCACTCAAATTGAATGTTACAGAAAAGCTACTTGGAGCAACAACTTGGAAACAAGATGTTCTCAATCCGGTCACCTTTCCCTTCTCTTCAACTCCCTCATTTCTTGGAGTAGCTACCAACAGCGCAATGTAACTCACTCTACAACCAAAGCTGAATTGAATCCTCTAGCCAACTCCTTCTTGGAAGCCATATGGATGCAACACTTGGTGGCTGAGCTCTGGAAGAAGAAAGTTTCACCCAGTCTTCATTTTATAGATAACAAAGGTCTAGACAATAAGCTCAAAAAGTTTGGGTGTAATTCCAAAACTCGCCACATCAACATCAAGACCAAGACTCTTTGTGAAGAACTCAATCTTGGAAAACTAATCATCAAACTTATTCTGGCTTCTAAAATGAATGCCAATGGACTCACAAAAGTGCTTCCCCTTTCTTCTCTTTCTTCTCTTCTTCAGCTAATAGATCCATCTTTCACAGCTCCAAATCCAGTCTTACAAGTCACAGGGGGTGTCAAATAATCCTGCCTCCGTGCTCTTCCTTTGTGACACTCCTCACTGTTACCTACACACTGGCGCGGACTCTATCACTATCTCAAACTCATGTCCACCTTTCACCACGCCCCAATCTTTGCTCTCCTCCCCAGGGATCCAGATTTCTCTTAGACTCCACCACGTACAACCATCAGGGACTTCTGTTGGCTCTTAATCAACTACCAACTCAACAAAATCAACTTGACATCTTGACTCTCAACATCACTACTTGGCACCTGATTGTATCTCTATCTTTCTTCATTTCTTTTCTTTCTTTATTCTTTTTATGTATTCTCTTTTGCTTGTCATCATCTCAACTCCTACGCTCATCTACTCATTTATAAATCATGGACTGACTGGTAAGACTATTTTCCATCGCCAATTCTCCAACACATGTCAGATATAACCCTCATTTATTCTTTCCTTGTCAAAGTTATCCTTTTTGTGTTATTCAATCTTCTCATTGTGTTTCTTCCAACTAACTCAACCACCACACGTCATAGCTGTCCCATGCTCAATGTTTGTTCTCTTTATTTTCTTTCTTTTTCTTTCATCTCTTTTCTTGGCTTTTTCTAAACTGATAACTCAACTGGTGTAGCCCTCTTTGATCAATAACAATTGGATTCTCTCTCTGTAACTCAACAAGGTTCTCAGCAGAAAATGTGGCCCAGTTCCTAGAGGAAGATTGGTTTGCGCGCTATGGTTCCCTTTGTCTAGTTACAGTGGACGGAGGTGCGGAGTTTTGGAGTTGCTTGATGACACTTGTTCAGAGTTGCAGGGCAAAGTTTGGCTGCATAACGGAGTACTATCCGGAAGGTGCAGGAATGGTCAAGCGGGGACACCAACCCATCAAGGAGGCCCTGGTAAAGATGTGCGGGGAAGATGGCAAGAGATGGAAAGAGGCGCTGCTGGTGGTTCTCTTTGTGGATCCAATCTCTGTGAAGCAATCAATGGGTTACTCACCCTATGAGTTTCTCTTTGGGCAGCTGCCCATCCTTTGGGTGGACATTGAGCTGGAGACATTCTTGGGTGTTGACTGTTGAAAGGTGAAATCCTCCGCAGATCTTATTGAGGCCCATGCCAAGCAGCTTCTCTGGCGCAAGGAATGTTTGCAAAGGCAGTGGAACAACTTTGGAGAACCGGGACGGCGTTGGTGCAATATTGGGACAAGCGCTGTTCCCACCGCCTCTGCAACACGTTGCAAAAAGGGGACCTGGTGCTACTGTACAATTGGAGTCTGGAGTCTCAATGGGGCGGCTTTTTGCTAATCAGTGGAATGGCCCCTATTGCATGGCCTCTAAGTTTATGGGCAGAAGCTATCAGCTTGAAGAGTTGGATGGAACACCTCTTAAGCAGAAGGTTGCGGCTTTGCACATGAAGCGCTTCTGTGCACATGGATCCACCTCTTTTGAAGAGGCGGCAGGGGAAAATGCAAGTTTGGGCAGCAACAGCGCGGCTTTGGAAGCGGTGGGGGACCTGGTTGGTTTGGATGGCTTGGCCCCTGAGGAGTCCACGCCTGACATGCGGCTCCGGCAGAGTAGAAAACTGCAAACCAATGGGGAAAGCTTCCAAGAGGGGGGTGCTAGGAAGGAAGGGAAAGCCTGATCTGGTGAGGGGGTGCTCTAGCCGGCTCACAGCCAGAAGGACTAGACACCCCAGAATGTTTTTTTCATATTTTCTTGGTTTGATTGGGTTCTTGGATTGGTACTGGCTTTGGATTGTAAATGTCAGGAATGTGGGCGTGTTGCAATGCCGGGTCTGCCTACGCAAGCACAAGCCCTGCAAACGGGAGGGGGGAAAAAGAGCAACTGAAAAAAAAAGAAGAGTTTCTTTCTTTGCTTTTGGTTTGGGCTGCTTTCTTTTAATCTTTTTCTTTCTCTATGGACGGGTGTGATAGGTCATGGATGGAGGTGTGGTCAAAGTGGACGCGGGAAAAGCTTGATTTGGTAAGGGGGTACTCTAGCCGGTTCACAGCCAGGACAACTAGGTACCCCAGAATGTTTGTTTCTCATTGCTCCTCCCTCTCTCCCCAGTTGTGCGCGCGCTGGCGGCTTGGTGTTTTTTTGTTTTGTAGTATGGTTACAGGGAACTTTGTGGCAGTTCATCTGGGGCAGTCCAGGTACCTTTTGGAACTCCAGTTCACTTACAAAAGCAAAGCGTGCCCGCAGAACTCTTAGTCGTGCAATTGCACGCAAGGCAGATCAAATCTCAGTTCTCTCTTCTCACTTTCTCAGGGCTCAGGGTTGTTCTCACAAGACTTAGTAAGAGGAAGCGCGCGCAAAGAGGTGTATTTCTTTGGGAATCAATAAGGAAAGCACAGAACAAGAAAGTAAGGAGAGGAGAAGAGGAAAAGGGGGAGGTGGCAATCCGCCTAAATCAGGTCCATAACCTCCACCATTTTCAACCAGGCCGCGTCCACAATTCCTTGGAAGGCTGCTAAGAGTTTTCGTTGGGATTTGGCTCCATGGGCGCCCAGAGCTGAGAGAAACCGCTGGAGAAGGTTGTCCAACTTGGCTGCAAAGTCATCAAAGTGTGCCTTCCTTAGCGCTAGCCCAGTGGGGACATCTGGGATCTCTGGATTGACCGTGCAAGGTGGGGCCAGAGTTGGAGCAGAGCTTGATCCAAAGGAGAAAAGAGGCCACAAGGGGGTTCCCGGGGGATCATTTGAGGGGCTTGGTTGGGCCAAAGGCAACAATGGGATAAGGATTTGGGACGGCGGGGGAGCGGCCTGTGGAGTCATAGGCCTCTCTGCTGGGTCCTGTGAACGCCTTGGGTTGGGTTCTGGTGCCGGTTCAGGAGTGGCCCCAGGGACTGAAGGAGGAACCAGTGGAGGAGCTGGAGGGGGGTTTGCGCGTTTTCTGAGTATCTCCTTGACGCGCGGGTCCCTTGTGCCTTGATTTACTTGGAGGCAGTCTGCCCAGTAACAAAGAGCAACTTGGTAGGCGGCAAAGTTTGGATAGTCCTCCTTCCAGGGAGGCCCAGCGCAAAAAAAAGGCAAAGTCAAGTTGCAACCCTCACTTGGAGGAGGGTGGCAAAGTGGGGAACCCGGTGGAGTCCACAAATCCTCCAAAATTGTGTCATTGTCCAAAACAACAAATGGGTCTGGAAAAGCCCTCTTACGCGGCCTAGGATGGGAGCCAGACTGGGGTGGGGGCATTCCCGCGCTAAGCAAGCAGCAACAAGAGGTGCAAGCATGACAGCCAGGGATTAGCAAGCACGTGTACCCTTTTTGGGCACAGAAGTTGCACGGAGTGATGGTGATGAGCGAGGGAGGTAGTCAAAGGGGTAGGGGCTTGTATGGGGATGGGCAAGAATGGTCAAGGTTGTGATTGGAAGACCTCTGGGGACAGAAATCAAGTTGGGGGGATGTGGTGTCATTATATAGCCTTGGGTTGGGAATTGTGTTGCGGCCTGTGCGCTCAGCATTTGGTAGGTCAGGCTGAGCAATTGGGGTGCACGCATTCTCAGAAGTGGCCGCTGCGGGCTCAGCAGCGGCTGCTGCAGGGATCAGCGGTAGGCGCAGCAGGACTGGCATGCCGGTTGCAGGCTGGGCTTGACTAGGGGAGGCGGGCCGTGAACCACTTGGTTATTATGGGCTCAGGAATGGAGCTGGCCCATGTTGTCTTTTTCTGTTCATATTTTGTAACTGACAAATTTAGTCAGCTTTATTTCTATCTTACTGCTTTCATTAAGATATTATTCCTGTCTCAGGCCCCCTCTGGGGGCTCTCTAGTTGTCTTAACCCTGCTACCTTAGGCCCCCTTTGGGGTTCTCTAGTTGTCCATAAATACTGGTCCTTCCCTTGGACCAGGAATGAAAAACATCTGATTACCAGTCAACAATACCGGAGTGCCCCTTCCTCCTCATCAGATCAGTTCCTCTTGACTATACAAGACATATCCTCTCTCTATTGGCTCTTTGTAGCCTTATTATTCCTCCTCATCAGGCTCCTCCACAGCCTACGATTACCGTTTCATCCCCCATGGCAATTTAGTCATTCTTCATCTCTTCACGGTTAAAAGCCGAAACTCATCCAACCAAGCCATCCGGTCAACTTCATTGTTCCAACTGGTTGCTTTTCCTCCAATCTTATTGGTCCTATACGCCTCTCCATCTCTGTTTAACCTTGTCCTATCAATCCTCCTCCAATCTGAGCACTCTTTCAACTCTCACTGATTCGAAAATAGTCTCATCCCACCATACTGTGGCCATCCTGGATCCAATTTCTCTACTATCCTGCTCTCCTTCAACTTTCTCCTATCATCCTCTCCTATGTGATTCCATCACAAATTGCATCCCATCCATTGCCCAAATCCTCATCATTCATCAATCGCCTCTTTTAACAAGACATTTCATCCTCAATTCCATCCCACTCGACCTCCAGGCAGTCCTCTCCCCATCCCACTCAATCCACCTCCTATCCTCGTCCCAAGATCGATTCTGATTGGCCCCCAAATGGGTGCGGTACTCGGTTGGCATGCACTCTTGCCGGCACAATGGCAAGCTCTCTGGAATGGTCTTGTCCAACCAACCTCAGCTCTACTCAGACAAAGATGAGGATGAGAACGACAAGATGTTGGGCACCGGATCGAGGAACTCCCACCTCCCATTACTCAATCCATCCTTTTCCTCCTCACCATCGCCCCTCGCCCCAAGCCATCGTCTCCAATCCCCATCCAAATCACCCAAGCTTCATCCCTGCTCGACCTCACCCTCTCAGAGTTTTGAGAGCTTGCTCAAGAAATTCTCCGAGGGTTTGAATGCCCTCGCTCCTCTACCGCCATCCAACAAATCTCATCAGCATCACCTCACTCAAGCCGCTTCATCCGTCAACCTTTGTAACCAATCCTCCACTCATTCATCTCCCATCATCCCATCCTTCTCCGACGATTGTAGGCTACCTCCCAGCTACAACACTCCCTCCTCACTTACCATCAAGGCCTCCTCCGCTTCCTCCCTCTCAATCCTCATCCATCATCCCCATCTTGCTTGCTTTCGCCTCTCATTTTCTTTCAACCTCACTCTTGCAACATTCTCCTTCACCTTGATTGCAAAATCTCTACACCTATCTCAACAAGGTCGGCGTACCTGGTGATGGTTTCTCAGAAGGTATCCAAAGGACCCGTGAACATTGTTGACTATCTGCTCTTGCCTCCTTGGCTGAATCAAATCGCGTCAAATCACTCTCGGATCAAGAGATCCAAATCTTACAGATCGCCGATTGCTACAGATTCTTCAAGCCACTCCGCTCCGAGCAAATACTCTATCTACCCGCCAATTCCTTCTATCCTGCCTCCAATTCCTCCTCAACTCCACTCGTCACCGCCAATACTGCATCCTTCCCCGCCTTGGTCCTTCAAGAAACCAATCGGATCGAGAAATGGTCGGATATGTTAACCTTGGATCCTCATTGCTCTTCCTCAAACCCATTGTCACTGTACAGACTCTCATCCCAATGGCAAGCCCAACAACCTTGATTTGAGAAACGATGTTTTGAAGGTGTCCCCGATCGTTGGCGGAGAGTCGCCTGGGTAATGCTTTTAGACGAGCAATATCAATCCAATCTCTCTCAATCATCCTCAAAGAAAATCCCTGTCGAAAAACTCCACCGCCAGTTTGAAGATTTTCTCCATTGCTCCATCTCAACCACTCGCTCGCTCCGTCCTCCACCCTTGCCCGCTTGCTTTCAACATCTTTTCAACAATCCAATCTCTCCCCATCTCGCTTGCACCTTGAACGCGACCTCGCTCGCTTCAAAATTCCCCCTCTTGCTGCCTTGATTGCGGCCTCATTGCTCCCTTGCTTGCTCATCAACTTCATCACCCCGATTGCTCTTGAACCTTGCCTGTGACATCAACTGCCCTCTCCGACCTCTCAACCTTGCTCGCGACATTGTTCGCGCGCTCCTCCTCGCTCGTCCGCTCCCTCTCTCACTGCCTCGATGAAGACTTTGATGGCGACCTTGTTGCTCCCTTGCTCGCATCTTCAACAACTAGCAACCTCGGTCGCATCCTCCTCGCAATTTTGCTCACTCTTTCCTTGCAGTCCCGCTTTTCCTACCTTGATCGTTGGTCACCCCAATCTTCGCGAGCTCACTCTCTCTCAACATCTTCTCTCCCAACCTCACTTGCGATCTCAATTGCTACTCATCTCTTGCTCCGCTCTTCATTCATTGATCCAATCTCAATCATCCATTTGGGGTGGTCCATTCATTTGGCCCGTCCTGTCACCTCTCATCCCCACATTGCTCCATTGGTCCATCTCAACCGCTTGCTCGCTCCCATCCATCTCCTCCGCTCCACCTGCTCAACCACCAATTGCTTCATCTCCTCCATCTCCTCCACTCCATCAACTACATCAATTCACTCCATCTCCCCATCAACGCTCCCATCATCCTCAACCTACACCTCTGCTCCCTCCAACATCGCATCTCATCCTCTAACAACTCATCCATCAATCACTCACTCCAAATCAACATCAACCATCAACCATATCAACCTCTCAATATCATCCATCAACAACATTAACAATCAACTTCAACAACAAATCAATATTCCTTCCCATCTAGTATTGAACAGGCTGGTGTGTTGGAATCCTTTCCTCCTTTTGTTCAATACTATCTGTTTATATCTTCCTATTTTCCACCCTCATTCATTACAATAAACACATTCATTATTATCCAATACTGTCATCACCCACCATTATCCTATAACTGTCACCAATCCATTTCAACTCCATCACCATCACCATCACCAACTCCATCACCATCACCATTACCATCACCATCACTATCCATCACCATCACTATCCATCACCATCACCATCACCATCACCATCATCATCCCATACCCATCACCATTACCATTACTCTCATCATCATCATCATCATCATCATCATCATCATCATCATCATCATCATCATCATCATCATCATCATCATCATCATCATCATCATCATCATCATATCATTCTCCCCATTAAGCTAGGCAACTATGCCTGAGGTCCTTGTTGCTCCTCTTAAAATAGGCTATCATTCCTCCCATATTAAGCTAGGCAACTATGCCTGAGGTCCTTGTTGCTCCTCTTAAAATAGGCTTTCATTCCCCATCTCATATGCTGACAAGGTGGTGTCTTGTCATCCTTTCTCAAATCTCATATCTCTCATTCTCATATTCTCTTCTCATATTCTCCTCTGAAATGTTGATTGGTCTCAAATTGGTTCCTAAATTTGTCAGTTAAGGTGGTGTGTTGTCTTTTTCTGTTCATATTTTGTAACTGACAAATTTAGTCAGCTTTATTTCTATCTTACTGCTTTCATTAAGATATTATTCCTGTCTCAGGCCCCCTCTGGGGGCTCTCTAGTTGTCTTAACCCTGCTACCTTAGGCCCCCTTTGGGGTTCTCTAGTTGTCCATAAATACTGGTCCTTCCCTTGGACCAGGAATGAAAAACATCTGATTACCAGTCAACAATACCGGAGTGCCCCTTCCTCCTCATCAGATCAGTTCCTCTTGACTATACAAGACATATCCTCTCTCTATTGGCTCTTTGTAGCCTTATTATTCCTCCTCATCAGGCTCCTCCACAGCCTACAATTACCGTTTCATCCCCCATGGCAATTTAGTCATTCTTCATCTCTTCAGCCCAATCACATTTGTGGGCAGTCAGTTCAAGTAGTAGGAGCGGGGCAACCGCGGGGCTATGTATGTGGATGGCCACACGCAAGCGTGGGCCAGCCCACGGGACTTGGATATTCACAAAGGTGCATTGGGAGGATACTGACAAGCACAGTGAACTTTGAGTAATGCGCGGCAGAGGGCCCCGCCACGGGAAGGACAAACCGGATTTGTGTAATGGCAGGCGGGCTGAAGCAATAGGGTGGTACGGATTAAGGTGGGGTTATGGTTCTGGGTCTAGGTTTTCTTCTTCAATTGTTTTCAGATTGTTCTTGTTTTTGTACCTAGGTTAGGGCTAAGGGGGAGGATATAAAGCGCCAGCTCCCTCAGCACAAGTTAGGGAAGGGGGGGGAAGAATCATGATCTCTCTCTTTTCTCTCTCTTAAAGGGGCATCCTCAGACCTTACAGACGCTAGAACCATCAACTCCATAACCAAGGGACAACTAAGTGAGGGTTAACCACTTTAGTTTCCACACTTACTAGGCAAAATCCTCCATGGAGTGACCCTTACAGTCACCCTCCCTTTTGGACTTGCAATTGCCGCACATTGCTGGTCCCCGCACCCATCTCCCTTTTCTGTGGTTGCAGATTGTTTTCTTGTACCATGCGCTGGAAATATACTTGACTGTTAATGCTTCTGTACATGCCTCCAAGTTGAATTTCATCCATGCCCAGAATCCAAACATGAATGGCTGACCTAGGATCATGTCACCACACTCCACCAAAAGGAACAATAGGGGTTTCCAGACCTTCAAAACCTTGACCTCTTCCCCCTCTGTTACCCCATCTACGTGGAATTCCCCGCCATTCAACACCCAAAGCCCCATTTCACACTTCCTCTGCACCAAGCCTAACTCATCCACCAGTCTAGATGGAAGCAAGTTGACCATCAACCCGCTATGCACCATTGCCCATACCTTCCGCCCCACAATTATCATTGTGATGTAGGCAAGCAGAGCCAATACAGACTTCAACCAATGCAGCTTGCAATCCACTACCTCTTCTGCCACGTTCACTTGCTGCACTGTTGTAGGAACCCGGCCTTGCCTGCACTCCTTCAACTCCTGGACCATCTTTTCAACAAACGCCGGGGACACCACTGCTATTTCCCACATAGTTAGGTGTATTGGTGTTTTGTTCCCCATCACCCTCTGTACAATTTCTGCAGCCTTCCTCTTCCCTGCGGAGCTTGCTGGCTGTCCATCTCCTGCCGGCGTGCGTGTTGCTGCCTTTGGGGCCGGTGTTTTTTCTTTAACGTCAATCTCCATCCTCTCCACTGCAACCCGTTAACTTGCTACCAGCGCCCTTACTTTGGCCTTCACTCTTTGCGCTTCGCAGCTTTCAGGCGCGGTGACTATTCCAAGCAACACCCAAGCGGCATTGGCTCAAGACTTTTCCCATTCTTGTATTTGCATCATAGGCAGTGGCTGACCCATTGTTGAGTCCACAGGTTCACCCGTTGGGAATTTATACGTCAGGCCGGACGTGTGCACCAACCCCTTGTTCATTTCTTGAGTGAGATGGGTGAAAAACAACTTCCAGTGCCCCTTCTCCCCGCAATACATACAAGTGTGTAACATTTATCCTCCAGGGGGCCTGCTGGCAGGCTGGATCCCTTCCATCATATGAGGTGGCTGTGCGCACAGTTGAGTTGGAGCCATTGGGGCTGTAGGAGCCATTGGAGCCGTCATCTGGTTGAGTAAAGTTTGTAGGTCCCGCTGTAAGACTCCAAACGGTGCTAGGCCATGGCAGTTCTGTGGAGGGGAAAGGTGCTGTTTAGGCTGCACTCCTGAGTGTTACAAAAATATTTAAATGTAACCAAGATAAAAGTTCAGAACCTGGTAAATGAGGGACCAAAGAGTAAAGGATAAAGATGATAGTAGTCGTTAGCTGGGAAACAACACTATCTGAGGCAAGATGATGCCGGGGAAAACTTGAATAGAAGAAGTCAAGGATTGTTCAGAGTTCAACAGCACAAGGCAATTGTAAGTAAGAACACCCACAAGCTAATAGCTCTGGTCGTCAGCAGAAGCTTAGGAAAGATCAACTCAATCCCAAACAACCTCCAGTTTCTCAATTAACCTGCCCAACTCTCTGCAATCAAGTGCTTGAAGGGTACCAGATAACTGTGGGTGGCTGCACAAGACAAAGCTAATTGTTTGATGAAGCTCTAGAAGCAAAACAGTAACTGATTCAAACAAGAATAGCCCAACACTTCTCAAGGGACTCAAGATTAGCGTGGCAGAATTCAACTTCAAAAGAAATAAAAGGATGTTTAACACTCCAGGTTTTAAGCTTAATAAAACCTCTTCAGTCAAACGTGACTGGTTCCAGAAAGATAATCAAAGGATGATCAGGACTATTATGGTTGGATAAAGGGATCAGGAGTGGTGTAACACACTCAAGAATTCAATCAGTCAAATTCTTCTTCAACCAGCAAGGCTATTGGTTGGTGATAAAGATCAAGGATCAGGATTTGAGTATGGAGGCTCAAAGTTCAAGGGGAAATCATGGATATACCCAGAGTTAAGTCTCAGATAAAGGGGAATGAGACCCTACAGATGATTTATTTCAAGATGATAATGATGATCATTCCGTGATAAGATGCCATAAGATCCCCCTCCATGCCAAAAGGCAGGGGAGAGCCCCTCCTTATATGGGCAGGAGGCCCTGTTAGACTATGTACAAGTGATACTACAGATAGAGCGGAAATATATATATATATATATATATATATATATATATATATATATATAGATAGATAGATATATATATATATATATAGATAGATATATATATATATATATATATAGATAGATAGATATATATTTTTGAACGGACATGAGAAACTGACGAGAAAACAAACAACAAAGAAATAATTGAAATAATAAAAAAAATCTGGAGTGAGCAGGAATGGAACAGTCACCAGCCCATGCCAATAATGGGCATGGGCAGGAGACCCACGGGTGAAAAACCATGCGGACAGGCTGACAGGCCCGGGCAATTGCTGGCCCGCGGATGGTCGCGCAAGAGCGGCCGGAGGAGACAGTCAAAGCGGACGCAGCAGGGGGGTGATGATTGGGTTGATGGGGGGAGATGAGAATGCAAGACCAGCCATGGGAACAATGGGGTGATGATGATTGGAGGAGAGCAATTGGGTGATGATGGATGATCAATCTTGTGCTGGACCAGTTTGTTTAGAATTTGGTGACCATCCCAATATTTAACAAGATGATTGAGATGAGCCCAGATGATAGGTCTTTTGATTGTTGTCCTTGATGGTTTTAGTTGGTCGTTTGAGTTGTGATCAATTGATCAACAGGAATGAAGGTGGTGAGAAGATGTTGGCGTGAAGCTTGACTAAGAGGGTGTTATTGATAATTGTCTGATCCTGGGTCTGCTAATTACTAAATTATTTGTGGGACTGATACCCTCTTTCAACCGATGAAGGATGGTGATCATGGATGACTGCCGCGGAGAGATGAGGGTGCAAGATCGGGTGAGGAGGACAAGGTTGATGGCCATCTCCGGCAAGATTGTTGGTCCATTGGTTGGATGACCGGCCAGGGTGGGAGATAGGGGTGCAAGATTGGTCGTGGTAACAACCAATTGAGTCAGCAGATGGAGGTTGTTCCCATGACCGACCTTGCGCGGATGACCAGATTGGATGGCAGCAGGGTGAGGGATGATGATATGTTAAGCAAAAGGTGGGATCAGGTCCATCGGGATGGATGAATGATAGGATCAATGGTGGTGAAGTTGCAATTGGGATTTGGGGTGACGGTCCAAGCGGAGGAAGATTGGGCCGAGCAGGTCTTGGCCCGCGCATTTGGCCAAAAGGAAGGGGGGAACAAAGAGAGAAGGAATTGAAAGCAATGCCTAGGTGATGAGACCAAGAGAGGCCTGTCCTAGACCACTGGGACAGAGGAATGCTTGGCAGGATGAGGAAATTGGAGGAGTGATACTGATACAAAAAAAAAATTCATTTTTTTTTTTTTTTTTGATGAATGACACCTAAATAAAAGAATCGTAAAAAATTTTGAATTTTGCGCATCTGGTCCAAGGTGTCCAGATTTGGTCACCACACCCCAATATTTCCATCATTTTGACCACCAATGGTTCTGGAGCGTGCCAGGAGGTTGTGGATGGTGTTTTTGTGGGGGCCAGCACTGAGGATGTTGCCAAATTCTTGGAGACTGCTGGGTACATTCTCACTGTGTCTGCAATGAGCTTGTCTAGGTCAATTTCGCTCTCCATGGCCTTGCAGATAACCCATAGGTCTGGAAGGATTGTGACTCTCCCGTCTAACAATCTCTGGACCAACCTGTGATCTTACAGATGCTGTTGCAACTGCAAATGCAGCTGCAGAGCAAGCCTGCTTCATAGCCCCCATCTTCCCTACAATGACTTTGCTCTTTGCCAGATAACCATAGATCCACTCAAACATTGAAATATATTCCACCAAACCTTTGTGCTTCTGTACCCCTCTGTGTTTGCTTTCCTCCGACGCAGACCGTTCAAAATTGCTCTCCTGGAAAGGGGGCTTGCGCTTTCCCCACCTGGCCAACATCTTGCTCTTCAGCCTCCCCCAATCCTGCCTTTTTTACCCAACCATTTCTTGCACGTCCCAAAGCTTCTCTTCCTCTGTGATGAAAAGGACAACTGTTTGGACCTTATCTGCGCCCTTGGTGTCTGCAATACCTTCAAACCTAGCAAGAAATTGTTCCACATCCATGGTGCTGAACCAGAGGTGAGGGAACTCCCTTGGCCTAAGCCATACACAACAAGGAGCCTCAACTACCATGTCCAACAACCCTCCCTCTGATGGGGGAGCAAACCCACCCATCCTAGAAGCAGGAGCGGCCGGTGGCAGAGGTTGAGCTGTGGCTTCAAGCACTGGTTGTAAAGGATAGGCAGGCAGAACATTGTATCCTGGAGCGTTTTTTGGCAGCATCCTGAGTTAACTTTGAGAGACCAAGGACAAAAGAGCTTTCCTGGCCAGACCCCCAGATGTGGAAACAAGAGAATGTGGTATCCCCCAAGTTGTCCCCAAGTTTGGAAGTTAATGGTCCCAGCATCTGTAAGGATAAGGATGCCCCCTTAAGAGATAGGGAGAAAGAGAAGAGAGTAAAAAAAGATCTTATTCCTTCCCTGCCCGCATCCATGGTTGTACAATCTCCCTTCTTCCTCTTCCCTCCACAACCCTGCGCTGAGAGTGAAGACTTTATGCGTTGTGGAAAGAATAGAGGTCATCCCCCTATAATTGTCCCAAGGTTTGGAAGTTAACGGTTCCCTGCATTTGAAAGGAGATGAGGATGTCCAAAGTCGCACTTAAATAAGAAATAGAGATAAGGAGATAAGAGATAGAGAAAAGTAGAGAGAGAGAGAAATCGCCAATCCTTCAATCCTAAGAACTTTCCACCTGGATGTGTATCCGGTATGAGTTCCTTTAATCTCCTGATGAGATGAGTGATTCAGCCTGATGATGTGATGTGATTCTTCCTCCTCTGCCTCTATGCTTCAATGCCTCCTCCTAACCCGGAGTTGAGAGTGAGGATAAGTCCTCCCTCTCAACCCTAACCTAAGTACACGCGCAAATAACAGTATGACAACAAAACAGAAAACAATCCCAAAACAGAAACCCTAGCCTCCTCTCCCCACCTCCTCCGTACCAAACTCCCCCTGTTGTCCGTACGCCGTTCCATTCATCCGGTTCGTCCTTCTCATGAAGCGGTCCTCGCACTGCGCCCTACTCAGAGCCCCCCGCTGTAGAGACTCCTGTGGGATTATATAAAATAAAAGTAGCAAATAGCTTGCTGGCAGTCCTTGAAGGGGAATTTAGCATTACTTCTACTCCTTTAGAGTATTAGTAAATACTAAGAGTGGTTTTTAATTGCCTGCCCTTCTAGTACTATAGTAAGTCTGCACAATAATTTATTTAAATTAATGGCTGGTTTCTTTGAGACTTAGTATAGGTCTCAGATCAGACCTTGATTGGTTATTAATTTTTATTGGTAGGGTTGTTGAAGAATGGACCAGATGTATTGGCTTATTGGTTAGTGGTTGATCAGATATGTATGGTCTTAACCAATATCCCAATATTAAAGGGTTCAAGGGTTCTATCAAAGGGGTGGTTCAGGAGAGGAACCAAGGATGGGTTTACCCACAGGGGGCTGGGTAGAGGAAAAAAAGGTTGGTAATCCCTTTTTGGTTGTGCTCTCTTTCTTTGTAAGGGTAATTATTGAGTGATGGGTCGTTTCCTTTAATTTGGTGCTGAATAGCTCAGGTCACAGAAGGACCCTTATTCAAAGCACCTAATGGGGTGGTTTCAATGGTTGATGAGGTTATAAAATTGGTCTTTGATTTCCCTTTTTCTTTATTGTTACACTGACAATCTCCTTTTTTTTATATATCTGGGTAGGACCACAGATGATTGGGTGGTAATTGGATGATGAGTAGTTGATGAGTGGGTGGAGCTCCTGGATGGTGGATGATGATGGTGATGGTAGTGGGGGATACAACCTGGATAGGGCAGAGAGGCCCTCCTTAAATAGAAAATCTGGTCCTTAGGGGATGCTCAGGGCTGCCCCTGAGGGTGCCCTGGGGCTTCCCCTGTTACAGTGGGATACAGGTACATGAGACATTTTAGCTGGTTGGGAAAATCTAATACAGTTACATGAGGCATTTCTGCTGGTTGGGAAAACCTAATACAGTTACATGAGGCATTTCTGCTGGTTGGAAAGAGGTTGTACTGGGGTTACATGCAGGCACTTGCCTACATTAATTGCTGTGTAGTGCTGGGTTGAATTTGTGCTATGGTGAACTGGTACTGGTGGGTTGTTTGGATCTACATGGTCCTAGCTGCCTGCATATATTGCTGGGTAGTCCTGTGGTATTTTCACTGGTGGTTGTTTGGTTACACATGGCCCAGACTGCCTGCATACATTGCTGGGTATTCTTGTGGTGCCTGTACTGGTGGTTGTTTGGATCTACATGGCCCTAGCTGCCTGCATATATTGCTGGGTAGTCCTGTGGTATTTTTACTGGTGGTTGTTTTGTTACACATGGCCACAGACTGCCTGCATACATTGCTGGGTAGTCCTGTGGTGCCTGTACTGGTGGTTGTTTGGATCTACATGGCCCAGACTGCCTGCATACATTGCTGGGTAGTCCTGTGGTGCCTTGTACTGCTGGGTGTTTGGTTACACATGCTACTGGCTGCATAAATTGCTGTGTGGTGCTGAGGGTTGTTGGTACTGGTAGTTTATTTGGTATCACATGCTACTGGCTGTATGTACTGGTGGTTGTTTGGTTACACATGGCCCAGACTGCCTGCATACATTGCTGGGTAGTCCTGTGGTGCCTTGTACTGCTGGTTGTTTTGGTTACACATGGCCTTGCTTATGGTTCTGAGTATACAGGTGAGGTGATTGGTTGTATGTTTGGTTGAGGTGTTATGTTGGGATGTTACTGGTATGTCTTTAGGGATTCCCAGTATACCCATATGGCCTTTCACTAGTTTGTGATACCTGGGTGTGATATGAGCTGTCCACAATTTATTTTGGCTGTATCTTCTAAACCATGAGAGATAGAGGGGTAGTTTGGCTGGGTGACTATGGGTTATTTTTGGTGTAGAATCCATTTCTGAGGTTAAATTTATGATTGGGATTATATTTGTACTAGAAAATTGAGTCTGATGGCTATAGATTAGGTTTGGTCTACCACACCGCGCCTGTCCGTATCCGTTTGTCTGCGCCCGTCGTGGGTGTTTGGTAATATCCGGCATGATCCGCGCGCTCATCTGTTCCTTCATAGCCCTCGCATTGCTCCGCCCCTACGTATCTGAACCGGCGCGCCCGCAAACCTAGTCAAGCGCACTACCTTCCGAATCCAATCTCCGGGGTGGATTGCCGCCCACACCGCATTTGATGCTGAGCCCAACCCGTCCACCAGGTGCCGAGCCAAACAGCGGCTGCTGCTGATCCAGCAGCAGCCGCTGCTGAGCACTCCGCATACCCTAGTGCTGAGCCCGCTTGCCCCCAATGCTGAGCGCGCAGCCGCAAAGCAGTTCCCAATCCATGTCTATAAATTGACACCACAGCGTTCACTCTTAACCCTAACCTAAGTACAAATGCAACAACAGCCCAACAAAAAATAGGAGAGAAACCCTAGGAACCAGAACCCTAACCTAACCCTAACCCATATCCATACCACCAAACCCTCCAGCCCACCTGCCATTGCACACATCCGGTTTGTCCTTCTCATGACGCAGCCCTCCCCCACGCCCTGCTCAGAGCCCCCCGTTGTTTGTATCCTCCCAGGGCACCGCGTGATTTCCTGTCCCTGCGGGTTGGCCCGTGCTTGCGCCCGCCCACCCCACTCCTATAACCCCCAATTGCCCTGCTCAACCTTCCCAAACTAACCACCCCACAAACCTGGTCAGGCTGGCTCCATTCCTGGGTCCGTAACATCCAAGTGGGTTGTGGCCCACCACATCTGATTTAGCCCAACCCGCGCCTGGCATGCTGAGCCAGGCGGTGCCTACTACTGAGCCTGTAGCGGCTGCTTCTGAGACTGTGCGCATCCCAAATTCTGAGCCTGACCTACCAAATGCTGATTTTGACGGCCACAACACGGTTCCCAATCCAAGGCTATATAACAAAACCACAACAGTCATAGATGTCTTGGAATAAAGAATTGACAATCTCTGGAAAAGTCCTTCCTTTTCCCAAATGACCCTCTGATTTATTGCACACTATTAGTATAACTTTATTTCCAGTTTAAAATTCTTCTTTAATTGATTTGATTCTTGAATATTCCTACCCTTCAAGTCACATCCTTGGAAGTATCCAGACATATTGATAACTTAATTTTCACCCATAAAAACCTGAAACCATGTCAATTATATCAAAATAAAGTATCAATATGTTCCCAATCAACTGAAAACAATAGAAATCACTCAAATTGCAAGTACTGAAAGTGGCACTGGGTTGTATGTGATTTTGTTGGAAGTTTTGGGCCAATGGCTTGGTCAAATCCCCAGGAAAAGGAGATTCTCAAATACATAATTGATGAAATTTTTGAAGAGGAATATGAGCCAAGTCTGGGTGATTCAAACAACAAAATAAAAAGGAAATATGTTTGAAGAATCAAAGTTGATTCAAAGGAATGAACAGGTCCCAAAAGTAAGCTAGGAATGGAGGAATGCAAGTAAATATGAAGATGGATTTAGAAAGGAGTGGTTGTGATCACAATTTATGAATTGGAGAAGGAATTTTCAAGGGTCTCAAAGCAGTACTGGATTGTTGAGACTGCTAAAAGAAACTCAGTTTGTACATTGTAGATGGGAATTAATCAAGAGAAGGGGGAAGAAAAACAAAGGGAACAAGCAGAATAAACAGAAGAGGAGGGAGGAGAGATGAAAAAGGTGCAGTAAGAAATTGAAAAGCTCAAGGGATTGGGAAAGGTGGAAACTTTGGGTTAAATGGTTGATTCAAGGCTCAAATGATTGGATTTTCAGGAGGTAAGGCTGGTAAGGAGATATGAGGAAGTGAAGGAATGGGAAAGAAGTTTGAGTAACCAGGAGGAAAAACTGAAGTTGTTGGAGAAAAGGTTGAAACACCACATGGTTGAAGAAGGATTAGTAGCGTCAAACATCAAAGTTGGTTGAGTATTTTCAATTTTTTTTCTGGTTTATTGGGACCTTCAAGAATGGCTCCAGGTGGGTGTCCAAAAAAGTGAAGATGTGGAGAAATCAAAGAGGGTCAAGAAATTTGAAGAAATATGTTGAGGAATGGGAGAAGGATTCAAAGGAAATTTGGCATTAACTTTGAGAATAGTAAAGGAGGTGAAGTTGACATAGGTGAATATAAAAATACTATATATAAAAGATATTATCAAGAGACTGAAGCTGGAAGTTATAAAACTGTTGAAAATGTTTTTTTGTATGTTTTAATAGTTTTTTCTTTTGGGTGGGGGGGGGGGTGTTGTATATGGCCCAGGATGAATTCATGTCGAAGAAGTTATTAAAACAATGCTGTTTTTTTAAAAAAAGGCATCAATTAAGAATTTTCTTTTTGTTTGATTAGATCATGCCAAAAGACATAATTGGCCTGATTATATTGCCCCCCCCCTTAAAATCCCACCTTCTGGGATGGGTTCCCACCCCAGGAAGGCATTTAAACTTTAAAACAATGTGCCAATACAAAACACGTTTAATTTTAGAAATTTAAGGTTTGCCATTCTTTTTAAGGTTTACAGGAGTTTTTGGAGAGAAAACACCTTTTGAGGATGTATTGGGCCCCCAAAGACCTGTAAACATTCATTGGGGCCTTGGGGGGCTAAATTAAGACCTCTAGACACCCTGTGGAGTCTGTCTGAGGTAGAATCCTTTGGAGAATTTAATGATAGACATCACTTGATCAGTCAATGAGGGACTTAAACATACAAGCAATATCAATTTCTTGAAAGGAATTGGAATTATTTTAAAATAAAATAAAAAAACATCATTGAATGTAAGGAAAATAAGAAAAATGATAAGAATTTATTTTTTTTTTTACAAAAATGGAATATTTTTGGTGTAATTTAAATAAATTTGTATGAAAGATAAAAAAACATACAGAAATGGTACCTATACCTGTTTGATGCCAGGAATACAAATTTTGTGAAATATTTAAGCAAAAACATAATCCCAATTAATTAGAAAAAATTTTGTAACATATTTCTTTGACATAAATTCAAGAGTTCTGATGGAATGTAAATGCATCTGTACCAAAAATAAAAAGAAAACATTAGAAAAATGATACATCTATCTATTTCATGAAGATAATTCAAATATGATTAAATATCCCTCAAAAGCTTCATCAAGTACAAAAATCAAAAGACTTCATATGCAAGATTGATTTCTTTGAGTAAGATTTGATATTCAAAGTGGGATGTAAATAACTTATTCCAAACATAAAAAAGACAACAAGGCTAACTATACCTATCATAAGAGGATATTCCAAATAATTTGAACCATTAAAAAAAAGAATTAATGAGTTAACATAATGATATTGATCAAATAAAAAATTGAGGTATTTGAATAGAAACTGATACACCTCATGGAATGTAAGTATGTGTTTACAATTTTATGGTTAATGATTTAATTCTTTCTGGAATTACAGATTGAAGATTTCTCACAAATGGAAACTTAAGATACATCAAACCTATCATGTTTTAAATTTTTGGTACAAGTGTTGAAGAAGTTTTTCCTGATCTTTCAAGACTTTATCAATCAGTGACAAGAAACAGATCCTTGAGGAAGAACAAGGTGCTGTTATAGATTAATCAGACTTGCAATGCATCTATATTTTCAATCATAGCCAGAAGCAAATCTTTGATCAGATAATGAATCCATGCAATTCTTCTCAACCCTCTTACTTCTTTATTATTGGACCTGGTTGGTCTGCAAAAGCCATCCCAGACAAAATCATGCTAGGTTCTATCAGATCATCTGAAAGAATATCTATGGCTTGTGATGGTAGTCAAATAGCTGCCATGAATCTACCCAATGGAACAAGAGCTCAACGCAACTTTGGGATTCCCTTGAGGTTAAATCAATCCTCTGTATCTAGAATATCAAGGAATTATTAAAGGGGTGAATCTCTTAAAAAGGCTTGTTGGATAAGCTGGGATGAAGAAAATTAAAGTCATAGGCATGCTCTTGAGTTTGTTGAATGGCTAATTCAAGACGCCAAGAAAAAACAATGATCACCTGATTACAACTGACATACCTGAGGACAAAGGGGCCCTTTGTGCGCTGGTATGTCAGCCTCCTGGATGACAAGATCCTTGCTATCCTTTAGCTACCAGATGTGATGAAATAAATAATAAATATATTATTCAATAAATGAAGCAAAAATCCATAAAATATTTGGATAAAGCTATTGCAAGGTTGGATTGGTTTGGTTATGATTGAATATTATTGATCAATTTTAATAAATTGATCATTAAATAAATTGATCATTAAATAAATTGATCATTAAATAAATTAATGGAGGGGCCACAATGATATTGGGGATCTTTAACACCTCTTTTCAGTGAATTCAATTTGAAAAAATGTAGACCTGGTTACTCTGGAACCTTTAATTTACATTCTTAAAGGAGATATTGCCCAAAGATAATATATATATATATATAATATGATGGAGTGGCATGGCCTTATAACCAAGCTTCCACTACAGAAAAAGGATAATAAAAATCACTGGTATGTTATTGGATCCTTTAGGTACCTTTTTGGGATGAGTACTGATGGGTTAAACCTGTTACTGGGGTTAAAAGGTTGTTCAGCAGTTTAAATTGATAAAAAGAGTTTTGGGATGGATAATATTAATCAGACCAAAGCCATAAATCACTTAATTATATTTTATAAGTATTTCATTACCTTGGCATGATGTCTGGATGTAAATATGACTGGGTCCGGGGTATCAATAACCTCAAAAGAGCTCTATATTTATAGCTTTTTGTGTCCCAATTCTGTCCTTCTGAGGGATACATGGGCTCAAAGGGACGGGTGCTAAGGCTAGCAGAGTATCCAGGGGTAGCCTGTCATGTGTTTTTGGTTCTTTAAAACACGTAACATCTAATTCCACAGGGTATGGGAATTATTTTAATTTTTTTTATTGATGTTTTGACATGTCAATAACACTAATCTATCCACCTGATCATCATTTTATTAATTATCCTTAGTAATTGCTCCTAGGATGTTAATAAGTCTTCTTAGTAGAAATTCCTATGGGTAATCTTATTTCAGATGGGTTCTCATTATGTATTAGCTGATGGGAATAAAATCATAATAATGATTTTGATCCTTATTTTTGAGATTCTGTTAATTTACTTGAAATAATTAATTAAAAATATACACTATGGGAATATATGTAATAATTTTACATAATCAGTTTCCTCAATATGTCACGGACAGACTGATGTCTTGAGTTTTTCACAATTGTATTTTTAAAGGATTTTAAGATATTTTCAAACTGTAGTTTTCTTACTTTTGCCATTTTTGGTATTTTTATTATATTTTATAAAAAAAATATGTAAAGAGTTTATTCAAGTATTTTTATATAATTTTATGTATTTTTAGACTATCTACTATCCACGGGGATATTTATTACATATGTAGTATGTCCTTGTATTAGTTGTAGCATTTTTACCTGGTACCTTGGCTTTTCAAGCCGTCTGTCAGTCTGTCAGTCTGTAGTCCTGCGGCTGCGTACCTGTCAGATGTCCAGGGCTGCGTACTTGGCTTGTCAGGGTAAGCACACAGGGTGGTAGTGCTGCTGCTCAGCGGCATGCGGATGTATTGGTTGCCGTGGCTGCGGGTGGGAATTGTGACAAATCACATTTCCATCTGTAACTCCTCTAAATCACAGAATTCCTGGATTCTGACACCAAATCCATTGTGAAACCTATACGTGGGATTGCATGTGAAATATTCACATGGACAAAAAATTCCAAGGCCACGTCTCTTTATAAATTTTCCTAAATTATTTAAAAATTTAAGCAGTGGGAATTTGAGGTAGGTGTCAGTGAGTGACCCTACCTTCAATATCATGTAGAATCATCATTTGAAATAATATTTTGAATATTATTTCTGCCTTACTATGCTATTTATTTATTTATTTTATTTTGTTACTTTTGCAGCTTGCTCTGCAATAGTAGCAAGCTGATATGGTTTGTCACTTGTAATCAGGTTATCATTGTTTTTTCATGGTGAGACCTCATGGATTCCAAACTAACTCTTGTAGGAAAAGTGATGTGTCCTTGATGGAGACTTTAGACAAATCTTACCTGTGGTTCCAAAAGCTACACATCCCCAAACTGTTGATACAAGTTTGGTTGATTCAGCTTGCTGGTGACATTCTTAAGTTTTTTGCTCTAGTTCAAACATGCATGCTTCAGTGGATCCTGATTACCAGAATTTCTTACTCAATGTTGGGAGATGGCCTGAATAATTTAGAGGGTTCAAACAAGATCCTGCTTCTTGATCATATGGTGATTGATGGCTACAGTGAAGATCAAGCTCTGGATAGGTTAATCAAGAATGTTTTTTCCCAAACTTGCACCATTGAAATCTTGAAAGATTTGTTTTCTAACGGACTGAGTCATTTGATGTTGCAAAGATGCAGCAGTCTACAACAAACCTTGTTACCAGATCCTCTTTTTTGATTTTTTTACATCTTTCCAATCAACCCACATTTGATCCCCAATCCAAATTATTAAATTCCCATCAGTACCCTAAATTTGGTGGCAATAGTCTAGTGGATCGATAGATAGATAGATAGATGTCCATCTAGACACACAGTGTAAGATCGATCTCCCCGTTACGAGCCATATATATGTGTATGGACTGTGCACGGCACACAAGCCGACTAGGATGGCCTAGCCGTGGGTTAAGCCATTTCCCCGTCCTTGCGCCCTCGAGTCAATCGATATGGATTTAAATCTGTCCTATCGATGCATAGGTGATGCGCACACATACTTACCGAATCTGTGCCGTGGTCTGATGAGGTGGTTGGTTATAAGATGTAAGATACTCAGCATACCGATTTCTGCTGATGATCGAGGATGGCTGAGTAAGCTAGTCCTCGTTGTCGTCGTCGTTGTCGTCGTCGTCGTCGTCGTCGTCGTCGGGGCAGGAGTGATGATGATCACAGCGGCGGTCAAGAGGGACGACGGGAGCGCGAGGGACTAGTTGGATGACGATGGGTTACGAGCGAGGAGGAGGCGAAAGAGGAAGGGGATGGTGGTCATGAGGCTAGCCCATCATCAGTACAGGGTCAGGGATGACCACGACGTAGATACATTTATATACATCCCTCCCTCCATACAACCCACACACACGTACACGTTCAACATGATACTAATTATCGCTCGGTCAGTCTGGTCTTAGGTCGACTGTCTCATCCCAAGCTCAGGCAATGCTCGACCCTGGCAGTAGATATTTACAAATAGGTATCGTCGAACGATACAGACTCTTACTTACGATCATGAGCCTCATCAGCTGGAGCTCATCATCCATGAACGAGTAGGAAAGTGATGATGAGGATTAGGATGATGACTTATGTACCGTGCCAATACTGCCTCGATCACTCAGCAGGATTACTGGTCGAAAGGCATTCCTAGGAGATCATCGGTTGAACCTAGGACTGTCTTACACCCCCTCTGACTAGACTACCTCCTCCCATCGATTAACCCCACCCCACTGCTCAGCTCATGACCACGATCGAGATGGGTGGTCATGAGTAGCCAGTCTGAGGCTCTGCTCGGTCGGCCCTCTCCCGCCAGATCGAATCCTGTCACCGTCATCACTGCCACACTTCAAGCAGCCTCCCGCCGGCTCCGATCTCTCCGGAACGCAGTGCCGCCTCACTCGCTTCGTCATCGGCTCCCGAACCTGCCCGTCCATCCGACTCCAGCTCGGTCCCTGATCGCAGCAGGCAGACCGAGAAATTTAGAAATCGAGATCGGTCTTGCTCCCAACGCCCATCATCGTCATCACCATCGCCATCACCATCGCCATCGCTCGACCCCCTCATCCCCGCCGGCTCTTGGTCTCCCTAGGCTCTAGCTCTCGCGACCCAGCCTCGCCGTCGAGGATCCAGCGAACGCCCACCCCAGCCGGCCATCGCCGCCCCCGCCCGCCCAGCCGCTCGCCGCCCCCTCATCCCCTGATCCCTCACCCTGGCCCCAGCCAGCTCGAGCTCGACTCTGACGGTCTCCTGCTGGCTCACGCTCGACCCCCTCCTCGGCACCACCCACCAGCGCCATCCCCACCCACCAGCGCAACCCTGCCCCACAAAACTCATCTCACCAACTCCCCTCGTGAACGCTCGACGGCCAGAGGAAGCTCTCCGCCCTCCGTACCCTCCAAACTCACCTCCCCAGTGCCATCGGCCTCAGTCCATCCTGCCCGACCTCCCCCCAGCCCCAGCCTCTCCTCGAATCATCGTCCAACCCCCTCCCTCCACCGGCTCACCACCATCCCCATGCGCTCCCTTGCTGCCTGAGATCCCCCAACCGGCTCGTTCGTGCGTCTCTCTCTCTTGCATACCATCGACTCTCGATCTCTCCGTATCATGCTCATCCCAGTTCTCATCCCCCCTATCCTCCTCCGCTCGCAGATCATCCTCCCCCGAAGGATCCCTCGATTCATCCTCCTGCCCCCCCCCCCAGCTTAGATAGACATGAACTCAACCCCCACTCCACCCCCTGGCTTATCGGTCATCTCCGCCCAGCAGCAACGGGCCAACGAACTAGCCAAGATTGCTAAGACTCAGATCGTCTTCAAGATCGGCGGCCTCACCGAAGAAAACTTTGCCTACGCTCAGCAGGAGATCCAAGCCGTCAGTCCTTTTTCCTATGCTCCCTCGACCCCTCACCCCGCCAACCGTCCTCAAGCGTCATGCCTTCCTCCCTCCACTCTCCCACTCATCCCCTCGCTCGTCTCGACCAGGTCGTTCGACAAAACCCCGGCGATACCGACCTCTTCTACATCCAACGTCTCATCCACGCCTCCGTCTCCGCCTTGGGATTCCAATCTACTCATCTCCTCAATAACAACCTCTTACTCAACTCCCCAACCCAATCTCAACTCGCCCTCCGACTCCTCACCTCGGAGCTCAAGAAACTCTCCCGTGATCCCTTCACCGCTCACAAGTTCGCCGACGCTCTCAATTCCGGCCTTAACTCGGGTGGCCATGCCGAGGACGCCTTCGATCTCAAAACCTTTGTCGCCAAGATCCGTCTCGTCGGCCTTGAACTCGTCACCCTACTCCATCCCCTCGTCTCCTTGCCCAACCTGCCCTCGGGTGCACCCCTTCCCAGTGGCTCTCTTCCCCCTGGTCTTCCCCCTCCACTCGGTCACCATCCCAACGTGCTCGCTAAGAAACGCCAGATCGCTAAGGACGCGGTCCAAATCCTACGTGATTCGATCGGCGTCGCCCTTCACAGCCTTTCGATCCCCATCAATCCTTCCAGCGTCGGCCCGGGTATCGATGCCGGATCCTCTGCCTCCGAGGAACAGATGCCAGAGTTGACGGCCATCCAACTCTCCAAGTTGCTCTCTATCATGATCTCTGATACGCCCGTCCCATCCGCCGAGGACGGCAAGGAGCCCGAACTACTATGGACTCCCACCGTTCAACGGGCTACCGTCCAAGCCATCGTCTCCAGGGTCGGTCAGGAGCTCGCCTCCCAGATCGCTAGCCATTGCCTCGCCGATGCCGAGTTCACCTCCAATCCAAGCCCCATCGCACTCCTCTATAGGATCTGCTCCGATCCAGTCATCTGCTCCGCCGACCTCTGTAAGACCGTCCTGCTAAAGACCAAGCGTGGCAGCGGACCGGAAACCGAAGAGGTCAGAGATCAATTAGCCGAGCTGATCGAACTGGCCAACAAGTATGGTAATGAGTTCCCCATCGATCACGTCAGTTGGATCCGAGCGGTCGGAGAGGTTTATAATAGCCGGATTCGTTGGAACGAGGTCGTCCGATCAACCTTCGATCGACGCGCTCAGGACGTCACTCTCCCCGATGGCTGGGGACTTCGTTTCTTGGGAAAGGTTCTCAGCTTGGCACCCTCCCTCTCGATCTCACCATCCGAAGCTCCCAGCCCTACCCCTACTGCTAACAAAACGCTCCAAGTGGAACCATCCCAAACTACGGTATCCAAGTCCAAAGCTATCTCAAACTCATCGCAGCCAAGTCGACCTACCTCTCCATCCGTTCTCAAAACCGTCCCTCCTCCATTCAACTCGCCATCATCGACCGCCGCTATATCAAGCTTGTTCGAAAGATGGACCCATCAATATACCAAAATCCGCCTGATCGATCGTTTGCTCTACTTACCACTCGATGCATCACCCTTCTTGCATGCCCTCAAACCTAATCCGCTGGCCCCCATGAATGGCCCGAGTTGCAAAAAGGTCGTCTCGGCCGAGGATGTCTCCAGTAACTCTCCCACCGTCAGGGTCTTGGCCAAGTCGGTCGAGATGAGTGGTTGGAATGTCAAGGAACTCTTGTGCGAAGTCGCCAAGTTGCTCTCCCCTCAATACTCGTTCCAGGAGGCTCAAACCGAGGCTGATGAGACGGTCGAGAAAGTGGTCGAAAAAGCAAGCGATATCATGGAGAGAGCCTGCAAGACTAATCCAGAATTGGTCATGATGGCACTCATCCAAGTTCCGGTGAGTATCCAGTTTCCGATCCGAATTCAAGGCTTAGTTCGCTGATCCCCCTGATGCTCAATGATGATATAGACTCCCTGGGCACTTCTCCATAACGATTTGGCTGCCCGGTTACTCCAGTCCTTCCTCAAAGGACATCCTTCCCATCAACTCGTCTTCCTCCGAATCTGGCAGTTAGATCCTGATTTTCTCATGACCGCCCTGAGGGATTTTTATCACGAAAATGAGATGAACGTGACTCGTGTCTTGGATATCACTCAAGATCTCAAGATCCTCGATCAAGTGTTAAACTATCAACCCAGTGTTAATATGATCCTCGATATCGCCTCACTGGCTAGTCGAAGGGAGTATCTTAACTTGGAGAAATGGTTGAGTGACCGAACGACCCAATACGGAAGTTCCTTCATCAATGGTTGTTTGGACTTTTTGACCAAGAAAGTCAAGCACGATCTCCTGAGGCAGTCTATCGCCAATAATGATACTAACCCTGCACCTCCCCCGGAATCGACGACCCTAAGCCTCAGTGCCCCTACGGTCTCGATCTTCATCCGGATCATTCGTCTGAATCACGAACTCTTGAGCCTAGAAGAATTGGAACGGTTCAAGGAAACCCGAACTCAATCGATTCAACTCCATCCCAAGTTGATGAACTTTATACCAGGTAATGAGGATGAACCGGGTATGCAGGTTTCCTCCTTCGATTCGAGGATCGAAGCCGAGGTCGATTCGTTTTACAAAAAGATGTACGACCTCGAACTGTCGGTCGATCATATCATCCTCATCCTCAAGTCGATGCGAGACTCGGCGGATCCCAAGAACCATCAGTTTCTCGCTTGTCTGCTATCAGGCTTATTCGACGAATACAAGTTCTTTTCGACTTACCCATCCAAGGAACTCATCTTGACCGCCTCACTGTTCGGATCTTTGATCCGTGAGCAGTTAATCGGCTACGTTCCACTCGGTATCGGTGTTCGATACGTCCTGGATGCCATCCGAAACCCGATCGAATCCAAATGGTACGAGTTTGGGAGCATGGCGCTTAGCAAGTTCGTCAATCGGTTAGAAGAATGGCCCCAGTTGGCCTTGGCAGTTTCCGAAGTCGAATCGCTCAAGTTGACCCATCCCGATGTCTACCTACGCGCCAAGACCGTTTTGAACGGCGAGAATTACAAAGATGTTTATCTGTCCACGATCGTTGGGGATCCTGACGAGGATAACGAGAGTGGCTCGAAATCGAAAGATGCGGTGGAAGATGGAGAAGACGATCCTCGGTTGATTTTCTCTGCGATAAAATCCGATGATGATTTGATCCTACGGGAGATTCGTCGGAGGAAAAAAATGGCTAGCCTCGAGGCAGCCCAAGGTCGTCCGGTTGATTCGGATGATCGACTGAACCATAAAAAGCTCTTGACTTCCAAGATGGAATTCGTAGAGCCCGAGGAGCAAGTCTCCGATAAAATCTTGTTCATCATCAATAACCTGGCCTTCAATAATTTGGAATCCAAGTTGACGGAGATGTCGAGTCAAATCAAACCCGAGTACTACAATTGGTTTGCAAAATACCTCGTCAACCATCGTGTCTCTATCGAACCCAATAATCATTCCCTCTACCTTCAATTCTTAGAAAAACTCGCGCTTCCTCACATGTTCAAAAAGATCAATAACGAAACTCTAATCAGATGTATACTAATGTTAAACTCGGAACAGACGCTCAAGTCGGGTACCGATCGGACGATCTTGAAAAATTTGGGGTCGTGGCTAGGTTCATTAACACTGGCCAAGAACTTACCGATCCGGCATCATAACATTGCCTTCAAGGATTTACTGCTACAAGGTTTTCGGTCCAACCGCTTGATCGTCGCGATACCATTTGTCTGTAAGGTACTCGAGCAGTCCAACAAGTCTAAAGTCTTCAAACCTCCCAACCCTTGGATGATGGGCATCCTCAAACTGTTAGTCGAACTCTATCATTACGGTGAATTGAAGCTCAACTTGAAATTCGAAATAGAAGTCTTGTGCAAGGCTTTGGATGTCGAATTGAAGGACGTCAAGCCGACGGAGATGTTGAAGAAACAGGATGAACTTAGCCTTCAGCTCCAAGAGGTGGAAGAAGTCAAGGCTGCCGCCCGTTCGCTTGCCGTTGCGCAACATCAAGCGGAACAGCAGCAGCATCTCTCGATAGAAAAAGTAATTGGGAGAGCGACGGGTACCTTAGGTGTTAATACTATCTCTCCCTCTGGTGCTCCGATTCCAGCGACCCAATCGGTTGATAGTGTAGGCTCCAACCACCTAACGGGCGGCTCTCATAACCTCACTCTCAACGGGCAAGCTGGTTATGCTAGTAGCCTTCAAGGTCAGTCCGATTCTTTCGTTCTCGAATTCCTAACGGAACTCCAACCTCTGACGTGTGATCCACCCTCGTTGTTTTTAAACTCGTGCAGATCTATTGAAGCAAGCCCTCTTGGAGCTACCCTTACTGATGACGTTTTCGAACGAGATCGTCTTGAATAACAACCTCCTTTGGAAGCGAGTCGTCTTCACTTCGATTGAGAGGGCCATCCGAGACGTGAGCGCGTTTTGATCATGACTCTCATCCAATCAAGCTTGACTTACCACCCATATCTTTCCCCGTGATACTCTAACTATCTAGATCATCGGTCCCGTCGTCGAGAGATCGGTGACGATTGCCAACATTTCCACTCGGGAAATGATCTTGAAAGATTTTGCCATGGAAGGTAAAGAGGATCTTATGCGTGCTTCGGCGCACATGATGGTGAAAAATTTGGCAGGCTCGTTGGCATTGGTTACCACCAAAGAACCCCTTCGTAACCAAATCTTGATCAATATTCGATCCCTAGCCATTCAAAACGGCTTTCCGGAGGTTGGTCAACTCTAGCTTTAGAAGTACTATCGTCATCGATGCTTATTCCCCAAGGCCTTCCTCACCCTCTAGCAAAACGTTTCGGATGAAGAGGTCCAACAGGTCACCGCCGATAACCTGGATGTTGCCTGTCAAGTCATCGAAAAAGTCGCCACCGATAAGGCCATCCTTGAGATCGATAACAGTCTAGCATCCGCTTACGAGACTCGTCGCAGGCATCGTGAGGTGAGTCATCTCGTCGAATCCATCTATACCCTTGGCTGACGTCTATCTTGATCGGGTTCACCCTCATTCTCATCGTCAGCATACCAATGGTGCATTTTGGGATACCTCCGCCATGGCTGCCTCACATTATTCAGGCATGTTACCCAATCCTCTTAAATTGAAACTAGGAGGTCTCGAGCCGGAACAATTGAGAATCTACGAGGAATTCTCCATTGTCCGAGACAACCATAATCCTGCCAATCCAGCGGTCGCTCAGCCCCAACACTCTTGGCCATCACATCTTCATCAGCAGCAACAACAGCAACAACAACAACAACAGCAGCAGCAACAGCAGCAGCAACAGCAGCAGCAACAGCAGCAGCAACAGCAGCAACACCACCACCAACAACAACAGCAGCAACAACAACAACAACAACAGCAGCAACAACAACAACCGCAGCAGCAGCAGTTACAGCTACAGTTACAGCAGCCGCAACAACTTCATCAGCATCTTCAGTCCCGAGGAACTATACCAGGTTGGCTCTCATGACTACCCCATAAATTTTCTTCTCCACCCTTTGTGGCTCGAAGTTGATCGCGAGTGTGCATTCTAAAAATTTTCATTTCAGGCCTCGACCTAGTTCGCTCCCCTGCGCTGGCTGAGAGGACAGTCAATCCACTTGTTGGTTCAACTGATGGCGTAAATAGACCCGTCAACTCGATTTCGGATGCCTTGACTCGCATCAATGTGCGTTTTTTTTCATTCCATGCACATCGTCAGCCCTACCAGGCATCTTTTATTGCTCGTAGCTCTGAAATCAAACGATCTCCCTGTTCCCCAGGCCTTGGCAGGTGAGATTGAAAGACAAGTCCTGACGATTACCGCAGGGAGCTTGGCCGAGATCGAGGAGAACCATGAGATTCGAAGCTTGTTGAGCGAGATCTTGAAAATGCTTCGTCAAGCTAGTCCGGTGCTCAAAGATCAGTTAACTCTATCCTTTGCTCAAAAGTCGGTTGCGATGCTCTATCGATCCGATTCGAAGTTGGGCCGCGACTTGTTCGCCAATCTCTTGCAAGCAATCTGTGAGATGACACCCAAGGTTGCCTACGAAGTTAGCCAATGGTTAATCTACGCCGAGGATGAGGTTAGCGAATGAATGCTCACTAACCGTCTTAATCGATTCACTCACTCGTCTTTGGCCGTGCTTTTTTTTTTTTTTTTGACCAGCGTAAATACAACGTTCCAGTCACTCTGGTATTAATCACTCATCGAATCGTTCCTCTGGGTGAATTTGATGCTCAATCTGCCAAGTTGATCGCTCGAGATTTCAAACCAAGCTTGATGAACTACGTTGCCGAATTCATCGAGGCATGTGTCATGGGATCCGAGTCCTCTCTAATACCCATCGGGCTGTTGAAGCATTCGATTCAAGCCCTTCAGCGAGCGATTCAAATCGGTCGTGCGACTCCCAAGTAAGTTTGTCAAAGGTCACTTGACCGATCGTTCTGCTCGATATCCCCTACGTTCTCCCTCGGATGACTCACCCATTACTTCTCTTTGCCTTAGAGTGATTACCATCATACAGAGCATACAAGATAAACTTCCTGCCCTCGGAACCGCCACCAAGGACTTGAGTCCCACAACTCTCAAACCCGTCAGTGATGAAGTCAGCCTGCGTGAACAGCTCAGTTTTTGTTTTGCAGAATGGGTGCGAATGTACTCTAGCTCCTACTCTGTCGAAAAACCATTTATTGAATTTATCAGCTCCCTCCAATCACATGGTATTTTGAAAGGTGAGGAGGTATCATCCCTGTTCTTCCGAGTTTGTATGGAAGTCAGCATCGATGCGTACATCAAGGCCAAGGCTTCGGGCAGCACAGCAGCCCGAGGAATATTCCAACCCGTCGATGCGTTTTCTAGATTGATCTCCTTGATGATCAAGTATCATACCGATCCTACTGGGATCGATATCGAGCGAGCAAAGACGCATTATATGTCCAAGTTACTCTCGATCGTTCTGATGGTCATGAGTCAGTTTCACAAGGAACTGGGCGAACATTTCCAACAAAAGCCTTTCTTCCGCTTCTTCTCTGGACTCTTGGTTCACATCAACGCTTTGGAAGCTCATCTCGGAAGCTGCTACCAATCTGTTATGATGACCTTGAGGTGAATTTCTCAAGATTGCTCCACGTGCTCCGGCAACACTCTTGGGAGACTGATACTTATTCTTCCTCATCCTAACTCTCCCAGCAACTTGATCGAATCTATGCAGCCCGCAAACTTTCCGGGCTTTACGACCTCATGGATGGCATTGATCAGCCATCGGCTGTTGATGCCTAAACTGCTAATGTTTAAGGATCGAGACGGCTGGTCAACCGTGCACCGCTTACTACTCGGACATTTGCGATTCCTTCGGCCATTCCTTGCCTCTGGCACCCTCAATGATGTCGGACGAACTCTTTACACGGGCACAGTTCGAATCTTCCTCGTGCTCCTGCACGACTTTCCAACTTTCCTCTCAGTCTATCATCATTCTCTCTGTTCAGCACTACCACCCCATTGTATCCAGCTCTCCAACCTCATCCTTGCAGCTTTTCCACTTGGCGTTCGACTTCATGATCCCTTCGTTCCAGGGTTCAACCTAGAGAACCTACCGGAATCCAGAATGAACCCGACGATCGTTTCTGATTTCACCAACGTTCTCGAGCAAGCTGATTTACGTCAGGCGATCGATAAGTCGATCACCAGTGGATCTCCTCAGATGGCGGTCGAAGCTATCAAAGAGCGATTGGTCAACCCGACCAAAGCCTCTGAAGGTAATACCTACGATATTCCCTTACTCAATAGCATGGTCCTTTACCTCGGAGTTCAGGCCATCGCCCGAGTCGGAGCGGAAACGACTTCGTTGTTGTTCGATCCAACGTGCCCATCGGCTATGATTTATAAACAGTTGGTTGCTGGCCTAAACCCTGAAGGTTAGTAGGTTTTTCTTCATCTCCTCGAGGATTCTTTTTTTCTCTCTAACTCTCGATCTCGTGGCGATCATACGTCTTAGGTCGATATTTACTGTTGGTATCAGCCATCCAACAGTTAAGGTGGACGAATAGTCATACACTTTGGTATTCGAGCCTATTGATTGAGACATTCAAGAGTTCCGATTCGGAGGTAGTCAAGGAGCAAGTAGCCAGGGTGCTCCTAGAGAGACTCCTCGTCCAACGGCCTCATCCTTTTGGGATGATTTATGGCTTTATCAAGTTCTTAAGCGAATGTGGTGGGACTGGCAGCAGTAACAACAACAAAGCGGGTGCCCCAACTCATCATCCCCCTCATTCTACCGGTGGCGTTGCTGGGTTGGTCACGGAAGAGGATGGATCGGAGAACGGGATCGGCTCGAGCTCCTTAGAATCCCTCCGAGTCGTTAAAAAGTCACAGGAATTGAGGGCGTTATTCTTGATCTGTAGAAAACACGTTCAAATCCATTGATCTCTCTCTCTCTCTCTCTCTCTCTCTCTCTCTCTCTCTCTCTCTCTCTCTCTCTCTCTCTCTCTCTCTCTCTCTCTCTCTCTCTCTCTCTTCCTTTCTCCTCTAAGTGTCTTCTTTCTCTTCTCTACCCTAAATCGGTGCTTCTCTATTTTATTTATTTATTTGTTGATTGTCTCTAGTTCATTAACTTGTTGTCTCCTGACTTGTCATCATCGTTCCTATCGACCTCGTCATCCTCCTCCAAAGGTGTTGTGTTCTTTGCTAATCGATTCCCAAATCTTGACACTCTCGCCCACCCGCCCGCCCGCTCCAAATAAATACCCCCAGGCCTCACATCTTAATTCGAGTTTTTTTTTTTTTTTTTTTTTGGCTTGAAGCATTGGTAGTCGTCCAGTCGTAGCCAGCAAGCCCTATCATTCTATGAAGCAAAAACCTCCCCCTCCTCCCCTGCCCCTTTCTTTGAGGAGGGTATCTGGTGGGAAGGAATGTTTCACTTTTCTCTTAATTCACCAGAACCCCATCCAAACGATGTCACGTCTATGCATGTGTATATAGCTTATGACCTGAAAGAGCCTGAGGGAGAGAGGGAGAGGACAAGTGATGATGTTTTTGGGATGGTTGCTTTTGTTCCTTTGGGTGTTTGCTGTGGTGGTTGATCTCTCAGGGGAGGGGGGGTGAGAGGCAAGCAAGAAGGCTGATGCTTCTCTCTTGATCAACTTGTAGAAATTCATTTTTTATTTTTATTTTTATTTTTATTTTTATTTTTATTTTTATTTTTATTATAAAGAAAAAAAAAAAAAGAGGGGGGGGGGGGGGATTGATGGACCAAAGCTGACTGATGATTTTGTCTGGTGAGATTGTTGGGTGGTTGGTTGCTTGGTTGCCTATGTAAGGAAACCAGGATGTGAAGATGAGTGTGGTATGTAAAGCATACCTAGGCACTGGTCCATGCCTGACTTGGCCTTGTGGTGGCTATTTATAGATACAAATAAAACAATGCTCAGCAGTGGCAAGGGGTGTGGAAACAAGAGGAGTTTACTCCCTCAGTTTTCCCCAAGATTTGGAAGTCATTGGTCCCTTGCATCTAGTAAGGAGCTGAGCATGTTCAAGAGTAAACTTCATCCAGAACAACAACACAGTGCCCCTGCCCTTAATCTTGAGTTCTTCCACCTCCTTGCCAGTTTTGATGGATTAATTGTTGCAAGGAGACATATGCTTGAAATATTGGCTATTGTTCATCTTATGAATCAACACACCGCTGTCCAGAATCAAACAAGATTTGGGATTTCCATGATTGATCCAGATTGAGAGAATGGAGAGATAATGAGTGACTGGGTTTGATTTAGACTGTGTTTTGTGGGACTTCCATCTGGCTTGTTCTTCTCTCCACCGGTCAGGCACTACTTCAGGATGCAGATACCAGCAGTTGTTGGCAGAGTGATGTTTATCCTGTTTGGGGTTGTGATAGCCTTTGGTAAGTACACCTCTGGCACTCTCCAGATTTGTCTGCATGATTTGAAACATTAGAATTTGAGTTACACTCTTGGACAGAAGTGGCTTTGACAGTCTTGAGCCGTCTGTGCTTTAGATTCATGATTTAACTGAGTGAGGTGATTCAATACGTCTTCCACTGAGAGCTCATTATCTGTGTGCATGATTTGGCGATTGATGTTGTTCATTGATTCAGGGAATTTGAAGAGTAGGTGATAGGCCAAGATGTTGTTGGGAAGGATGATTTAAACTTGAGAAATTTTCTTCAGACAAACTTTTGCCTTAGTTATGAAGTCTTTGATCTGATCTGAAACAAATTTCAAATAGAGAAAAGTCGTTAAAAATTCTAGCTCTGTTTGATGCTTGCAAGGATGCGTATTTGTTGATAATAGACTTCCACAAGAGTTTGGCGGAATTCTTATTGTGAGTGGTAACAATGTTGTCTGTGGCTGCCTCAAGCCTTGAGATTATGAGAAGCTTGATTTCTTCATTCACATCTGAATTGAGGATTCATGAGTTGTCATTAATGGGTATGGAGCATCCACAAACGTCTAGAATGGCATCCATTCTATCTTTACATACGCCATGGTTGTCCAAACTGAGCTTGGGGATTGTATTGAGGGCTGTCTTCAGCATGGCCTGCCTAAATCCCACTGATGATCAGCCGGCCATTGTTTCCCAGTTATTTGCTAATATATTGGGTTGAGAATTGAGTGTTGGAAGAGTCTACCTTTGGATTTTAACCATATTAAAGGGTACAAAATTGATTATACTAAAAACTGGGAACTGAAGGATATGGGAAAATCAACATTGAGACATAAACTTAGAGAAGATGCAAAAGATCACAAACATCTGGCATAGGCTAGTTTGAGGTAGTGAGGTTGAGTGAGGAACAGTTACAATGGAAGTGGAGGAGTGACAAGACAAGAGATGACATGGGCTAAAAAAGGAATTGAGTCAATAAGAGAAAACAGAGATGAGAAAGAAATAGGAAATGAGGAATGTAGGAATATCTCACTGAGCACACAGACAAAGCTTGAGGGGTTTTTCAGGAAGATGAGAGGAGAGAGAGAGAATAGGAATATTGAGATAGTGAGATTGGGGAGTGATTGAGTTTCTCAGGATTGAGCTTGTAAGAAGCCAGAAGTGATAGAGAGTCATGAAAAATCAGGAAGTGAAGTCTCTGAGGCCTGAGTTTGGAGTGTAGAGGAATTTGGAGTATTTCCACTCATCCTCTGTCTGACTGAGATTTGTGTCTGTGTACCCAGTAGAGAGATTTAACAACTTAACAGGTTGAGAAGACCCTGGCCCGTGCCAATGATGGGCACGGGCAGGAGAGTAGCTAGTAAGAGGCCTGCAGACAAGCTGATGGGCCCAGGTGACAGCTGCAGGCAGAACCGCAGAGACCTGCCTGGGCAATGGCCAAGCTGCGCAGGAGACTGGTGAGCTCAGGAGGTAGATCAAGGGGTGGTGCAAAGATTCCAACAAGGAGGGGGATGGGATTGATGATTTCATGGAACCAATTGTGATCAATCAATAGGGCCTCTGAATTGGGCTGGTTGTTGAAGCAGGAGGAGGTTAAGATGGGCCAGATGGGTTGACAGTAGAGGATGAGTTGTTGGTTGTTGGTTGTTGTTGTGGGAGGGTGATCTGAGATGAACTGATGGCTAGCAAGTATCAATTGGGTTGATCAATTGTTGAGTTCTCTCTGGTGATCCAAGATCCTCTGAGCAATGGGAGGATTGAGTTGGAAGGTATTCTGATCAATGGTTGTTGGGTTAGCTTCATCCTTGAGTTGGATGGATGGGGTAGAACTGTGGCTGGTAGTGGTGGATGGTCACCAACAACCACAAGCAATGCTTGAGGTCATTGGTCAATGGCCATTGGTTCTAGATCAATAGGGTGATCATGATAACTTGGATGATAATGATGACAATAATGAAAGGGGTCAATGGCCGTCTGGGTGCGGGTTTGGAAAAAAAAAGGAAAACAGGGAACTGAAGGACAAGGAGTGAAGCAAGAAGGACTTGAACACCGGGAACAGGGGTCTAGGAACTGAGAGATCTTCCTAGACAACTAGGAGAAGGGAAAGCTTAGAACTGGAAACCAAAATAGGAAATCATTCTGGAATTTTTTATTTTTTATTTTTTATTTATTTTATTTTTGAAGTTGTATTGATGGATAAGGGAATGTAAAAAAAATTCAAAAATTTCCATAATCCATGCGGTGTCCCGGATTGGTCACCACACTGGTTGCCTGTTGGTGATTCAGAAGTGAGTCAACAAAACTGGACTCAAAATCTCTCATCATAATGGACGTAAAAGAAAGAATAAAAACTAAACAAAAGGTATATCTTGGCAGAGGGTACCAAGTATTATAACAGAGAAAGGACTTCCCCCGCCAGAACCCCAATTTGTGGGAATAGATTGTGTGTTTGGTAAAATTCTCTGAAACAATAACAATCTCACTCCCAGTTCCAGAAAGCCCACTAGCCCTTGTGTCACACTCCTGTACCTCCACAATTCCTAGTCAAACTACACTTCCACACCCAAGCTGGAAACCACTAAAGCTAACTTGCAATGGAATAATATTAAATAAAAAAGATGGACTCCCCAACAAGCTCCGCACTTGAACTATTTCCCTAAGTATGACCTCCAAGAACTCTCACTGGTAATTAAACTCCCAAGTAACAGAAGAAAAGAATCTAACTATAATTTTCCCTAAAAAATATACTCCAATACTCCAATAATTCAATAATCTCCAATTATAATATGATGATCTACCTCCCCCCTCCTCTCCATCTCCAATAAAAGAAAAGCTTGCTTATATATACAAAAAATAAAAAAAGAATGCAAACCACAAATGAAAGACCCCTATTGTCTCTGTGCATTCTGCACCAACCCTTCTTAGCTACTCCAAAAAGGAACGTTAACTGCTAATGAAAGTCTCTGTGAATTCTGCACAGTCCCTCCTTAGTTACTCCCAAAAGGAACGCAAACTTCCAATGAAAGAATCCTTTTCCCACCCCCTGCGTGCATTCCACACAGATCCTCCTTACTAATAGTCCAACCCTTACCCAATCCAATGAGTTGCAGTGGCTTTGATGATCCTGTTGCTGATTCCCCTCAAAAGTTGAGTTGCGCCAATGCATAAGAAACAACAGATTCTTGTTGATCTTCCCTGACAGATTACTTCCAATCCTGCATGTGGCATAACTTTCAAATCCACAATGATCTGCATGCCTCCTCCTCAACTTTAGCATTCATTGCCCCACAGCTCCACAATCCCAGTGCATATCCCATAATTGGCCTAATCTGTACTACTTAGCTTTGATCACTTGCTTTGGCATTATTAAACCCACAGCTGCGGAGGGAAAGTTATGTGTGACAATTCAATTTCTGCAAAAGGCAAAAAATACTTCCCATTCTTGTCATTGTGCCTGCAAATAGCGGGCGCCGCACCAATGCTAGTCCCTTAGCTAATGCACTCTGGAATGGAAAGTCCTCCAACTCGCTTCTCTGACCCTATTGTGCTGCGGACTTCCAACTACTGCTGTGCCACTCCAAGTCAAATGTCCAGTGCTGAGCATACTTGCCTCTGTGTCTATAAATGACCACCACATCCCCCCGCAACTTGAATTCTGTCCCCAGGATTTAAATTCTCCACAAGCCAGAACATCCGCTAAACCCCTCAACCCCCAACTCCTAGTCACACTTTGATCCTCTTAAAAGAAAGAAATCCCCCCTCATGGAAACGTGAAAGTATTGCGCAAAAATGGGAAGGACGTGCACCCAAACCCCTGGTTTCACAGCCTGTGAAGCCTGCCATCTAGGCCACCGCAGGTGTTTGTTTGTTGCTCCAACCCCTGGATCCTTGATGACTTGTCCTCCAACCCATTGCTGCCGCGGATCAATGGCTGACTTTGTGGTGGAGAATGATGAACCCATTTAGATCAAAAACTGGACTCTGGAGCCGGACAGCACTGCCTCCTTGTTGCCTGTTGCAGAGGCCATGGACCTCCTTGCCCCCATCCTTGATGCACAGACTACCCCACTGCTGCTTCCTGGGGCAGACACCACAACCAAAATTTTGGACTTGGCCAGGTACCACGCAATGTGGTGGTCTTTTATAGATGTGAGTTGAAATTGGCTGAGCGCTGCCCGCTCAGCAGGGGTAGCGCTGTGGTGCCCAATCTGGGACACCTCTGGACCAGTACAGAAAAAGTAAAATTTTTATGAACTTTTCTATAGCCTCCATTTAGATCCAAAAAAAAAAAAAACAACTTTTTGATCCGGAATGATTCCCATATCCAGTTCCCAAACTTCCAGCTCTCACTCTCCTAGTCGTCTAGGATCATCTCTTGGGTGCCTAGCGCCCGGTCCTATTTTCAATTTGCCCTTGCTTCATGCTTCTATCCACCCTTTTGGCAAACGCGCGGATGAAGACCGGCTCTGCTTGCGGGCTTCTATCTGGCACAGGCATCCCCACCTTCCTAACCAATCCAACCCTTGATCACCATCCTCATTAAACTCTCATGACTGATTCTAGTTTCTCCCACAAAGCAATACATCATCATCACAACCACAACCATGATGATTCCAAACCAGATCAAGGAACTCAAGATTTCCTTTGAATCTAAGATTGCTCTAGATCAACTCATTGGTTATAATCTTGATCCCAACCATTTGGTCAAGCATCCTATCAAACCATGGTACCAAAGAGAAGAGATCAATCAATTCACTCAATCAAATCTTGATCAACAGATCATCACCCATATCCCCTTCACCGGATCTGTCAAACAAGGCAGGGTGATCATCCTATCCACTCATCAGATTGATTGGCTCTCACTCTCCACTCAGATCATCCCTCTCTTTTCCGCTATCATCCTTGGTCCTGGTCCCGGTTGATCCACTCTCATTCCCCTCTAAACATCTTTGCATCACTGCCTGGGCTCAGGATGATCCTCATCATCAATCCATCATGGCCAAATTCTCATCTGTCACCTTCCTCTTTATCTTCTTCACCATCATCATCAGACCAATCCATCAAACACTATCATCAATCCCATCACAACAACAACACTAACACCAACACAATCATCATTACCCCCACCAACCATCATCCTCCGCCTGTCCCATTGGCCAATGACCGCGAGCGTTGCTTGCGGTTGTTGGAACCTTTGCACCACTGCCTAGATCCACCTCCAGCTCACCGGTATCCCGCGCCGCTTGTCCGTTTCCCGCGTGGGTCTCAACTGTCTCCCGGGCCCGTCAGCATGTCCAGGGGCCCCTCAATAGCTACTCTCCTGCCCGTGCCCATCATTGGCATGGGCCAGGGCCTTGATTCAACTCTTCTGTTTTTTTTTTTCTCAGTGTTTGTTTGTTTCTTTTTTTCTTTTGTTTTCTCATGACAATCATCATCAAAAAAAAAAAAAAAAAGAAAAAAAAAAAAGAAAAAAAAAAAATTTTTTTCCGCTCTATTTGTAAATCTCTCTTGTAAATAGTCTATAGACCTCTTATCTATAAAAGGAGGGGCTCTCCCCTGCCTTTTTCCAACCATCAAAGGGGAGTGTGTGCATATGTCCCCCCCATTATCATTGAAATCTGATCCTCATCCTCATCCTGGGTATATCTATGATTGCCCCCTGATCCATTGATCCTGAGTCTTTGCCCCTCTGTTCCCTGATCCTTTTCACCAACCAATAGGCTTGCTGGTTAAAGAGAATTCTGTCTGTTAGAATTCTTGAGTGTGTTATACCACTCCTTGATCCCTTTCTCTGACCATACTTGTCTTGATCCCTCCTTGATCATCTTTCTGGAGCCAATCACAATTGATTGAAGAGGTCTTATTAAGCTTAAGTCCTGGAGTGTTATACCTCACTTATTTTTTTGGAGTTGCATTCTGCCAGCCTACTCTTGAGTTCCTTGAGAAGTGTTGAGGTTATCCTTGCTTCAAATCAGTTACTGTTTGCTTTTAGAGCTTCTTAAACATAGTGCTTTGTCTTGTACAGCCACCCTCAGTTATCTGGTACCCTTCAAGCGCTTGATTGCGGAGAGTTGGGCAGGTTCATTGAGAACCTGGAGGTTGGTTGGGTTTGAGTTGATCATCCACAATCTTCTGCTGAAAACCAGAGTTATTAGCTTGTGGGCATTGTTTACATGCAAGGGCTTTGTTCTTTGAAACTTTAAACAAACTTTAGCTTTGTTTTTCCAAGTTTTTCCCACATAATCTTGGCTCAGATAGTGCTGTTCTATTACTACAAAACTACTATCATCTTTATCATTTACTACTTGATTCCTCATTTACCAGGTTCTGGACCTTGATCTTGGTTACATTTAAATATTTTTGTAACACTCAGGAGGGCAGCCTAAACAGCACCTTTCCCCTCCACAGAACTTCCATGGCCTAGCAACGTTTGGAGTCTTACAGCGCGCTCAGAAATGGGTGCAGCTTTGCCGCAACAAGTCGCGCTGCAGGCTCAGCAGCAGTCAAATCTGGCTCAGCATCTGGAGAAGCAGGAGGGATTGGATTGGATTGGACAGATTGCGCGCTGATTGGGCATCACAAGACGCGGATTGGATAGCGCAGATATATCTTGGATATCTGGAATGGAGCATTGGGCTGATGCAGACATGTGGGGGGGGGGCTCCAAGTTGGGTGCAGCAAGAGGGCCGGGTCATGAGAAGGACAAACTGGGTGGATGTAATGGCAGGCGGGTAATACAGATGGATATGGGATATGGGATGAGGATTATGGGATGGGAAGGATAGGGTTGGGGCTAGGGTTCTGTGATTAGGGGTTTTATTTCATTATTTTTGCTTGTTTCTGGTTTTACTTAGGTTATGGTTGAGGGGTAGGCTACTTAAACCGCACCCTCAACCCAGATGAAGAGATGAGACATTGGATCACGGAGGATCACATTGATATTAGGTTTTGGAAGGATCTTTACTCTCAAATCTCTGCCTCTCAGTCAAAGGGTGAGCAGTTGCACTCAGGGTTTACAGATTCAAGGGATCAATAACTTCCAAACTTGGGAAAAATTAAAGGAGAAATCCTCTTCTGAATTCCACATCTGGGGGTTGGGCCGGTGTGGAAACTAAAGGGGCAATACCCCTGAAGTTGGCCTTGAGTTCCGGAAGTTATTGATCAAAGCGTTGTAGAGACTCCTGTGGGATTATGTAAATAACTTAGCAAATAGCTTGCTGGCAGTCCTTGAAGGGGAATTTAGTATTACTTCTACTCCTTTAGAGTATTAGTAACACTAAGAGTGGTTTTGAATTGCCTGCCCTTCTAGTACTATAGTAAGTCTGCACAATAATTTATTTAAATTAATGGCTGGTTTCTTTGAGACTTAGTATAGGTCTCAGATCAGATCTTGATTGGTTATTAATTGTTATTGGTAGGGTTGTTGAAGAATGGACCAGATGTATTGGCTTATTGGTTAGTGGTTGATCAGATATGTGTGATCTTTAAACAATATCCCAATATTAAAGGGTTCAAGGGTTTTATCAAAGGGGTGGTTCAGGAGAGGACCCAAGGATGGGTTTACCCAGAGGGGGCTTGGTAGAGGAAAAAAAAGGGTTGGCAGTCCCTTTTTGTTGTGCTCTCTTTCCTTGTAAGGGTAATTATTGAGTGATGGGTGGTTTCCTTTAATTTGGTGCTGAATAGTTCAGGTCACAGAAGAACCCTTATTCAAAGCACCTAATGGGCTGGTTTCAATGGTTGATGAGGTTATGAAATTGGTCTTTGATTTCCTTTTTTTTTATTGTTACACTGACAATCCCCTTTTTTTTTATATCTGGGTAGGACCACAGATGATTGGGTGGTAATTGGATGATGAGTAGTTGATGAGTGGGTGGAGCTCCTGGATGGTGGATGATGATGGTGATGGTAGTGGGGGATACAACCTGGATAGGGCAGAGAGGACCTCCTTAAATAGAAAATCTGGTCCTCAGGGGATGCTCAGGGCTGCCCCTGAGGGTGCCCTGGGGCTTCCCCTGTTACAGTGGGATACAGGTACATGAGACATTTTAGCTGGTTGGGAAAATCTAATACAGTTACATGAGGCATTTCTGCTGGTTGGGAAAACCTAATACAGTTACATGAGGCATTTCTGCTGGTTGGAAAGAGGTTGTACTGGGGTTACATGCAGGCACTTGCCTACATTAATTGCTGTGTAGTGCTGGGTTGAATTTGTGCTGTGGTGAACTGGTACTGGTGGGTTGTTTGGATCTACATGGTCCTAGCTGCCTGCATATATTGCTGGGTAGTCCTGTGGTATTTTCACTGGTGGTTGTTTGGTTACACATGGCCCAGACTGCCTGCATACATTGCTGGGTAGTCCTGTGGTGCCTGTACCAGTGGTTGTTTGGATCTACATGGCCCTAGCTGCCTGCATATATTGCTGGGTAGTCCTGTGGTATTTGTACTGGTGGTTGTTTGGTTACACATGGCCCCAGACTGCCTGCATACATTGCTTGGTAGTCCTGTGGTGCCTGTACTGGTGGTTGTTTGGATCTACATGGCCCAGACTGCCTGCATACATTGCTGGGTAGTCCTGTGGTGCCTTGTACTGCTGGGTGTTTGGTTACACATGCTACTGGCTGCATAAATTGCTGTGTGGTGCTGAGGGTTGTTGGTACTGGTAGTTTATTTGGTATCACATGCTACTGGCTGTATGTACTGGTGGTTGTTTGGTTACACATGGCCCAGACTGCCTGCATACATTGCTGGGTAGTCCTGTGGTGCCTTGTACTGCTGGTTGTTTTGGTTACACATGGCCTTGCTTATGGTTCTGAGTATACAGGTGAGGTGATTGGTTGTATGTTTGGTTGAGGTGTTATGTTGGGATGTTACTGGTATGTCTTTAGGGATTCCAAGTATACCCATATGGCCTTTCACTAGTTTGTGATACCTGGGTGTGATATGAGCTGTCCACAATTTATTTTGGCTGTATCTTCTAAACCATGAGAGATAGAGGGGTAGTTTGGCTGGGTGACTATGGGTTATTTTTGGTGTAGAATCCATTTCTGAGGTTAAATGTATGATTGGGATTATATTTATACTATAAAATTGAGTCTGATGGCTATAGATTAGGTTTGGTCTACCACAGCGTCTGTAAGGAGATTGGATGCAGCCGGTCAAGAGAGAGAGAGAGAGAGTGAGAGAGAGTGATAGAGTGATAATAAGATGAATTCCTTCCTTTCCAATCCAATCCAATCTGATTTGATAAAGAGATAAAGATAATCCAATGTCCTCCTCCCTTTCTTCACAAACCGGAGTTGAGAGTGAAGTATTTAAGTCCTCCCTCTCAACCCTAACGAAAGTACAACCGCAAGTAAGCAAGAATGATGGAATAAAACCCCTAAGCCACAGAACCCTAGCCCAACCCTATCCCTCCGTCCCCCGTCCCGTAACCCATGCTCCACCTCCCCTGCCCCATGCCCTGTCTGTGTTGCCGGCTGGTTCGTCCGCCCGACAACCCGTTCCAGGTATCTGGGGCATTTCCGTGTGATCCAATCCGCGCGTCTTGCAATGCCCAATCCGCTTGATCCGCGCAGGCCGTCCAATCCGCGCAAGCCTTCCAATCTGCGCAGGCCGTCCAATCCGCCCAAGCCTTCTGATCCGCGCAATCCATCCAATCTGCGCAAGCCTTCCAATCTGCGCAAGCCTTCCGATCTGCGCAAGCTTTCCGATCCCCGCAAGCCTTCCGATCTGCGCAATCCCTCCGCTGCTAAGCCCGCAGCGCGGCTAGCTGCAGCAAGGCCCTACTCATTTCTGAGTGTGAGGCCACTGCTGAGCCCGCCGCTATTGCTGAGTGCACCACCCGCAACCCTTTCCCGACTTGCGTCTATAAAAGAGCACCACATCCCCCCCCAACTTGAGTTCTGTCCCCAGAGATCTCCCACCATCTCACCTTCCGTAGTTGCACCCCCTCCCCACTCTTCATGACTACCCCACTCCTCACCAGCAAGTACACTACCCCCCTTCTCCCTTGCTCTCCCCCATGGCGTCCTGCACCTATTGCAGCCGGAACGGCCTTGTCTGCCGGATCATTCCTGGCCGTCGCGCGTGCATCCCTTGCCGCGCCGGCCACCACCGTTGCTCGCTGAGTGATGGTATGCCGCATGCTCTTCTGCTTGCCCAACCCCAACCCCAACCGCGCAAGAGGGCCCGTTGCAACTTGTTTTTGGTTTTGAGCAACAAGGAAATTTCAAGCCACAAGTGGATCCCGGCCGGCTCCCCCAAAAACTCCCCGCCCTGCGCTCCTCCTGGCCCATCCTTGCGCAAGAGGCATGACTCAGGCTCCCAATACCATTGTCCTGGGCCTCCAAGACGCGCGGACTTCCCAAACTTTGTGGCGTATCAGAGCGCGGCTTGAACCTGGGCGGCCCGGGTCCGCGTCAACCAGCCCGCAATGGACCCGTGAATCTTCACTTGTCTGGCTGCCTCTCCTCCGCCTCCTCCGCAACCAGCCGCGGCTCCGCGTCTTGCCCCGCCACCGCTGTCACCATCCCCAGCTCCACAATCCTCACCCAAGCCGGCCCGTCAACCGTCCCCTGTCGTGGTCTCTTCATCACCCAAACAGGCTCCTGTCCCCAACGCCGCTCCAGGCCCGGACCCCACTCCCCCGGCCGGTACTCCCAAGATCCCGGACTTCATTCCAATCGTTCCTGCTGTCCCACTTGCAAGGTTCAACGCGGATGGACTCCTCCAGAGGTTCCTAGCCGCGCCGCATGGTCACGACGCAGACTCCCAGCGTGAACTTCTGGCCTCATTCCGCAACTTGGTTGCCGCAGCTCCCTTGGACGCGGTGAAGATGATGAGAGCTGGACCAACTTAGACGGATTGCCCCCCCTCCCTTCCTTTCCTTCTCCTATCCTTTCTCCTTTGTATTCAGCGCCTATACACAAAAAGACACACGTTGCGCACGATTGAGTAGCCTTTGGGATTGTGAGTCCCTTAGAGAGAATAAGAACCGCGCCTTGGAGAGAGAAGATCCGCATGAGCAAGAGAAATTGGCAAAGGTGAGAAATCCGCGCCAGTGAGAGTCTGAAAGTGAGAAATCTGCGCCAGTGAGAGTATCCGCAAGAGTACATGGGGAGACCTCAACGCGCCAGCGCTCATACGCAATCCTCAAGAGAGACAGGAAGAGAAAAAAAAAGGAAAATGAAGAATGAATAGATAAGAAGGAACAAGAGAAAAAAAAGTTTTTTTTTTTTTTTTTTTTTTTTAAACCCGCGTCCTGCGTCCCAACTCCGACCTTCCACCCCGCGCTAGCTTCCCCCCCCAACTTTGCGGCTGTCCTCAGCCAACTGCGCCCCCTATACTCATCACCAGATCCGCGGCACGTTGCCTCAACCAATCCCGCAGGGGCCTTGTTTGCCAGCCGATTCCTCAACCTTCTGTGCTGACGCACCTTCCGTTTCCAGCATCCCCGCCAATCCGTTTTCCTTTTCCCCAGTCGTGCCGTTGGCATCCAATCCCTCCCCGTTCCACCCCTGAAGCCCTGCGGCAAGCTTCCTCTGCACCAATCCCAAGGCTCTTTCTAGCCATGATGGCTGCGCGCCCGTTCTGGGACCATCCATCCCGCACTCCAGCCCCCCGTCCATCCATTCTGCGCCCGTCCTTTCCGTTGCTGCCACATCCTTCTGCTCCATCCTCATTCTCCCCACTGTTGAAGGGGTCTGGCTCTGGTTGCAATCCTCCGGCTCATGGCCCGTCTCTTCCGTTGCGGCGTCTACCCCTTTTGTGAGATCCTTCCGCCGCTTGGTAATTCCCAAACCACACAGAGCATCAATTTCCCGTTCCATTGTCCTTGCCCGCTTCCTGTCAGTGGGCCGCACCAGTTCCGTCAAGTCCTGCTTCCCCGACACCTACTTAGACCCCACTGGGGAAACCAATTCCAAGTTTGAATCCGCTGTCCGGTCCCTCTGTCCCATCCGCCAACGGTCGTTGTCCTCCCCATTCGCGCAAAAGTGAGGCGCAGACGCGCTGGGAGACTGAATACTCTCCAGATAGGCCTCAAGGCCCCTTGCCACCTCCGCGAGTTTGCTAGCCCAAGAGATGGTTGCCAGTGGTGGGGCCGGAACATACTCTGCCCTGTAGTACTCCAGTTCCGCGTAATCCCATTCTGCTTGCAACCAGATCCCGCCGCGCGCACCTGCCTTGTAATCCAATTCCGCCGATGGCTTGAGATTGTCCTTCCAAAAGCGGGAGCCGCGCCTCCCCCATCTTGCCAGCATGTCCTCCTTCAGTGACGGCCAATCCAGGTTCAGGTAGCCTCCCATCTCCTTTACTTCCCGACGCCCTTTGGAGTCCTTGATGAACAGGACGACATGGCGCACCTTTCAAAATCCAAAACGCCTTCAGAGTCCGCAATCATTTCATACCATGAGACAAATTGCTCCACTTCCGCAATGTTGAGTCAAATATGCGGGTGAATCCATGGGGTAGCGCAGAGGCCGTGGGCGGAGGAAGGAAGAGAAGCGGCTGTTAGGAGCATCCGTGAGTACCTTTGAGAGACTTTGACAAAAGATGTTTCCCGGCCAGACCCCCAGATGTGGAAACCAAAGGGGCAATACCCCTGAATTTGGCCTTGAATTCTGGAAGTTATTGATTGAAGCATCTGTAAGGAGATTGGATGCAGCCGGTCAAGAGAGAGAGAGAGAGAGTGAGAGAGAGAGAGAGTGATAGAGTGATAATAAGATGAATTCCTTCCTTTCCAAATCAATCCAATCTGATGTGATAAAGTGATAAAGATAATCCAATGTCCTCCTCCCTTTTTTCACAACCCAGAGTTGAGAGTGAAGTATTTAAGTCCTCCCTCCAAAACCTAACCTAAGTACAACCGCAAGTAAGAAAGAATGATGGAATAAAACCCCTAAGCCACAGAACCCTAGCCCAACCCTATCCCTCCATCCCCCGTCCCGTAACCCATGCTCCACCTCCCCTGCCCCATGCCCCGTCTGTGTTGCCTGCTGGTTTGTCCTTCTAATGATGCTTCCCCCCGACAACCCATTCCAGGTATCTGGGGCATTCCCGCGTGATCCAATCCGCGTGTCTTGCAATGCGCAATCCGCTTGATCCACGCAGGCCGTCGGATCCGCGTGAGCCTTCCAATCCAAGCAATCCGTCCGCTGCTGAGCCCGCAGCGCAGCTAGCTGTGGCAAAGCCCTACCCATTGCTAAGCGTGCCACCACTGCTGAGCCCGCCACTATTGCTAAGCGCGCCTCCCGCAACCCTTTCCTGACTTGCATCTATAAAAGAGCACCACACTGGGAAGTAATCTTTTGTTCCTTGTCTCTTGAAACTAACAAGCGGGATGTCCCAGTAACATCCATTGACTTTGGGATATGGTGTCCCTCATTCCAAAAATGGCGCCAATTACAAGCCCATTTGCATCAGGCCATGGGAATATCCTCATATGTGGTTCAATACTGAGGATGTTGAGTGATTCCTTGCAAAATACTAAGGGATGGCCAATGCAGAAGGTTCAACGGGTTCAGATAAGGCTCCACTCTTTGTCCTCTTCATCACGGAAAAAGAGAAGCTTTGGGATGTGGAGGACATGGAGGGGTATTAGGAACTTGATAGGCCAAAACTGAAGGCAGAAATCTTTGTGCAGTGGGGAAGGCTCCAACCTTGGTTTTGGGAAAGCAAATTTGAGCAAGCTGCAGCAGAAGCAAGCGCAAATGGTGGAGTCCGGAGGCAAGCGCAATTGGGGGATTATGTAGCAATGTTCAATTGGATCTATGGCTACCTGGCAAAGAACAAGGTGATATTGGGGCAAATGGGCACAATGAAGAGGGAGTTTTTGGGAGGACTCAGTCCCCCACTCTGCGGGTGGGTGCAGCGGCACTTGTACAACAGCCACTTGGTGAAGAGGTTGTTGGATGGGAGTATTGCACTTCTCCCAGACATCCTTGTTATTCCTCGCGCGGTGGAAGGCGAGCTGGACTTAGAGGAACTGATGGAGGACGTGGCAAGGTTGTTCCAAACAGGGCCAAAGAAGTCTGCTTCCCACACTTTGGTGGCACTGAGGCAAGCTCCTGTTGAGGGCCCCTCAAAAACCAAACATGCTCTGGCAACACCACTAACAACAAGCCCGGATGTTAGAAAGATGACGGAGTTGATGAAGGATTTACGGATCTTCCTGAGTCAAATGTTGTCCAGGCCACGCAATCCGCCTCCTCACCTTGGGGGAACACCTCCGCCTGCCCGCCTGCATTGCGGTTATGCAATTACTACGGGGAGAAGGGACATTGGCGGTGAGGGTGCAATAACATGACAAAGGAACTCAAGGCAGGATTGGTTCAACCAGTGGGAATGGGATTCATGTTCCCAACGGGCAAGTGGATCTCCTCCAAACCTGGGAATCAAACTGTCATGGAGCAAGTGCGCCCGCAAGGACAGGAACTGGTGGTAACTGCTCAAGCTTTGCTGGGGATTGTCACTGGTCCTGCGGTATGGCAACCACCGCAGGTGGAAGCAGAAGTAAGGGTGTTAGCAATGGAGGAGTCAGCAGTGGTGGAAAGGATGGATGTGGATGCCAAGGAACAGGTACCGCTGGCACCTCCTAAGCCAATTGCGCATGTTCTGGAAGGCATGGACGGCTGGTGAATCTGGTGGGGAAGAAGAAGGTGGTGGAAATTGTGTGCAGGGTGATGGGGAATGAAACGACTTTTCCCTTGACCTTGAAGGAGTTGGCAGCGGTGTTTCCAGTTGTAGTAAATGAGATGGTTCAAGCACTGAAGGATTGCGGACACAATAGGATCCCTCCAACGGTGCAGTGGGTGAACTTGGCTTGGGATGACGCAGAGCGCAAGCTAGAGGGGATGAAATTGGTTTCAACTCCACTTTCTTACATTTTGATGAAGATTGCAGGAAGGAAGGTGTGGGTGCTGGTGGATAGCGGTTCTATGGTGAACCTGGTTCTGTCTAGATTGGTTGATGAAATGGGATTGGTTTGGCAGAAATGAGCAACGGGGCTTTGCGTGCTTAACGGAGGGGGGTGTTGCGTGGATGGGGTTGTGGAGGAGGAAGAGGTTGAGGTGGAAAGGGTCTGTAAACCACTTTCTTTTCTATTGGTTGATTGCGGGGAGGCTATTTTAGGAAGGCCATTCATTTTTGGGTTCCAAGCATGAATAACGTTTGATCCAGAGGCAGGGAAAAAAGTGTTAGCAGTGGAAGATTTTTCCAGAGGGCAATTTGAAACCACAATCTCCAATCAGGGGCTGGGTAAGTGGATGCAGGATTGGGCAAGTGAGGAGGAGGAGGACCCTGGAACAGAGTTGGTTCACAAGGGGGGGCCAGAGGTGGATTTTGACTAGTTGGCCAAGGTTACTACACAAAGAAATCTCCAGCTTTGTGCGGGCATTTGACCAGTGAGGAGCAGGTGGTAAGAAGGGAGGAAGCGCTGGAAGTAAGTCCCTTTCCTCAGTATGCATTGCTGGGAGGTACTTTACAAAAACACTATCATTGTGCCAAACTTTTGAGCAAAGGCAAAAGCCACGGAATGGTTTTGAGTAGGACCTATGTTAACAGATGCATGCGGATGGCGCAGTGAAATGTTGGAAAAGCATTTTGGGCAAAGATCCATCCCCGGAACAAAGCAATTCCGCAGGATCTGAATGTACCACTGCAACCAATCCCTTGGACCCAGGACCCTTGGAAATCTCCACTGAAGGTTTCAGGATGGGTAACACAATTGGAGCAGATTACGGATGAGCGGATCGTGGCCCTTAACTTTTGACCTCCAGGATGGTTAAGCTTGGAGGAATGGGATTTTCTGATTTTGGTACTTTTCCTCTGGGAAAGAGCGCTTGCATTTGGACCTGAAGAGCGGGGACTGTTAAAGAGCAAGATAGGAAACCCTTATGTGATTCCAACTGTTCCGCACAAACCTTGGGAGATAAAGGCAATTACAATTTTGCAGGATGTTTGGGGACCCTTCTTGGAGCTGGTACGCAAGCGTGTGGGGATGGGCCTTTACAAGCAATCAAGACCAAGTTATTCAAGTCTGATCTTTGCAGTGGTTAAGCAGGATGGGAAGTCATCACAGATTGTTCATGATCTGCAGCAGGTCAATTTGTTTACAATCCAAGACATGGGAAAACCCCTGCATGTGGAAAAGTTCCTGGAATCTGTGGAAGGACGCGCGTGCTAGGGGTTGGTGGATGTGATGGGCGGATATGATCAGTGCAAAGTCAATCAGAGTTCCCGTCCAATGACTGCCTTTGAGACCGGATTGGGCAGGATACAACTGACATGGCTGCCCCAAGGTGCAAATAACTTGGTCTTGGTTTACCAAGCGCAGATGACTGGATTCTGAATGACAATCTTCCAGAGGGGGTGCAGATTTTCATCAACAATGCAGGCATCAAAGGACCAAAGACAGATTAGGGAGGGGAAACGCTTATGGATGCTCCAGAAATTCACCGATTTGTCTGGTTGTACGCGCAAACGCTGGAGCTGATCTTGTTCTGGATTGAAGAAGAGGGGCTTACAGTGTTGGGGAAAAATTTAGCAGTCTGCATACCCGTGCTGGAAGCTCTAGGACACCTGGTGGCTTCCAAAGGAAAGTGATTGCAGATAAGAAACGCAACAAAGTCCTTGACTGGCCATCACCAAAAACTGTATTGCACATTCTACAGTTCTTGGGATTATGAAGCTATGTATGGATGTTCATCAAGCGGTTTGCAGAGGTTGCAAGCCCGTTGCAGGCATTGACACGTAAGGGCATGGAATGAACCTGGGGTTTGAACTGTGATGTCACCTTCAACAAACTCAAGAAGATTGTTGGGAGCAATATTGTACTGCGGGACTTGGATTATGATTCCGGAGGAATTGAGTTGGCCGTGGATTTGAGCCAGCGTGGCGCAGGGGCGGTGCTGACCCAGGAAGATGAGGGGAAAGATTTTCTGGTTCTTTACAAGTATTTTACATTTACGCCAATGGAGAGCCGGTACTTGCAGCCAAAGTTGAAACTTTGCAGGGTCACTAAGATCATGCGGAGGTTTAAGCATTTCCTATGGGGGATTCACTTCATGCTGATGGTGGATGCAGAGGTGCTGATGTGGATGATCAATTTGCCAACACTGCCAAACGCACATATGACCAGGTGGGTTGCGTTCCTTCAGTTGTTCTCTTTCATGGTGTTGCATGTTCCAGGAAAGACCTTTAAAATGCCGGATGCGTTGTCTTGGTACCCCCAGGATGATCCATAAAAAGGCGCAAAACCATTTGATTTGGAGGCCCCAACAGTTAAGGTAGGGGTGAGGGAAGTAGGTGTGCAACTTTGGCTCCAGATGTCAGCTTGCTACTATTGCAGAGCAAGCTGCAAAAGTAACAGAAATAACATGAAAATAATAATAATAAAATTAAACTAAGAAGGAGAAGGAAAACCATACATATTCTTTAAAAAATGGATTCTCCACCCAAAATTAGGTAGGGTCACTCACTGACCCCACCCTTGAAATCCAACTCCTTATATTTTTGAATAATTAAGGAGAAGAAAGAACAAAATACCATGGCACCACTATTGAACTTTTTGGCCAACTAAATATTTCACATGGATTGTCACGTATAGGTTCCACACCTAAAATTCCGTCAGAATTAAGTTGTTGTGTATATTGTAGGAGTTACAGACGGAAATGTGTTCTGTCACAATTCCTGCATGCAGCCGCAGAAGCCAATGCACCCGCAGGCGGCAGTCAATGCACCCGCGGGCGGCAGTCAATGCACCCGCGCCCGGCTGAGATACAGCTCTGTCACTCTGTCAAAGTTGTGTACGCAGCCCCAGGCCTCTGACAAGTACGCAGCCGCAGGACTACGGGTTGAAAAAGTGACAGGCGGCCTGAGGAACCTAGGTACCGCGTAAACATGCTACAGTCTACACGGGAACATTCTACATATGTAATAAGTGTTCCTGTGGATATTAGATAGTCTAAAAATACATAAAATTATATAAAAATACTTAAATAACTTTTATACATATTTTTTATGAAATATAATTCAAAGTACCAAAAATGTCGAAAAGAAGATAATGACTACTTCTAAAAATATATTAAAATACTTTGATATACTATTATGAGAAAAGTAATTACTTTAGTAAATCAACTGAATTTTGAAAATAAGGAGTAAAATCAATATCATGACTTTACTCCAAATATTTAATACATAATTAGAACTCACCTGACATCAGAATATCCATAGGAATGTCTATTAAAATAATTATTAACTTACTGGGAACATTTACTAAGGATAATTAATTAAATAATAAATAAAAAGCACAGATTAGTGTTATTCACAAGTCCAAACATCAATTATAAAGTAGAAGGATTCCCATACCCTGTGGAATTAGATGCTACCCTTTTTAAAACACCAAGAACACGTGAAAGGCTACCACTGGTTACCCTGCTAGCCTCAGTGTCCGTCCCTTTGAGCCCCTGTACTTCTCAGAAGGAAAATATTGGGAATCCAAAAGCTATAAATAAAGAGCTCTTTAGAGGATATTGATACCCAGAGACCCAGTTATATTTACATCCAGACACTGTGACAAGGTAATCAAATACATATAAGAGATAAGTAAGTGATTTATGGCTTTATTCTGATTAATAATATCCACCCTCAACCCTCTTTTATCAATATAAACTTCTGAACAACCCTATAACCACAGTATACAGGTTTAACCCATCAGTGCACGTCCCAAACAGATGCCCTAAGGATTTGATCATATACCAGTGAGTCTTATTATCCTTTCTCTGTTGTGAAATCTTGGTTACAAAGCCCTGCCACTCCACCATGTATTTTATATACATATTATCTTTGGGAAAAATATCTTTGAAACTAAAGGGGCCAAAGTAACCAGGCCTACGTCTTTTCATACTGAATTCCCCAAAGAGACATGTTAAAGATCACCAATATAATTGTGGCCCCTCTATAGAATTATTTAATAATAAATTTTTCTATATTGATTTATAACATAAAACTATATACAAGCCAATTAACCTTGGAATAAGCTTTATCCAAACATTTTATGGATTTTTGCTGCATTTATTAAATAATATATTGATTATTTATTCTATCACCACTGGTAGCTAAAGGATAGCAAGGGTCTTGGCATCCAGGAGGCTGAAAATTGGGGGTCTGGCTGGGAAATATTCCATTTTATTATATTTAATACCTTGGAACAGACATTTCACATAAAATTAAATCAAAGATAAATTTATCTGACTTTTTAACCATGATTCATCATTAAATTATTTTACAGTGGATTTAAAAACCAATTCAGAATTAATAATCTATTATTTAAATCTTTTAAAGATAAGAAAAGAAGAATATATTAAAAATTATAAACCTAATGGTTGGGAAGCTTTAACTCAAGCTAAGAAACTGACTATATCTTCTGCACGTAAACACTTGGATAAACTCCTTGAAAAAGAAGATCTTGAGAGGCGTATCAACTTCCAGGCCCTATTAAGAAAACATAAAGCTTGCAAGAAATACCATATAAATTACTTTTTAAAATATAGAAGTAAGTATAAAACTTGTATTACCATATTATTTTTATTAAAATAATATTGATATATTTTTGACCAATAAAATAAACTTTTACCATCAGTGAACCCTCCTTAACCAGAAACCACCACCACTGAAACTGATTTCTTGGATTAAGAAGTCCCAGATATCTCTGGATGCCCTGAAAATATTAATTGAATAGGTGAAGAACTCATTGGGACACACCAAGAACCCGTAGGATTACCTATTAAGGACCATTTTAATCCCTATAAAGTCATGGTACCTTTGAATATCAAATTGAGTGAGTTTTAAATAAAACTTATTCTTACGGATTTTTTTCTGTAGAAAAATACTTATAAAAATTTTATTCAATATGAATAGACGTAACACAAGAGCCACAGGGAGAATTACCTCCTATGGATCTTTGCCAGGAGCCCCCAGTAACCATGCAACAACCAATAATGACAAACATGAGGGGACTGGTACCCATGAATCAAATTTTGATGGACAAGGAACAGCCCTAAGTATTTCTGCCCTCCCCAAACCTAGATACGGAGAAGGTAGTAGAATTAAGCCCCGCTCCATTACAAGCAGATTCCCTGAAGCCACCCCAGCAGAATCAGGCCAAGGAAGCCAGGATCAAAGACTTAGTCAGAGAGCATGTTAAATATTGGGAAGAGTTCAAAGAAGCCCAAGCCAAAGAGGAAATGGTATCTATGAAAAAGATAATCTCCCAGGCAAAAGCTACCCAGATAGCTCTTCAGAAAATGATTCCAAGGAAAGAGGTAGAATCCTACGTAGAAAAGTGGAATCCTTGGCTTTTTGCATTAAATACTCCAATCATGGGGATCCACTTATGTGAATTAGATACTGCTTTCTTCAATCTAGGGAGGGACAACTACTCCCCTGAAATCAAGCTGCTGATTAACATTATGGAATGTGAATCCCCAGAAGCAGCTCTGATCAATAGCTTACCTGATTCATTACTTAAAACCTATGAAGAAGGGAGGTTTACCTTTTGGGACAGTCTCCTTTACTACAGACACCAACATTCCAGTGTATTAGTACTAAGCAACAAAGAACATGTAGAACAAATAATCCAGGAATTCCATGACAACTGTTCTTAAGGGCATCTATCCACTGAAAGAACCTTGGAAAAAGTAAAACAAACTGCTTGGTGGATAGAATGGAAAGAAATCATTATTAAGTATGTTACTAGCTGTGAGAATTGCCAAAGATCTAATAAAACTACTGAAAAAAGGTTTGGACTCCTACAGAAGATCTCCAAACCCAAAACCAGATGGGAAATCATTAATATGGATTTTGTCACCGGCCTCCCCCCTGGAGGTACTCATTCATATAACTCTATCCTGGTTATAGTTGAGAGATACTCTGAGAAGGCAAAATTATCACCTAAACACAAAGAAGATAGTGCTATGGATGTAGCTCTACTATTTTGGAATAGTCTCATAGCTGATGTTGTTATACCCAAGATTATAATCAGTGACAGAGAACCCAAATTCCCCTCTGAGTTTTGGAGGAATCTACATGATATAATGGGTACTACTCTAGCATTCTCTAAAGCATAACATTCCAAAACTGATGGATTAGCTGTAAGAATGATACAGACTCTAGAAGAAATGTTAGGAAGGTTCTGTAGATTTTGTCTAGAATACAAAAACTCACATGGTTATTGCCATGATTAGGTAATTGTACTCCCAGCTCTAGAGATGGCTTATAACAGCAGTAAACATTCTACTACCAAAGAAGCCCCTTACATACTAGAAAGAGGATGGATTCCAAAGCTCCCTAGGAATACCTTAAACTATAACTTAGCCACCATTCATCCAACATCTCTTGATTTAAGAAAATGATAGATCTGGCAAATAATGATGCTCAAAAATGTGTAGAAGAAGCAGTAGAACACAACAAACAGATGGGAAAAATCACATAGGGAACCTGACTTTAAAATAGGTGATCAGATCTTGATATCCACTACCAACTTCAACAATCTAGCAGGTAACAGAAAGCTGAAACCATCCTTTGTTGGAACATTTGTTATCAAAAAGATGCATGGAAAAAATGCTGTAGAAGTAATCTTGAGTGAAGAATTATCAAGAAAACACCCAGTATTTCCTGTTAGCCTAGTAAAACACTTTCAACCAAGAGAAGGTAGCAACCTCCCTCCAGCAATAATCCCAATAGAACCTGACCCTGTGAAAGAAAAAGAAAAATTCAGCAGGATATTGAGACACAAGAAAAAGAGAGTGCAAGGAAAAGATGTTAGACTATACTTAGTAAGATACAAAGGAGAATCTGCAGACAAAGATGAATGGTTACCACAGAATAATATACCTGATTGAACAATACATCCTAGAAACTACAGAGCCAGCAAAAGGAACTGAAACGCACATGGAGTTAATTGTTTCCCAATATGCTCCAGATTTTTTTAAGATATGGCCATATCTTGGAGTGGGGGAATGTCAGCTTGCTACTATTGCAGAGAAAGCTGCAAAAGTAAAAGAAATAAAATAAAAATAATAATAATAAAATTAACCTAAGAAGGAGAAGGAAAACCATAAATATTAATGAAAAAATGGATTTTCCACCCAAAATTAGGTAGGGTCACTCACTGACCCCACCCTTGAAATCAAACTCCTTATATTTTTAAATAATTAAGGAAAAGAAAGACCAAAATACCACGGCACAAATATTTAACTTTTTGGCCAATTAAATATTTCGCATGGATTGTTGCGTATAGGTTTCACACCTAAGATTCAGTCAGAATTGAGTTGTTGTGTATATTTTAGGAGTTTCAGACGGAAATGTGTTCTGTCACAATTTCCCCACGCAGCTGCGGAAGCCAATGCATCCGCGCGCGGCTGAGATACAGCTTTTTCACTCTTTAAAAGTTGTGTACGCAGCCCTGGGCCTCCGACAAGTATGCAGCCGCAGGAGAACAGGTTGACAAAGTGACAGGCAGCCTGAGAAACCTAGGTACCGCTTAAACATGCTACAACCTACACGGGAACATTCTACATATGTAATAAATGTTCCTGTGGATATTAGATAGTCTCAAAATGCATAAAAATATTTCAAAATACTTAAATAACCTTTATATTTATTTTTTATTAAATATAATTCAAAGTACCAAAAATTTCAAAAAGAAGATAATGACTACTTCTAAAAATATATTAAAATACTTTAATATAATATTATGAGAATTCCTAGACATCAACATTTTTGTGACATACTAATAAAACTTATTATGTAAAAATATTACATGACTACCCATGACTTAAATTTTTAAGTAATTATTTTAGTAAATCAACTGAATTTTGAAAATAAGGAGTAAAATAAATATCATGAGTTTACTCCAAATATTTAATACATAATGAGAACTCACCTGAAATCAGAGTATCTGAAGGAATATCTATTCAAAGAATTATTAAATTAATAGGAACATTGTCACACTTTGCACTTAAGGATTATTGTCTTCACCACTTTGACATGTCCTCTCCTCAGTACCATCTACCTCAGTCTAAAAGGGTGACACAAATAAAAGCACAAAATCAATGGTGCGATCCGCTATTTCCTCTGGCTTGTGCTGACCTTCCAATCTTGGTGACTAACTCAGTATATACTTGCAAACTTTGCAGTTAACTCCATACCAGTTGGCCATCCATTATGAGATCCGATCTCCTTTCCTGGCCAATCAACAGCCTTGGACTTCCATCTTCAGTCATGCATTTTTTGTTAGTTTGCATCTATGTCTAACCAAGCCATCACTACTGTATAGTTTGCAATTGGACTAGTCCCTACCCTGCATACACTATTACCTCTCATTTGCATTACCTTCAACGTCACTCGCTCCTATCCCAATTCGTCATGCAATTGTACACTCAGATTCTATTGTCTCGCACTTACGCTAAGACCTTGGATCTATACCACTGCTTCATTTCCTATTCCGTTCCTGTCATTCATTGCCTCACCGCTTCACCTGTAGTTAGCTCATCACCAGGTTGTATCTAGTCACTTTGGATTACCTTATAAGGGCTATCCCCTTGCCTGATGATTGTCTCCTCAGTTAGTTAATTTCATACTTTCTCGCATTTTGCTGCAACCTAGTTATCACATCGGACTCAGGTTGAGTTTCCTTCTTCCAAACACATTACATTCATCTCACCGTTTGTTGAGTGGCATAACCAAGTTTGCACTTTGCAACTGGGTCTTGCTATTTGCACTTGCCCTCGCACTTGGTATTCCTTTGCGCTCACAATCATCTAAGAATTGCCCTATAGTACGTGGGGTGGTTGTGTGACAGTAACTTAACTAACTCAACTCATCTATTGTAGCCTGCCAACCTATAGTAGACTTCTTCTTCTTCGATTTCAGGTACTTGCTCAACCGGGAACGCTTCCCTTGCCCCTTACAATGATGAAATCCATTGGGTAGGGAGAACCAGCGCTCCTTGGGCCCAACAACCCTTAGATCCAGTTCCTCCTTCCGAATTGCCGTCTGTGGAACCTCTCGATGATCCTTGGGCTCCTCCACCGGATTCTCTGACGGACCCTCTTGCGGAATTTGCAGACTCCGACCATTCTTCCGATGAAACCTCAACTTGTGGTAGACCAGGGGTTTGCACTACTGCTCTTGAGCCTGATGCTCCAACCCTGCTTTTGACATTGATCCAGGCCCTCACTCATGGTGCCCAGCAATCTAGTCCAAGCACTCTGGGCATGAAACAACCTGATCACTTTAAAGGAGAACACCCTCATAAGCTTAGATCCTACCTACAGTCTTGTAAAATCATCTTTTCAAACAACTCCAACAATTTCCCTTGCGATAGACATAAAGTTATGTATGCTTTGTCCTTCTTAGGAGGAAGAGCCTTGCAGTGGTTCAAACCATATCTTGAACTTTTGTCCAACGACAGTCCCACTTGTATTCTCAACAACTGGGAAAAGTTTGAGCAACAATTGTTCACCCTGTTTGGCGATCCCAATGAAGTTCAAAACGCCAAATATGAACTTAATAGTTTAGTTATGAAGGAGAATAGTAGAGCTCCCGTTTATATTTCTCATTTTCAAACCTTGCAGTCTTGCATACAGTGGAACAAGGCCGCTCTTCTATTCCATTTCCAAAAGGGTTTACTGGCACGCTCAATTGAACAGCTTGCAGTTGGGGGTCATAAGACAACCTCGCTTCAGCAGCTAATTGATTGAGTGATTGAGCTTGATAATGGCTATCATGACAAGAATCGCTCTTGGAAAAACGACCATGGAACATCCACCTTGGCTCCAAGGGTGGAAGACTCCTCGAAGCAAAACACGAGGAACACAAAACCATCCAAACCAACCCCAACTCAAAAGGGAAAGCCGTTGCTGAAACTCCAAAGTTCTTGGACAAGGACACCAGGATGCTTCAAAGTGAGGAACGGCTGCAAAGGGAAAAGAACAGGCTGTGTATGTATTGTGGAGGTAAACATGATGTTGACAGCTGTGCAAAGCGGTTAGCGCGTGAAGCAGCTAAGCAGTCAAAAAATCAGCTTGTAGTTTTTCTGATACTTGCAAGGAAAACTACACATTATCTAAATCACTGCAAGTAAATCTTTGCGCTTGCAAGTCACTAGGTGCTCCAAGTTCGAGATTTATCCTATTTCATTCCAACAACACTCCTTATCAAGTATTACTTGATTCCAGCGCTAATGTTTCCTTCATCAGTGAATCTTTTGCCACTTCCAAAAATCTTACGCATTCCGAGATAGATAAATTTCCTATCTATCTAGTAAGTAGTGCGACTGAACCGTCTTATTGGGTTTCCCAAAAGGCAAAATGGACCTTTGCATTTTCCAATTTCCCCAGCTTAGAATGGGATTTATTTGTCTTGGCTATACCCAGAATGGATGATACCATTCTAGGCCATGATTTCCTAGTTTACTGGAATCCGGATGTGAATTGGCAAGAAGGAGTAATTAACCTTCAAACCTCGCATTCCTAGAACGCTAACCTTTCCGTCAATCAGGAATTAAACATCCTACCTGACACTGTCATTGAGTTGGATGACGCTTTTCCGCCAGGAGATTTGCAATATCCTGACCTTCATTCTCAAATTCCCTTTTCAGATTTAGGAGTTATCGCTTACCTATCCAGCTTACCTCTTTCCTGTTCCTTCGAAGAGAAACAGACACCAACCAAAAGGTGTATTCTGAGCTCCCTAATCCTCTTGCACCATGCGAGAACCTCAAACCCGGTGCTCAAAGATGACAAGATTGAAGATTTAGAAATCATTCAAGAGTCTTTACCTTTGGTTTATCATGACTTTGCTGACGTCTTTTCAGCTGCAAAAGCAGGAAAACTGCCTCCATCCCGTCCTTACCATCACAAGATCAAACTTACTGGCCCACCTCCGGCACTAGGACCATTCTACTCTCTCTTGACGCAAGAATCAATTGCGCTTCAAGACTACATTGTGGAAAATGTAGCAAAAGGATTTCTTCAACCAAGCGATTCAAATGCCGGTTAACCTGTCCTATTTTTTCTAAAAAAGGACGGCGGACTTTGCCTTTGTGTTGACTACAGGAAACTGAACCAGGTAACCCGGAAGAATGCCTATCCAGTACCGCCTATGTCACATCTCCTTACCCTCTTCCATGGAGCTACTTATGTCTTGAAGTTAGACCTTTGAGGTGCCTATAACCTAATTTGCATTAAGGAAGGTCATGAGTATTTGACTGCAATGAGAAACCGGTTTGGCAGTTATGAGTATACCGTCATGCCTTTTGGCCTCTGCAACGCTCCTTCCACTTTTCAACATTTTGTCAACCACATTTTCTCCAATCTTGTAGGTAAATACCTCTTGGTATATCTTGATGATATACTAGTGTACTCGAGAAACCTCAAAGATCACATTGCACATGTGCAAGAGGTGCTACAGTGACTTTGCAAGAATGACCTGTTTGCAAAAGCCTCTAAGTGCAAGTTCCATTCCTCTTCTCTTCATTTTCTAGGTGTTGTAGTCTCGCAGCAAGGGCTATTGATGGACCCAGCCAAGAGCAAACGCATATTGGACTGGCCCCCACCTTCTTTGGTAAAATCTCTTCAAGGTTTCCTTGGTTTCAGTAATTTCTATAGAAGGTTTATTGCGCGTTTTGCCGAAAAAACCGTGAATCTTACTAACCTTCTTCAAGAAGACACTCCTTTTATTTTTACCAAACAAGCTGCTTCAGAGTTTGAAGCTCTGAAGAAAGCGTTCACCACTGCTCTGATACTCGCTCACTTCAACGAGCTAGCTCACACTATTGTCCAAACAGACGCAAGCAACTATGCAATTGTAGGAGTCATCTTGCAGTTTTCTTCTTCCACTTCTCTCTTTCACCCCTTAGCTTTTGAGTCTCGCAAATAGCTCGCTGCAGAGCTTAACTATGAGATTCATGACAAGGAACTTCTTGCAATCTTTTATTGCTTGAAGAAATGGCGTTCATACCTTTTGAGTCTTAGGGAATCCATTGAGGTTTTAACTGATCATAATTCTTTGAAGTATTTCATGAGTTCAAAAGTCCTCACACGTAGACAGGCACATTGGGCCAAATACCTCTCCAAGTTCCACTTTACAATCACGTACCATCCTGGGAAACAAGCGGTAGTTCCTGATGCTTTATCACGTTGGGACAAAGTTTACCCAAGGGGGGGAGCACCTTTTCCGAAAACAACCCTGAAAACGTTAGGACACTCTTCTCAACCCAATCTGCCCAACTCAGTTCAATCATCGCTTGCTTACAAGATTTGGCTTCCGAACTCCGACAAGATCAATGCGACGACCCCATGTGCATCTAACTTCCCAAAAGTGCAAACTTATTAGATAGTAGTTACAGTATAGATGATAAGGACTTTTTATTTTATGATAATTGTATAGTAGTACCAGATAATTCTTGCATTAAGTTAGATATCTTTGAGTCACGGCATGATTCTCCGCTTGCTGGTCATTATGGGCAGGATAAAACCTACCAATTGATCGCACAAGACTTCTACTGGCCTGGTATGACCAAAGAAGTAAAAGACTATGTTAGCGCGTGCTATGATTGCAATTGTAACAAGTCCTTGAAACACCGGAAGTATGGGCTGCTCCAGCCACTTCCAATTCCGCCTTGTCCTTGGCACTTGCTGCCTATGGATTTCATCTCTCAATTACCTTCTTCTAGTGGATATGATGCTATTCTAGTAATAGTAGATCGCTTCTCAAAGATGGCTTTATTTTTGCGCAGTAATGTGATGGCCTCTTCAGAAGACTTGGCTAACTTGTTCATAGAATATGTATTTTTGAAGCATGGCCTCCCTGATAATATAGTTAGTGATTGTGGATCTCTGTTTGTCTCAAGCTTCTGGACCTTGCTATGCCAACATTTGAAGATCACTTGCAATTTATCAACGGCTCACCACCTGGAAACGGATGGGCAAACCGAGCAAGTTAATCAGATCCTTGAACAATATCTTTGAATGTATGCCGCCTCTCAACAAGACGACTGGTCGCAATGGCTCCCACTAGCCAAATTCGCCTACAACAACTCCACTCATTCCTCCACCAAACAGTTGCCCTTCCAAACTCTTTATGGTAGAAACCTCACTTTCTCTTCCCTTCACGTAGCACCTTCTCAACCTGCTACCGATTACCTTGAACAAATTCAATCCCTTCAATGGCAACTTCAAACCAACCTTGAAGAAGCAAACCAGCGCTATAAGGAGCAAGCAGACCAATCTCGCACTTTGGCTCCAACCTTTGCAGTAGGAGATCAAGTATGGCTTGATGCTTGCAACATTTGCAGCACTCTCCCAACTCGCAAACTCTCCAAAAGAAAGCTTGGCCCCTTTAAAGTAGAATCAGTCATCTCCCCTAACCCCTTTAAACTTACTTTACCTGCAAAATGGCAAGGTATCCACCCAGTCTTTCATGTGTCTCTCCTAGAGCCAGCACAAGTCCTATACCCGGGCAAGACTCATCCCCCTCCTGAACCGGTCACTGTCCTCAATCATCAAGAGTGGGAAGTAAGCCGTATTCTGGATGCCAGGTTACGCAAAGGAAAACTTCAATACCTTGTTGAATGTTCTGGCTTCCAGTCCAACAAAGACTGCACCTTGTGGGAACCAGCCCATCACCTTCGCAATTCACCCAATCCGATTCGAGAATTCCATGCAAGCTACCCTCGCAAACCTCAGCAATCATGATTCTTTCCCATCCAATCCCATCCAATTCCATTCCATTCCATTCCAAATTTCATCCCATCCAATCCCATTCCATTCCACTCCAAATTTCATCCCATCCAATCCCATTTCATTCCATTCCACATTTATCTTACTCAATCACATTCCATTCCATATTCCATCCCATTAAAACCCATCTTATTTCACCATCATTTCATCAGTTAATTCCTTCATCTCACTGTGTTCTTCTTTTCTCATTTTCCTTTCATTTCCACTTATTATTAAAAAATAAGAATAATAATAATAATATTTCTATTTTTAATAATTAATAAATAAAAATATATATATATATATAATTAAAAAGTTTCTTTTATTTCTTTTTCCGCATCCTCCCAATTCGCCGTCAATTCCGCAACCATGGACCAAAAGGTATCAAGGTCTTCATCGTTGATCAATGCGGACATTCTTCGAAGTACCAGCACTTCTGTTACGATGTGCCGCTTGAAAATCTCCTTGCATCTTGCAACCCGAGCTTGCTTCGGCCAAGCATTCCATCTGCCTTCCTCCAAGAGCTCTTCATACGCTCTCTTCCTTTGGCCACCCAACGTGCCTTCTCCAATATCTTCCGTCAGGCGACTCACTTCTGTTTTGACCGGCAATACAATTTGCACCGGATCTGCTTTGCCTCGGCCCTCCATCCCTTCCGTCCCAGCCACTTCATCCCTTCCATCTCCTTCATTACCTTCTTCTAATTCACCCGCTCCATCTTTTTTCTCTCCACTTCCGTTTCCTCCATTTCTCTCTTCTCTTTGCGCTGCGTTTTCTTCCCCCTCCCTTGCTTCCTCGGTTATAACTCCTACCGGTTCCACACTGGACACCTTGCCTCGCACCTCGGCATTCATCTGGGGCCCCAGGATTTCAGTCGGCGGTCCCCAGTAAGGTGGTGGTGGTGGCGGTGTGTTGGTAGTATATCTTTGAAAACGGGGCAACACTAGCAAACAAGCAAACAATTAGTTACTATTTCAAGTTCATTAGTTAGTCCTGATTAGTACTCACCAGGAACTCGAGTCCCCAATTATTCAATCTCCTGAAATGGTGGTATCTTGTAATTAACCCTTGGCGCGGACCTACAACTTTGCATCTCCCTTGATGATTCCAAAGGACCCTCAACAGTTGACTTGACATTTATAGGAAAGTTGCACGCCACCTTGCAAAGGCAACATTGCTTGAATTTGCCTTGGAGGCCTCGGACGGCAGTACTGGGAATACATCGCTTGTTGCAGCAAATACAATTTTTGCAACGGCAGGATAAGGATGACGACATTCTTACAAAAATTATAAAAATCTATTGGGTAATAAATTAAGTAACGTATAAGGGTATACAGTGATAATTAAACGACTTGAAATCGATGGGAAAATTTACCTGAACGCTTGCAGGAGCTTGCGTCTTTATACCCGGGCAACTGTCACGCTTTGCACTTAAGGATTATTGTCTTCACCACCTTGACATGTCCTCTCCTCAGTACCAGTACCTCAGTCTAAAAGCGTGGAACAAATAAAAGCACAACATCAATGGTGAAATCTGCTATTTCCTCTGGCTTGCGCTGACCTTACAATCTCGGCAACCAACTCAGTATATACTTGCAAACTTTGCGGTTAACTCCATACCAGTCGGCCATCCATTATGAGATCCAATCTCCTTCCCTGGCCAATCAAAAGCCTTGGAATTCCATCTTCGGTCATGCATTGTTTGTTAGTTCGCATCTATATCTAACCAAGCCATCACTACTGTATAGTTTGAAATTGGACTAGTCCCTACCCTGCATACACTATTACCTCTCATTTGCATTACCTTCAACGTCACTTGCTCCTATCCCAATTCGTCATGCAATTGTACGCTCAGATTCTATTTTCTCAGACCTTAGGCTAAGACCTCGGATCTATACCACTTCTTCATTTCCTATTCTGTTCCTGTCATTCATTGCCTCACCGCTTCACCTGTAGTTAGCTCATCACCAGGTTGTATCTAGTCACTTTGGATTACCTTATAAGGGCTATCCCCTTGCCTGATGATTGTCTCCTCAGTTAGTTAATTTCATACGTTCTCGCATTTTTCTGAAACCTAGTTATCACATTGGACTCAGGTTTAGTTTCCTTCTTCAGAACACACTCCATTCATCTCACCGTTTTTTGAGTGGCATAACCAAGTTTGCACTTCGCAACTGGGTCTTGCTATTTGCACTTGCCCTTGCACTTGGTATTCCTTTGCGCTCACAATCATCAAAGAATTGCCCTATAGTACGTGGGGTGATTGTGTGACAAACATTTACTAAGGATAATTAATTAAATAATAAATAAAAAGGACAGATTTGTGTTATTCACACTTCCAAACATCAATTATAAAGTAGAATAATTCTCATACCCTGTGGAATTAGATGCTACCCTTGTTACAGCACCAAGAAAACATGACAGGCTACCACTGGTTACCCTGCTAGCCTCAGTTTCCATCCCTTTGAGCCCCTGTACCCCTCAGAAGGACAATATTGGGACTCCAAAAGCTATAAATAAAGAGCTTTTCAGAGGATATTGATACTCAGAGGCCCAGTTATATTTACATCCAGACACTGTGCCAAGGTAATTAAATACATATAGGAGAGAAGTATGTGATTTGTGGCTTTAGTCTGATTAATAATATCCATCCTCAACCCTCTTTTATCAATTTAAACTGCTGAACAACCTTATAACCCCAGTATACAGGTTTTACCCATCAGTGCACGTCCCAAACAGTACCCTAAGGATTTAATAATATACCAGTGAGTCTTATTATCATTTATCTGTTGTGGAAGCTTGGTTAAAAAGCCCTGTCACTCCACCATGTATCTTATATGCATATTATCTTTGGGAAAAATATCCTTTAAACTAAAGGGCCAAAAGTAACCAGGCCTACGTCTTTTCATACTGAATTCCCCAAAGAGAGGTGTCAAAGATCCCCAATATAATTGTGGCCCCTCTTTAAAAATATTTAATAATCAATTTATATATATTGATTTGTAACAATGAAATATATCCAAATCAATTAACCTTGCAATAAGCTTTATCCAAATATTTCAGGGATTTTTGCTACATTTATTAAAGAATATATTTATTATTTATTCTATCACCTCTGGTAGCTAAAGGATAGCAAGGATCCTGGCATCCAGGAGGCTGACACCAGCACTATGGGAGTTACGCCGTCCTCCGTTTGTATTTGCGGGATAGTTAGTTTCTGGATGACACGCCAGCCAAGATTGTTTGATGGATTTGGCAGAGAGTGGGAAATTTCTACCTGCAGGAAGGACAGCTATGGCGGTGGAGTGAGGCGTTACCACTTGTGGTCAGCACGTCAAGGACAGATCAGGTGGTAATCCTAGGAAGTCTGCATGAAAAACTCAGCCATTGCCGCAAGCTTGAAACAAGGAAGCGGGTGAGGGAGAGGTTCTGGTGGCTGGGGGTAGTACGCCCGGTGCGGGAGTGGGTAAGGTTGTGCAAAGTGTCAGAAGTGGAGCACAACAAGTAGGTATCCCCACTGGGGAGGACTCCTTTTTTGGGCGGGTTTCTCTGGATGTTGTGCACATCAAGGCAGGTATGTTTGTGTACCTCATAGTTGGGTGGGACAATTGGTTGGGATGGAGTTGAATGACATTATTGTTTTCTTCATATAATTGTTGGATGTAATTTACTTTGATGTCAAGATGTTTTGTTTTTGCGTTTGATCCTATGTTTTTAATTTCTTCTAGGAGAAATTTATTATCAATGTGAAGAATAGTTGGATTTGGATTGGTTTTACAGAGTTCTTGAATCAGAGAAGTGACCCATTGATTTTCTTGAACACCATCCAATAGCGCAATCAGTTTGGATTCTGTGGAGGACATGGAAATGTTCTTTTGCTTTTTACTCATCCATGATACAGGACAGTTTTTCCACAAGGATAACCATCCACTTTGTGATGTGCAACTTGATACATCATCACCCCAGGTAGCATCAGCGTAATAGCTGATGTTATTAAAATTTGATGCTGATGGCTTGATTATAAGTGCAAGGTGTGATGACCCTTTTAGATATTTCCAGAAATGGACAACTTCCTTCCAGTGACTTAGACCCAGATTGGAGTTAAATCTAGATAGTATCAAAAAGGCTGCTGAGAGATTGGGATGGGTTCTGCAGGACAGATAGTTCAACAGGTCAGTAAAGGTTTTGTAGTTTTACCCAAGAGCCTTGAACGCGCAAGAGTCTTCCTTGGAGGCGGGCATACGTTTGATGCCAGGAGTTAAGGGAGTGTTGACAGGGAGACATTTGGTTACTTTGAGCAGTTCCAGTCTTTTGCTAATCAGAAAAGGCTGGGACAGAGAACAAAATTGGTTTTCAATGCTAATATTCATCCCTAAAAAGGTATCAGCAATGTGAGAAGATGAATCAGGATATTGTGAAAGGAAGTGTTTTTTAAAGTTTTCCAGGTCACCGGCTACTATGAGGTTGTCCAGGTGAAAGAATAGGGATGTATTGCAATTGGAGTGAATGAAAAGGCAGGCATTGGAGTTGGATCAAAAGAATCCCAGACACTTTAACAAGGTAGTTAGGGTATTGTGCCAGTTGAGTGGTGCTTGCCAAAGTCCATAGAGGGACTTTTTTAATTTGAGGAAGGGACTTTTCCAAGAGGATTCAGAAGGATTTTTAATTAAGAGAGTTTCTTTTAGGGGAGCGTAGAGAAAGGCACTTTTAACATCAAATTGTTTAATGGGTAAGGAACAATCAAGAGAAAAAATGAGAAGAAGAAGAAGAGACAGAAATTTGCCCGTAGGGGCATAAGTTTAAGAGAAGTCCAGACCCAGAATCTGCAGGAAACCTTGTATGTGTTGAATTGCTGATGAAAAGATTTATGATGTAAGAACAAAGAGGGCTACGCCAGAAACAACATCAGTCAAGAATTAGAAGAAAGATTCAAAGAAAGAATGATAGATAAAGAAAACCAACATCTGACAACAGATCTGGACTTGATGGATGACGATGGAGGAATTGAGTAAGATAGTCGGCAGGAAGAACAGAAAGACAATAATAATAAAAGAATTGAGCAGTTCTTTCAAATGAAGGAACATTGGAGATTAGATTTGATAGTGAAGATTCGACAATAGTGTGTGATTGTCTTACCAGTCAGACCATAGATTGAATGAGTTTAGACGTGGACGAGTTGATGTTGAGAAGTAGCCTGATGAAGTTTGAGACAAAGAAGAGATACAAAGAAAGAAAAAGAAGATAAAGAAAAGAGAAATATTGATGAAAGAAAGATGAATAGAATGAGGAATTTGGTTTGAGAATAGATGGTGTGAGGAATGGTTAGGTTGTTCGAGGTTGATGGTTCATCATGATGTGGTGAAGGGTTTATTGGTGGTTCAGGTTAAAGAGAATCAGTCAAGTAAGATTTTGTTGTATATGGATCCTGTGAAGAAGATGAATTGGAAAAGGCAGAAATAAAGAATTAACATAGGAGTGAAATGTGGAAGGCAAATAGTGACAGGTGAGGGAAGAGAGCGGGAGCGCGGGAGGACCGGGTAAGTGGGTGAACAGTGTAAGTTATTTGACACCCCCCATGACTGGTAAGATTGAGCACTTAAAAGAAGGATTGATTAAATGAAGAAGAGAGGAAAGAGTAGGAAGCGGAAGCGCCTTAGTTAATCCGTCTGCTTTCATTTTGGAGGCTGGTACTAAGTCAACAGAAAGATTTCCAAGTTTTAGCTCTTCGCGAAGCAATTTTGTCTTAATATCAATATGGCGAGTTTTTGAATTACATCCAAACTTCTTTAGTTTATCGTCGAGAACTTTGTTATCGATAAAGTGATGACTTGATTCTAATTCTTTCTTCCAGAGTTCCGCCACTAAACCTCTCATCCATATGGCTTCAAGAAAGGAATCGACTAAAGGGTTTAGTTCAGCTTCAGTGGTTGAGTGTGTGACGTTGCGTTGTCTGTAGCTGCTCCAAGAGATAAGAGAATTAAAAAGATGAGAAAGATGTCCGGACTGAGAACGTCGAGTTTCAATATTATTGCTCCAAGTAGCGTCACTGTAACATTTGACTTGGGTTTTTGAATTATGAATTTTTAGCGTGATTTTTAAGGTTTTTGTAGCCTTGAGATATTTCCAGCAACGTTTTACCTCCCTCCAGTGACAAATCCCGGGTTTCTTGCAGAATCTAGCAAGGCTAGAAACAGCAAAACTGAGGTCCGGACGAGTCAGGCAGGCAATGTAATTAATAAGAAAAACGGCCAATCTATAATTGATGTTTAAGTTTTTAAATTCCTCGTGTTCTTCATTGGAGGCCGGAGATAAATTGATATTCGCGGTTAGGGGAACAGATGAGGGCTTGCAGTCTACCATCTTCAGTTCTTCTAATCCATGTTCAATGTGTTTTGGTTGAGAAAGCAAGATTTCATTGTCAATTCCTTCATACTTCATTCCAAGAATTGTATTAGGATTGTGATGACTAGAATTTGGAAATTGCTCCAAGAATTTATTTTGGAAATTATTGCCAGAACCAACGAGGATGAGATTGTCTACATGGAAGAATAGGACTGAATTTGCAATGGGGTGAATGTATAGGCAGGGATCAGATATGGATTCATGGAATCCTTGCTCACGGATCCAAGAGGTTAGGGTGTTGAACCAATTGACGGGAGCTTGCTTTAAGCCGTAAAGAGACTTGCGAAGAATGAGAAATTCTGACTTTCTTTTTGAGCCTTTGGGTCTTTTTATAATCACTTTATCAGTTAGAGGTGCGTGGAGGAAAGCACTCTTGAAGTCAAACTGGGTGATTGGAAGGGAATGAAAAAGGCCAAAGAGAAGAGAAATACGTAAAGAGGCGGCCTTTCCGGTGGGAGAAAAGGTATCTTGATAGTCTAATCCGTAGATTTGATTGAACCCTTGAACACAGAGTCAACTTTTATAGACCAGTGGGTCTCCGTGACAATTGTCTTTTAATCGATATACCCAGGTAGTATTGAGCGGATTTTCAGGTTCAGGACCATTGTAATCTTCCCATACTTCCAGGGATTCGATACCATTGAGTTCAGAATCCATGGAGAGTTCCCACTTGGGAGCGTCAAAGCACTTCTTAGCTTGTTCAAAGGATTTGGGAACTTAATAATGATGGTACCCATATTGATTGGGTGGATTTAATGTTGATCTATTGCAAAGACTGTATCCAGGTGTGAGTTGCTGCTCAATTTCTTCAGACAAGTCTGATTCAGAGTTGATTGACGGAGTATCGGAAGCTTCGGTATTAGGAACGGATAAAGAAGGTGGATCATCTATTTGTGATTTGATGGATTGATTGTTGACAGTTGGGTTGGTGGGAGGATGATCATTGAAGAGAATAGATGGGTTGTGATTGATTTTGAGAGATTGCAAGTCTTCAGTCAAATTTAATGTGGATGAGATCTGAGACATACAGTCATTTTTGAGAAATTTAACGTTTTTAGATTAAATAATTACATTGTCAGGTCTTAAGATGTGATAAGAGAGAAAATTGGGGTTGTAACCCACAAGGGTTCCAGGGAGTCCTCAATCTTGAAATTTGTCACCTTGATTTACTTTGTAATTGAGATACACTACCTTGGACCCTATAGGGTGAAAATAACTAATGGGAAGCGACTTTCCAGTAAAGAGTTGAAAAGGGGAAGAAAGGTTGGGAGCTTTAGGAATTTGGTTTAATGATAGACATGTTGATTTGGCAATTCCCGCCCAGAGGTTGAGAGGAAGTTTTGAGCTTCGAAGAGTAGCGCGTATAGATTTGGTGATAGTTCGGTTAGCTCTTTCAATTTTTCCGTTATGTTTGTGATGATAAGGCTCAGAGATAAGATGTTGAATCAAATTAATCTTGAAGAAATTTTCAAGTTCTGAGGAAGTGAATTCGCCACCGCCATTGGTGCAAATTGTGGCAGGATATCTGTTTCTTTTAAATTTTTCGTGATTGAGGATAGTTTTGATCTTTTGGCACGCATCCGATTTGTACTGGAGAGGAATAGCCAAGACATATCCTGAATAATTATCTAAAACGGATAGAATGTAGTTCATGTCGTTTCTTCCCGTTGGTGAAATGGGGCCAATTAGATCTACGTGGAGTTGTTCAAAGGGTTTAGAAGAAGGATTCAAGGAGTTCTTGAAAGATGATTTGGTGATTTTTGAGAATACGCAGTCCTCACATTGGAAAGTAGAAATAGAATCAGATTGGATAGAGGGAATGAGGTTTTTGAGATGGTACGGGCTGGCATGTCCAAAGGATTGATGAAGAAGTTTGACTTGATCCTGATTTGGTTCTTTAGTCGAGAGGTGACAAAATTTGTTGTTGTTTCCTTTGCGAGACGGGGGATTGAGGATGAAAAGATTCTCTTGAATAAAACCTGAAAAAGCTGGCTTTGACTGAGTCTTAAGAAAAAATTGATTGCAAAAAGAGTACAGAGAGCATTGTTTCAATGAAATCAATTCTCCAGGACTGATTAGATTCACTACCAGATCGGGAACAAATAAACAGTTGGTGAGTGTGACAACAGAATTTTTCCAACTGAGTTTGACAGTTCCTTTTCCTTTGATAGCAAGTTTAGCACTTTCTTTTCTGGTGTTTATAAACTCGTCACCAGCGCATTCCTTGAGAAATCTGAAGAAATCAGGTGAGTTGAACATGTGGCAGGAGGCGCCGGAGTCTAGGATGATTCGATTAAGCGGATTAATATTTTGAACCCAAGTGGAAAGAAGGGCAATGTAGTGGGCTACTTCTTTGTTTTTAGAATTTGAGTTGAGTTGAGCATGCCAATTTGCTTGAGATTCTCTCCACCAATCAGGCGCCAGGTGTTCGTGGAGGTGCCAACATTTATCAGCGGAATGATCAGGAGATTGCGGGTTGTGGTATCCTTTCTTGCATCAAAGTTCTTTGGGAACAGGCTTTTTGGGGGGTCTAGAAGAGATAAGGGCAGTATCATTGATCTTTGTATCCTTTGATTTAACCTTGGTTTTGTTATTGAGTTGTATAAGATGATTGAGAACAAGATCCATGGTGACTATTTTATCCAAATGCATAATCTGTTGACGAAGAGAGTGAAGAGAGGGTGGAAACTTAAAGAGAATAAGATAGGAGAGTATGTCATCCGGTAAATCGATTCCCACATTGACCATTTTCTTTAGTGAAATCTTGGTTTCCGTGATGAATAGATTAATAGCTTTGGGTTTGAATTGTTGGTAGAGAAATTTGTTAAAAACTCGGGCTCGATTTGCTGTTTGAGATGAGGACAAGCGTTCTTTAATGGTTTTCCAGAGAAGCTTTGCTGATGAAATATTTGTTGGGTTAACCACGTTATTATGAGTGACTGAATTGATGCAAGAAAGAAGAATTACTCGAGTCTCCATATCATTGTTGGGATTTAGATTTTTAGAATCATCCTTGAGGGCCTCCTTGACTCCTTTGAGTTCCAATAGCATTGTCATCTTGTCCTTCCATATTGAATAGTTTTTGTCCGAAAGAATGGGGACTGCTTCGAGTGCAGCTTTGAGGATGATCTGTCGAAAACTGTTGTTGTTTGATCCCTCCATTGTTAGATTTGGTTAGTTGAGTCAGACAGACCTTTGGCTTTTAACCGTGTTGAATTGCTGATGAAAAGATTTATGATGTAAGAACAAAGAGGGCTATGCCAGAAACAACATTAGTCAAGAATTAGAAGAAATATTCAAAGAAAGAATGATAGATAAAGAAAACCAACATCTGACAACGGATCTGGACTTGATGGATGACGATGGAGGAATTGAATAAGATAGTTGGCAGGAAGAACAGAAATACAATAATAATAAAAGAATTGAGCAGTTCTTTCAAATGAAGGAACATTGGAGATTAGATTTGATAGTGAAGATTCAACAATAGTGTGTGATTGTCTTACCAGTCAGACCATAGATTGAATGAGTTTAGACGTGGACGAGTTGATGTTGAGAAGTAGCCTGATGAAGTTTTAGACAAAGAAGAGATACAAAGAAAGAAAGATTGATGAAAGAAAAATGAATAGAATGAGCAATTTGGTTTGAGAATAGATGGTGTGAGGAATGGTTAGGTTGTTCAAGGTTGATGGTTTGTCATGATGTGGTGAAGGGTTTATTGGTGGTTCAGGTTAAAGAGAATCAGTCAAGTAAGATTTTGTTGTATATGGATTGTGTGAAGAAGATGAATTGGAAAAGGCAGAAATAAAGAATTAAAATAGGAGTGACATGTGGAAGGAAAATAGTGACAGGTGAGGGAAGAGAGCGGGAGCGCGGGAGGACTGGGTAAGTGGGTGAACAGTGTAAGTTATTTGACAGTATGCAGAGGAAAGCCTTTGTTTTAGCTGGCAAGGACAGTGTAGCCGGTTTATCTCTAACAGCCCAGGTGGTCTTAAGATATCTGTGAGGAATAAACTCAACATCTTCCCAAACATTGTGATCTTCAATGTTTTGAAGTTCCACTTGTTTAGCTTCTTCTATTTTAGGTGATGAGTTTCTGTGCAACAGGTAGCTATACTTATTGGGTTTGATGGAGGAGGTTCTTTCTTGAAGATTTCTGCCTGATGGAATGAGTGCTGCTTCTACATTTGAATCCAAGGCTGAGTCTTCTTCTGACAGGATGTTGGAAGGGGTGTTGCGAATGGTTTTCAAAGGTTCTGGAGACTCAGTCTTGATTTCTTTTGAGAGTTTGAGTGGTGAGTTCTCTTGAACAGGTCTGGGAACGCTGACATTGGTGGGTGTTAGATCATTGTAGGAAGAGGGAGAGTGGGTGGAGGGTGATCTGGAGGGGAAAGATAGGAAGTTTACGCTCTTGGTGTTGACAATCTTTCCAGAGGAGGAGAGAATGCAGTAGGATAGAAGCTCAGGATTGTAGCCAATTAAAAGAAAAGGTTTTCCGGGCATACCTAATTTATTGCCGGAGGGTTTTGGCTGTGTCAAGAAGGAGACAGGGTTGCCAATTGGTTTGAAGTAGGAGAGGGGAAGACAATGCAGTTTTAACATTTTTTAGGGACTCTTCTTGGATCAGTGAGAAGGAATTTGATTGAGGGTGAGTGTGCAAGATTGAAGAATTTTGTGCCATAGGTACCAAGGCAGGTCAGAGTTGTACAGAATTGTTCTAACGGATTCAAGAATGGTGCAATTAAATTGCTTGGCAAGGCCATTCTGTTGAGGTGTATGTGGGTCTGCAAACCGCTGTTTTATGGGGTTATTCTTGCAGAATTCAGATAGCGTGGAGTTTGTAAATTCTGTTCCACAATCTGAGTGTAGAAAAGAAGGGTAGTATCCTAGATGTTTTGCTTCAAGACTTAAGCTGTAAAAAAGCGCTGATGGAATATCATCCTTGGATGAAATGGGAATGGCAGCGCAGTATCTTCAGAAGGAGTCCACCACAGTAATCACGTACTTGTGCCAACTGGATGAAGGAGAGAGAGGACCAATAGTGTGTTGGAGTATCACTATCTCCATGTTCATCAGAAATTCCTTTCTTACTTCTTTTCTTATCAAACTTTCTTATTTCATTTCCTATCCTGTGTTCTTCTCCTTTTTTCCTTTCTTTTCATCTTTCATCTATTTACTTTCACATGAAAATCTAAAATGTTCTGTGAAAAATCCCCTCTCAATCATCAACAGCGCGCTTCCTCATTTGTTTATTCAATATTCATTTTAATCTCAATATGTCACACTGCCCATGAAATCTCAACTACCAGTGTATACCTGAGGACAGAACTCGTGGCTAGTAGAAGGATCTTTTTCACAATCCTTCTACTTTCCGCGACCATTCTGCTTTTCCTCAGCTCAACAGGTTATGAGCCCAGAGCTACCAACTACTAAACAATAGAAAACCAAATCACGTTTCAGAAGGATCCTGTAAATCTCTTTGCCGTAATTAGAAGCATGGACAACCAAAGCTATCATCCAGTCCTCAAGACACCATCAATTATTCCTTTAAACTCTCCAGGATCAGAATCAAATTACCTCAATTGGGCAATGATTCTGAGGAAAAATTTCAGAGCTTCCGGCATTGGTTATCTCCTCACAAACGACTCTCCCAAGACAAGCTCAAAAACAGAAACTTGGTCATAAGACAATCTGGAGGTTTGTTCAGTCATATCCAGGTCAATAGGACCATCTAACTTCCAATACATAAGGAAACACAAAGAAAGCAAAATTGGAATGTGGAGAGCGCTCCAAGAAGCCCATCAAGACAACTCTTCCGGAGGATGCATGTACTGGCTTCAAAAGCTTCTTCTCACTAAGCTGAACGACAAAGAAATTACTGCCACACTTGCAGAAATCATCTTGTACGGCAAAAAACTTTCCTCACTTATTACTCCCAAAAATCCGCTCACTGCAGACAACTTACAATCCACTGCCATTCTTCTATCACTCCCTGACGACTGGTTAGGCTGCCTCTCAAGTATGATGAATGAGGAGTCTGTACCCTCATCAAAGCTAATAAACGCATTGAAAAAAGAACACCTACAAAGACAAACAAGAAACAAAGAAAATCAAATTCTGAACTCGGCCAAGACACTTACAAGTAATCCAAAGACTTTTTCCCCGCAAGATTGGGAAACGCAAAATCCCTTGATTTCAAAAACCTATTACTGTACCAACTGTAAAGTCAAAGGACATTTCTTGTCAAGATTTCCCAAAGTCCTCAAAGCGTTGGAATATTCTAAAAGAAATAGAAGATCTCAGAAGTTTTGAACATCAAATCCGAGGCAGACAAAAGCAAACATAGTTAAAGCAAAAGAAAAATGTGAAGAAAGCAATGACCACAATGACTTCACCAACTCCAAAGTCATCGTTCATGCTGGTTATGCGTCTTGTAACTTTACCAAATTGGATCCCATCACCAGTTTTGATTTTAACCTAGACTCAGGATGCTCTCTATCAATGACTCCCTACAATTGGCATGTGAACTAAAAGAAATCAAATCTGACTTCAATCCAACTGGCGGATGGATCCACTATCACCTCAAACAAAGAAGGTTTTCTGACTTTTACTTTTGGTCACATTTGTTCCTTGGTAGTTCCAAACCTACACAAACCCTTATTATCAATATTGAGTCTTTGTGATTCAGGATTTCTGGTAACTTTCTCTTCAAATACCTGCAAGATATTCCATAACTTAATCTCAAACATAAACACACTGCCTGTTGCCAGCAGATGCCAAAAAGGAAACCTTTATTATCTTCCGCAGAAGAACGTAAGCTGCAAGGAATCATTTTTCTCTACTATTTCACACGTATCTGATAATAGTCTATTTGGCTATCATAGCAGACTCTCTCATCTGAACCTGAAGTTGTTACAAAAATTACTGAAAAAAAATAATATCCAACCTAATATCAATAACAAATCCAAAGTTCAACAATGTCCCACATGGATCAAATCAAAGATGACAAGAACACCATTTCACTCTTGTTTAAGCTATATATCAAAGAAACCAGGTGAAATTATTCATTACGACTTATGCAGTTTCAACAAAAATTCCAGAGCAGGCTTTAACTACTTCATAAATTTCATCAATGACTGCTCAAAAGCTTTATTTGCATAACCCTTACGTCAAAAATCAGATGCCTTCGAGTCAATAAAATCTTTTTTTCCTTTTTTGAAACCCAATTTCATCACTTGGTTAAGTTGCTTAGAAAGGATAATGGAGGAGAATACGTAAATGGATGAATGACCTCCCTCCTAACAGAAAAAGGAATCCAGCATGAACCAGGACCTCCACATTCTCCACAACTCAACGGAGTTGCCAAACGCTCAAACCAAACTATCTTTAACTTGATTAGATGCTCTCTCTCATCTTCTAACCTACCTAAATCTTTTTGGGCCAATGCACTTTGACATTCTCTCTTTGCCTTCAACTCTTATCCATGCAAAACCCCTTGAGGATTCACCTCACCAAACTCAATTCTTGATATTCCCAACATTTTGCTCTTGTATCTTCATCCTTCTGGCTGTCTCACTTGGTACAAGATTCCAGAGGCCAACAGAACTAAACTGTCTCCCAAAGGTCAATCAGCCATCCTTTTTTCCTATCTCTATTGAGGTAACCGCTATAAACTTCTTGATCTTGCCACCAAGAAGGTAATCAAATCTAGAGACTGCATTTTTGACGACACCATTTTTCTGTATGGTCGACCTACCCAAGAAGCAAGTATCAAGCCCTCTCCTCTCCCCACCTCCATTCCCTGGCCAGATTTTCCTTCCCCTTGTCTTTCACCCCCTGCTCCTCCAATCTCTCCTCCCCCCCTCCTTCCCCCTCTTTTTCTTTACCCCCTGATAGCCATCACCCTTCTGTTCCTTCTCCCCCTCCCCTCTCCGTTGTTCCTTGCTCTGTAGAATCCATCAACCCTCCAATTTTCCCATCCTTGCGCCACATTCCTCCGTCAAGCCTCCTTCCATGCTCTACCAGTCCGGCCCCATCCAATGATTCTGATTTCTTTCCTCCATTGTCAAACTCCCCCAACCCTCTCTCCCCTCCGTCTTCTCCACCCCTTGCTCCGTCTCCTCCTTCTATCCTTTTGTCTCCCTCTCCTGTTCTTCCTCTTGCTCCATCTACCACCCCCTCTCCATCTATCTCCCCGCCTCCGCCCCCTTCCCCTCGTCGTTCCTCAAGATCAAGGCACCCACAATCCCATTTTGGAAATTACTCACGCTCTACATCTGTCAAAGACGACATTTGAGCACCTTTGACATGGAAACAACTCCTAAAATCAACACACCAAAACCGCTGGATAGCCTCCGCACATGAAGAACTAGCGTTGCTTTGGGGCATGAAGATGTGGACGCTTGTACCACCTCCCAAAGGACAAAAGATAATCCAATCAAAATGGGTCTTCAAGGTAAAATTTTGTCCTGAAGGCACAATCCTAAAGCTCAAAGCTCGCCTAGTAGCCATGGGATTCACCAAAGTACATGGTTTGGATTTCTCCGAGGTGTTTGCTCCAACTCTGAGGTTAGAAACCTTTTGTCTCCTACTCAGTTTACTAGGCACAAAAGACTGGGTGGGCCGGCAGCTTGATTTCAAGACAGCCTTCCTAAATGGACATCTTGATGAACCGGTCTACATGTTGCAGCCTCCAGGTTTTGAAGATCAAATCCACCCGGACTGGGTGTGCAAGGTGTCTCGGGCAATCTATGGGCTGAAGCAATCTCTGCGCCAGTGGAACATTGAATTGAACGCCGCTCTTCTTTCTTTAGGTCTCTCTTGTTCCTCTTATGACCCTTCACTATATTTTAAAACCTCCAATGGGACCCTAGTGGGTGCTCTCACCATAAATGTCAATGATGTTGCCATTGTTGGTTCCCCCAATTTTGTTTCCTCTTTCACCACACCAATTGGAAAACATTTTGAAATTGGTTCCAACAAAGATCTCAATCTGTTTCTCTCCATCTCCATTTATCAAAACCTTTCAAATAAATCTGTCTTGCTAAACCAATATCACTAAATTTCTTCTATCTCTTCTATTTTTCTTCCTCCCAATTCCACTCCTACTCATTCTCCCACCGGGACCACATTCAAACATCTCCGCAAACAAACTCCAGCCAAGCTAACCTCTCCCCCGCAATACAATCAACTGATTGGGTCTCTGCTTTGGGTCTCTCAATGCACAAGGACTGAAGTCTCATTTGCAGTAAATAAACTCTTTCAATTCCTGCAGCACCCATCAATTGATCACTGGCAAAGTGCCCTTTGGGTTCTTTGCTACCTTGACTCAACCAAGAATCTGCGCCTAACCCTGGGAGGCTCTTTGCTAACACTCTCAGGATAATCCAACTCTGACTTGGCTGAGGACAAAGATGACCTCCGCTCCCTCTCTGGCTGCACCTTCCAGCTGGGTCTTGGTGCCATCTCCTGGAGGTCAAAAAAACAACCCACGGTTTCCCTTTCAAGCTCCAAGGCGGAATATAAAGCACTCTCAAACTCCTTCAAAGAAGGCCTTTGGCTTCACAATTTTCTATCTGAACTTTGCCTACGCAACTCCTCCCCAGTACTAATCCATGTTGACAATGAAGGCGCAGAATCTCTTGTGAAAAATCCTGAACACCATTCCTGGAAAAAGCACATTGACACCCGTCACCACTTCATCTGGGAATGCGTGTCAAAGAAGGTCTTCACCATTCATCACATTGGAACCAAGAGTATGGTTGCGGATATGCTAACCAAACCCCTAAACCAAATTCTATTGCAAGCCCACCAAAAAATGTTTGGTCTCAGTGGTTGTGATTAGCAAGGGGGGGTGTTGGAGTATCACTATCTCCATGTTCATCAGACATTCCTTTCTTACTTCTTTTCTTATCAAAATTTCTTATTTCATTTCCTATCCTGTGTTCTTCTCCTTTCTTTCTTTCTTTTAATCTTTCATCTATTTCCTTTCACATGAAACTCTAAAATGTTCTGTGACAAATCCCCTCTCAATCATCAACAGCGCGCTTCCTCATTTGTTTATTCAATATTCATTTTAATCTACATATGTCACACTGCACGTGAAATCTCAACTACCAGTGTATACCTGAGGACAGAAATTGCGGCTAGTAGTAGGATCTTTTTCACAATCCTTCTTCTTTCCACAACCATTCTGCTTTTCCTCAGCCCAAAATAGTTTCTAAATGAATTTCCTCAAATATACGGGTAGCTTGGGAGGATTGGTTTTTGAAGGAGGCTTTGGTGTCTTGGATAGAGAACAGGCCATGAATTTGTTTTCCTTGGAGATAGGCAAGTTCAGTTTATGTCTCAGTTTGTGATAGCTGATGTGACCCATGGACTTATGGACTAACTCAGCAGAGGAGATTAATGAGGAGGGCAACAGTGGCAGGATCTGCAGACAGGGAATTTTATTGTGGTAGCAGCCTTGGAGAATAAGTTTATTGCTTTTGAAAAGACTGAAGGAGTCAGAGTAAAAGTCAACATGAAATCTCTCCAGTATCAGTTTTGTTAGGGATAGAAGATTAGTAGACAAGTGGGGTACATAAAGCACGTCAGTGAGTAAAATTTTATGGTTTCCCGCTTCTAGTCTGACAGTCCCATATCCGCTAATATCCAAGGTATTGGCCTTATTGCTGGTCTTGATTACTCCTGGGTATTGGTTGTCTAGTTCAGCAAATAGGGCTTTATCAGCTATCATGTGAAAGGAGGAGCTGGATTCAATAAAAAAGAAATTTTCTCCTAGAATGTTGAACAATGAGAGAAGCTAACTTGTTGATTGTTGTTAGGAGGATTTTTTGGTCTCAAGTGGGGATATAGCATCCAGCAAATATGTTTGGGGTGATTAGCCAGAGTGTTGTGCATACATGCTTTGCATTTGCTGGACACCTCTGTATATAAGGAGACAGTGGATCCAGAAGATTTGCCGTTCATCTTCAGTTCATTCATGTGGATTTGGAGATGATCAAGTACAGCGTCTGGAGTAACTTCTGATTTGGCTTGTGAGTGAGTAATCTGCTGCTTGATTTTCAACATGGAGGAAGGAAGCTTATCTAAGATCATATACGCAAGGATGTTGGTGGGAATAAGGATAACAATTTATAGAAGGAAATTGACTCCGGTTTTGACATTGGTTATGAATTTCTGAATGTTTGACTTGTCAAAGGTGATAGAGGAGAAGCTGCTGTAAATACAAGCGCAATTGGCAGGTTGAGATGACACAAAGTGCTTAAGTAGGGCCTTCCAAATCAGCACAGAATTTTCTTCATTGTTGGGAGTGATGATATTGGAATGAACAGCTGGTGAGAGTTTTGAGATGATAATGGACGTGAGAATTGAAATGTCATAATTATCAAGAGGATTTCCAGTCCTTATAGCTCCCTTTATTTTAGCCAAGTTCAGTAGAGAATTAATTCTAGCTCTACAAATAGTGAATTTCTCCTCAGTCAAAAGGGGAATAGCTTCAATGGTGGTTTTGAGGATGGTAGGATTTATAGAGTCCATAGTAGGGCCTGGTTCTTTGAGGATAGAGGATAATTTTTTCCACTAGAATTTCAACTGTTAACTGTGTTGAAATTACTTTATAATAACAAAAGTTAAGAACCAGACAATACTGTAGGCAGGAAGAGTATGACAGACTAGTAGAGGACGGAGGAGACGAGTTCCTAAAGAGTTAAGATCTTCATGACAGAAATCAACACAAAGAGGAGATCAGAACCTAAGGCACATCTTGAGACTAAGATTTATTATTACTCCTTACCAAACAGGAGAATTCATTGCTGGTTGATAGTATTGAGCTTTGCATCAGTGATTCAATGATTGGTAGTTTGAAGGAGTTGAGGTTGGATGAGCTGTTTGGTCATATGAGCTGGTTGGTCATTTGTTGAGGTTGAAATAGAGAATGAGGAAGGAGAATAAGAAGGAGAATGAAAGAAAAATAAAAAAAAGAAATGGGAGTGAGATGGTGAGTTTGGAGTTGATATTGTTTGGTATGGATCAAGGAGTGAGTAGTCGCAGCTGGGTTCTTTTTGGTTAAGAGTTGAGGAGGGAAGACTTGGGGTTCCATGGTTAGATGAGAAATGTCACAGGTAATCCAATTGCTCATGCACCGCAGAACCTGGATCAGAAGACCAGCTATTCCAACAGGTAGGCTACTTAAACCACACACTCAACCCAGATGAGGATATGATACATTGGATCACAGAGAGACATTGGATCATGGGGGATCACATTGGGTCATCTTAGGTTTTGGAAGGATCTTTACTCTCAATTCTCTATCTCTCAGTTGAAGTGTGAACAGTTGTGTTAAAATACGTACGCACTTACGCGGGTGCTACGTATAAGTGTAATCCAAATGAGATGCACAAATGGGCCTCTGAGGCCCATTGGACACACACACGGACCATACAGGCCCATGTGGATGCAACAGAGTTGGGGAAACTGGCCTCAAAACGCGTGAAATAGACCCATTGGTACACGGGCCCTAACGGGCCCAATGGGGTATATGGGCAAATACGGCCAGATGGGCTTGTATGGGCATAATTGGGCCCAAGGTTTATTTTGGACATACTTGGCCAGACGGGCTGGCCCGCAAAAGTAGTCTTTTCTCACAATTCGGGCTTGGGGCGGCCCATTAGGGTTGCCTCCCGTGTCGCGGCCCGCTCGGGGCCGCTGCTCGCGTCGCGGCCCGTTCGGGGCCGCCTGTGTTCCTCGGCACGGCCCACGCGGGGCCCGACGGCCCGTTCGGGGCCGCCTGTGTTCCTCGGCACGGCCCACGCGGGGCCCGACGGCCCGCGCGGGGCTGTTGCGCGGCCGAGGGATCCCGCGCGGTGCAATGCCGCGCGGGCCCGGCTGGTCGCGACCGGCAACCAGCGCCGCGGAGCCGGGGCTCGCGGCCCCGGCTCGCTCCCCCTCCCCTCGCTCGCCGTCGCGAGGGGGAGGGGGCAGGCTGGCTGGGTTGAACCAGCCAGCGACCGGCCGCAACGAGGCGGTCGGTCAGGGCAGGGGGGACCTGACCACCCCCTTGCCCAAGGAGGTGGCGGTGCCGGCCGCAAGAGTAGCGACCGGCAGGTGAGGGGGATTTCATCACCCCCCCACCATTGATCGGTCAATGCGACCAAACCAGATAGGGGCGCTCTCCCCCCCCCTTTACCGAGGGGGAGGAGCGATGGGCCTGGGGGGGCCTGATCACCTCCCAGGCCAATTTACATGACGACGCCCTGGGGGTATCGACCCCCAGGGCCCCTGGTGAGGGGATTTGACCGCCCCCACCAGGGATTTGTAAGAGATAGAGGGGGGGACAGCATGTCTGCTGGTCACACCCCCCCATGTGAGGTTGGAACCGGACCCAGGTGAGCCCTGGGTCCCACCTGGCCCATTTCAGGGGCCAGGGGCTGGATGCATGAGGCAACCAGCCCGTAACAGGGGTAATGATGCCATCAGGGCCGGTTGTAATAGACAACCAACTAAGGGACTGAACAGCAATTGGCTGGTTCAGCCCCGTAACGGTGGAAACACAAGAATGGACCGGAATAGTCTGGTTGTAAGGGTTCAGGGACTAATGCCATGTGGGCTGATGCAGTCCAAACCAAGTAACAAGGCCTGTAGAGCCTGTAGAGCTCTTTTGGGGCGGAAAATTTGCCCTTTGGCTTGTTGTATCATGGGCTCACAAGAGGCCAATCTTTTGTACTTAAGGAGCTCTTCTCCCTGCTGTTTTCCATCATTCATTCATCATCCAATTGAATTCATCCAACATATTGCCCCATTGTGAGAGCCCCATTAGCCATTATTGACACACAGTGTCCAGCATTTCTTTTGCTTTAAATACTGCTCATTTGCCTAAGCTAATTGCTGGCCATAATTATAACAAGTTGAACTCAGGGTTTACAGATACAAGGGATCAAAAACTTCCAAACTTGGGAACCATTTAAGGAGAAGTCCTCTTCTGAATTCCACAGCGGGCCCAACAAGGCTCCCTTCTTTTTTTGAGTTGCCACGCCTCCAATACCCCCGCTGGCAGTGCCCAATGTTGCCCTCTTCCATCCACCATCACCCACTGCTCCGGCTTCAACCACTCCAACCACAACAACTCCTGCAGATGTTGAGTCCCCAAGCTTGGTCATTGTGATTAGCTCCAATTTGCTTCCGGTACCCCATGAGTTTTTTTTTCTGACCCTTGATATCTTCACCCAGCTTGTGCGCCTCTTGTTGAGTCACTGTTGCATCCATCTCCAACCCGAAGATCTCCATGTTGCTTGTCTCCAATCTGGACCCCATCAAATTGACTATCCTTTCAGTACTCCAACTTCCGCCCATCTAGGTCAACCTGATTCTGCCTGGTATCTCTGTACCACGCGACCATCAAAAGAAATGACAAAGAAGGGGGCCAAGGAATTGAGGAAGCTGAAATCAACTGGTACCGCAGAAAATCCAATGAGCAAATACTGGCCATACTCCAACGTTCATTTGGGATTTTGGCTGCAGAGCTTTGCAAGCATCCTTGTGCCGGGGGTGAGCTTTGCTGCAGGCTCCGCTGCGCATCTTCCTTCCTTAGATTTCTCCCCTTCTCAAATCATTTCCGCGCCCCCTAAATCTTTTATATAACTCTTGAAACAAATATGATGCCTGGCACGCCCCCTAAAGGAATCCTCTTGATTACCTGCACCATACTAAAAAATGAGACACAAAAAAAAAAAGAAATTTTGCAACCCATAGTGAGAACCCCTCTGTATCTGAGAATGAGAAAAATAAAAGTGAGATACCTGAAACAAAAAATAACTCTGGAACAAAAACTCTGTAAGACTAAGGGACCTGGACCACCCCAGACAAAGGCCTCTAGGACTCAACCTTCCATGCTGCTCTGGTGATCTGAGATTCCCTATCCTCCCACAACTCAATATTTGACCCTAAATTTCATCCCTCCAAGGACTCCTCCTCCAAATACTACTTCTCCTCTGCAGCCAGCTTGCTTACATCCACCATCTATTGATTGTCATCCCCTGAACCTGCAGTTTCATCAAAATATGCAGTTCCCCACACGTGGAACTTCTTCACATGAGCCACTGCCAACTTCTGCTTGAGCAGAGTGCCATCTAATTCCTCCAACTGAAAACTCCCACCTGGAAATTGACTAACAACCCAATAAGGACCATTCCAGAAATCTTCAAAAAGCTTAACGCACTGCATCTCTGTGCTCTAATTATAAAGCAGAACCAGGTTGCCTCTCCGCAAAGGTTCCCAAAAGCAATCAGAAAAAGGCTTGTCCCAGCACCAAACCAACTTAGCCCAACTGTCCCAAAGCTTCTTTGCCACCCTTACCACCATCTATTTTTGCCGCAAAAGTTGCTCCGCCCATGCCAAAACTAGATCCTCTGTGGTCTTAACCTTCCACCAGCCAATAGCAAGGTTAGTAAAGGTTTTGGTATCTACCAGAAGAACCAGCTGCCCCCCATAAAAGATCTTGTAAGGTGGATAAACCGTCCCCCGCTTGACCGATATCTTATCCGCAAACAGCATGACTGGCAAGTTTTCCTGCCACTTCTTCCCATTACTTCCGCCAATCTTGACCATTGCATCCTTGATTGGCTGATTCCCCTTTTCTATTGCCTCCGCTCCGTCCGGATAATATTCTGTAACTTGCCCCAACTTTGCGCCACAAGATTCAACCAGCCTCCAAAGATGACCCCAAAACTCAGCTCCACCGTTGTGGTGGTCTTTTATAGATGCAAGTCAGAATTGGCTGCGCGCTGCGCGCTCAGAAGTAGCTGCGGTCTCAGCAGGGGTAGCCCGCTCAGCAATGGGTGTTGCTTTGCCGCAGGAAGTTGCACTGCGGGCTCAGCCGCAGTTGAATTGGGCTGAGCATCTGGAGATGAGGGATGGATTGTATTGGATTGGATGGATTGCGCGCAGATTGCGCCTTGCAAGACACAGATTGGATCACATGGATATATCTTGGATATATGGAATGGAATGTTGGGCAGATGCGGACATGCGCGGGGGCCTCCAAGTTGGGCACGGCGCAAGGGCCGCGTCATGAGAAGGAAAAAATAGGTGGAACGTAATGGAAGGCGGGCAGTGCAGATGGATATGGGGTGTGGGTTGTGGATAATGGAAGGGGAAGGATAGGGTTGGGGGTAGGGTTCTGTGCTTAGGGGTTGTATTTCATTATTCTTGCTTTTTTCTTGTTTTAATTAGGTTAGGGTTGAGGGGGAGTTTACTTAAGCGACACCCTAAACCCAGTTGGAGGAGGCGGATCATCAGATGAAGTAGGATCACATTGGGTCATCATAGGCTTTTGAAGGATCTTTACTCTCAATTATCTATCCCTCAGTTGATAGGTGAAAAGTTGCTCTCAGGGTTTACAGACGCAACGTATCAATAACTTCCAAAATTGGAACCATTAAAGGAACAGTCCTCTTTTGAATTCCACATCTGGGGGTCTGGCTGGGAATTAATCTTTGGTTACTTTTCTCTTGAAACTAACAAGAACAATGTCCCAGTACCACCCATTGACCATTGCGGGGTCATGTAACACTACCCCCACTCCTCCAGCTTCTTGGAATCAACCCTCATCAGGGGCGGGATATGGTTTCCCTCATTCCAAAAATGGCGCCAATCACAAGCCTTTTTGCATCAGGCGGAGGGACTATCCCCATATCCAGTTCAACACTGAGGACTTTGAGCAATTCCTTGCGCAATACAAAGGAATTGCCAACGCAGAAGGTGCAATGGGTTTGGATAAGGCTCAGCTTGTCATCCTCTTCATCATGGACAAAGTGAAGCTTTGGGATGTGGAGGAGATGGAGGAGTATGAGGAACTTTATTGGCCAAAACTGAATGCAGAAGTCTTGGCGCAGTGGGGAAGGTGCAAACCTTGGTTTTGGGAAAGCAACTGTGAGCAAGCTGCGGTGGAAGCAAGCACAAATGGTGGAGTCCGGATGCGGGCGCAATTGGGGGATTTCATCCAGCAGTTTGCAGAGGTTGCTAGTCTGTTGCGGGCATTGACGCGTAAGGGTGCGGAATAGACCTGGGGTTCAAACTGTGATGTTGCCTTTGATAAACTCAAGGAGATTTTTGGGCGCAATTTTGTACTGTGGGACTTGGATTATGAGGCTTGAGGAATTAAGTTTCCAGTGTTTTTGAGCAAGCTTGGTGTGGGGGCGGGGCTGACCCAAGAGGATGAGGGGAAAGATTGTCCGGTTCTTTACGAGTCCATTATGTTTACACCAATGGTGAGCCAGTACTTGCAGCCAAAGTTGGAACTTTTCAGGGTCACTAAGATTGTGCAGAGGTTTCAGCATTTGCTATGGGGGATTCACTTCATGATTCTGGTGGATGCAGAGGCCCTGGAATTGATGATCAATTTGCTGATGCTGCCAAACCCGCCTATGACCAACTGGGTTGCGTTCCTTCAGTTGTTGTCTTTCATGGTGGTTCATGTTCCAGGAAAGGCCTTTAAAATTCCGGAAGCGCTTTCTTGGTACCCACCGGATGATCCGTACAAGGGCACTGAACCATTGGATTTGGAGGCCCCAACAGTTAAGGTAGGGGTGAGGGAAGTAGGTGTGCAACTTCCAATCCAGCAGTATGGGAGTTACGTGGTCCTCAGTTTGTATTTGCGGAATTTTTAGTTTCGGGGTGACATGCCAGCCATGATTTTTCTATTGATTTGGCAGAGAGTGGGGAATTTCTACCTGCAGGAAGGACAGCTATGGCGGCGGAGTGCGCTGGTACTGCTTGTGGTCAGCATTTCAAGGGCAGATCAGGAGGTAATTCTGGGAAGTATGCATGAAAATCCTGGTCATAGAGGCAAGCTTGAAAAGCAGAAGCGGGTGTGGGAAAGGTTCTGGTGGCTGGGGGTAGTACGCGCTGTGCGGGAGTGGGTACGGTGTTGCAAAGCATATCAGAAGCGGAGTGCAATGTTACCTTGCAAAGTATGTATCCCATCTGGAGAGGATTCCTTGTTTGGGCAGGTTTCTCTGGATGTTGTGCACATCAAGGCAGGTAAGTTTGCCTACCTCCTTTTTGCGTGGGAAAATCTATTGGGATGGGTGGAAGCGCAGCCACTGCTGAAGCTTTTGGCAGAAAAAGTTGGTCAGTTTCTCAAGGAAAATTGGTTTGTGAGTTACAGATCACTTAGGCTGGTAACGTTCAATGGGGGTGCAGAGTTCCAGGGATGGTTGGAAGAGTTTGTGCAAATTTGCGGAAAAACTTCTGGGTGAGTGACCAAGTACTATCCAGAAAGAGCGGGGATGATTGAGCACTGTCACCAGCCAATCAAGGATGCAATGGTGAAGATGTGCGGAAAGGATGGCAAGCAGTGGCAGGAAACCCTTCCAGTTGTTCTTTTTGCGGATCAGATTTTGTTGAAGAGATCCACAGGTTATTTGCCATACAAGCTGCTATTTGGGCAGCAACCTGTGCTGCCTATTGACATTGCGCTGGGAACTTTTCTGGATATTTACTGGTGGAATGTTAAGACATCCATGTGTCTTGTTGAGGCCTGTGCCAAGGAACACCTGCTCCGGGACAAGATGCTGGAGAAAGTGGCTGGGAGACTGAAGGCAACCGGAACAAACTCCATCCGCTACTGGTACAAGCGCTGCGTGCATAAACTCCTGGATCCGGTGCAGACGGGGGACTTGGTTCTGCTTTACAACCGGAGCCTGGAAACTCAATGGGGGAAGATGTTTGCTAATCAATGGAATGGGCCTTTGTGCGTGAATTCCAACCTTACCGGAGGTAGCTACCAGTTGGAGGAATTGGACAGAAATCCCCTCAAAAAGAAGGCCGCAGCTTTGCATGTGAAAAAGTTCTTTGCGCGGGGCTCAACTTCATTCAACAAGAAAGCTTTTTTGGATAGAAAAGGGGTAGAAAAAGTGGATCCTTCCTCTGAGGAAAATCCTGCGTGTGCGCTTTGCATGCGGCAAAGTAAAAGAATGCAGACGGCTGGGGACAGCAGCTAATTTGGGGGGAACAATGGATGAATAGGGGATATGATTGGATTTTGTGAGGGGGTGGTCTAGCGGTTCACAGAAGGAACAACTAGAAACCCCAGAATTTTTGTTTTCTTATTTCCTTCTCTCTGGATTGGCTTTGGGATTATTGCTGGCTATTGATGGTTTCTTTGAGGTACAGGCATGGCGCAAAGCTGGGTGCACACAGGCAAGGACAAGCCCCGCATTCCAGAAGAAAACGCATGGAAAATTTCCAATGGATGATTCGGGGAACTAGGAAAGCGCATGGCACAAAAGGATGTGGGTCAAAGAGCAAAGGAGCGGGCTTGGAAACAGGTTGGTTTTTAAACAATTTTTTTTTTAAGTTTTCTTGGTTATCTTATAGATGGAAGATGCAAATGAGTTTGGGTGGATTCTTTTTCTTTCTATCTCTCAATTTTGTGCGCACAGCTGTTTTTAATCTCTCTGTTCTGTAGATGGGTACAGGGAACTGTGTGGCAGTTTGTCTGGGGCGGTCCAGGTACCTTGAGGGGATACTTCTCACTCTTGCGGGTTGCTCTCAAAAGAGCAGATCTTGCCCACAGATGTTCTCCCTCACTGGATACTCCCAGTGGCGCGGATTTTGCACTGTTGTGGGTTGCTCTCAAAGGGTGGATCTTGCGCAGGGATATTATTTCTTTTAAAAGTTCTCACAAAGCCCAACTGCTACTCAGGATGGCGCGGCAAAATTCCTTATCTTTGCATAGGCGCTGGGATGAAAACAAGACAGAAGGAAGGAAGGAAGAAAAGGGGGAAATCCGCCTATTTCAGCCAAGTCCTCATCACTTGCTCTGCGTCTGGGTGAGCCTTTGCAGCTAGGGGTTGGAAAGCCAGCAAGACCTTCCGTTGGGCATTGGCAGTGTGCACATAGGGAACCGCTAGAAATTGCCAGAGGAGTTTTTCTGCATCTTTCACCATTGCTTTAAACCTTGCCAAGGGAAGTGTTGGAACTAGAGGGATCTCTGGGATCTTGGGAGTTGCGGCTGGAGGGGTTGCAGCCGCTGCGGGTTCTGGTGACAACTTGATAACCATGGCAAAAGGTGCGCGAGCGGGCTCCAGTGATGACCTGGGAACTGGTGATGTTGATGGCGGTGGTGGAGATGAAACCAGAGGAGCAGCTGGTCTTGGACGAGTAGGAAGACACGGTGGCAGCAGAGGAGGAGCTGGCCTTGGTGGTGGTGGAGGAGGTGTGGCCAGACGGTTTGGGATCCTTGGGTCCATTGCTGGTAGATTCATTTCTACCCATGCGGCCCCCTCATGGGCGGCATTCCAGGAGGCCGCAAAGTCTGGAAAGTCCTGGTGCCTTGGAGGTCCAGCCTGGCGGAAGGGTAAGCCCAAGTTGTGACTCTTGTGCGATGGAGGATTTTGGGGGCGCATTGTGGATGGTTGCAAGGCAAGCCTGGCAGGGTGCACTCATTGGTTGATATCTCCTTGTTTCTTGAGGTCACAAAGGATTCGGGGCGTGTCCTCTTGCGTGGGGAACTTGAGGGAGGTCGCGTGGCATGCCCTCCAATAAGGAGTAGTGGAGGTGTCTGGCTTGGCATGGGAAACAGGCGCGCTGGCCCAGAAGGATACGGAACAAAAGGCCCTTATGGCTGCAGTATGTGCAGGACATGGCTGGAAAAGAGTGGAGGATGAGAGGTTTTTTCTTTCTTTGGTCTGATGAAGGGTGCGGTGTGGTGAACCATTTGGGACACCTTGGGAAAGGAATTTGAAAATCTAAAAAAAAAAAAAACATTCTTTCTTTTTCCGCTCTATTTTTAGAATCCCTTGTACATAGTCTAACAGGGCCTCCTTCCCATATAAGGAGGGGCTCTCCCCTGCCTTTTGGGGGAGGAGAGGAAATAAGACATCCGATCATCACATTAGATCAACACATGGTATCCTAACATACACCACATCCTAAGATCATCAGTATCCTCTCGAAATACATCATCCATGGGGTCTTCATTCCCCTTTATCTGAGACAAAAGTTTGGGTATATCTATGATTGCCTCTTGATCCTTGAGCCTCCATACTCAAAACCCTTGATCCTTATCACCAAACAATAGCTTTGCTGGTTGAAGAAGAATTTGACTAATTGAATTATTGAGTGTGTTACACCACTCCTGATCCCCTTATCAGACCATACTGGTCCTGATCATCCTTTGATTATCTTTCTGGAACAAGTCACGTTTGAATGAAGAGGTTTTTATTAAGCTTAAAACCTGGAGTGTTAAACCTCCCTTAATCTCTTGTGAAGTTGAATTCCGCCACGCTACTCTTGAGTCCCTTGAGAAGTGTTGGGTTATTCTTGTTTGAATAAGTTATTGTTTTTGCTTCTAGAGCTTCTTCAAACAATTAGCTTTGTCTTGTGCAGCCACCCACAGTTATCTGGTACCCTTCAAGCGCTTGATTGCAGAGATTTGGGCAGGTTCATTGAGAACCTGGAGGTTGTTTGGGATTGATTTGATCTTTCCTAAGCTCCTGCTGACGACCAGAGCTATTAGCTTGTGGGGGTTGTCACTCACAATTGCCTTGCCTTGTTGAACTCTGAACAATTCTTGACTCCTTCTATTCAAGTTTTCCCCAACATCATCTTGCCTCAGATAGTGTTGTCTCCCAGCTACCAACTACTATAATCTTTCTCCTCTTACTTTTGGTTCCCTGTTTACCAGGTTCTGGACTTTGATCTTGGTTACATTCAAATATTTTTTTAACACTCAGGAGGGAAGCCTAAAAAAGCACCTATCCCCTCCACAGAACTGCCAACGCCCTGCGCCATTTGGAGTCTTACATTTGGTCCCCCGGGCCGGCATCAAACCAGCAACCTTGGGATTTACAGTCCCAAATTTGTGGAATCAACTTTGAAATCCAATCTTTTTCTCTTTTCTGTTTTTCTCTTTTCTCTGTGTTTCTGTTATCATCTAGATTCAATCCGTGGAGGCAAATTGTTCCAGAAGTAAGTCCTCCCAATTGTGCACCATGAAGGGGTTTGATCCTAGTCGTTTTTTTGTAAACTCTACCCTTGCCACACTTGTGAGCCACTTTGGAAATCTGTTCTTTGGATCCATTAGGAAATCTTTTGTTGAAATGGAATCTATTGGTACCCCTTCTACCTCTGTTTGGGCCAAGATGATCAAGATCAAACCTCAGAACAAGAACTTATCCTTTAACGGTACAAATGTTGAACGTTTCCTGGATTCCTACAAGATGGCTGCTGAAGTGGACGGTGCTAGCAAATATGACATGGCTTATCAACTGCAATTCTTTATCTCCTCTGATGAAGTCATGGAAGTGATTGAATCATTCAATGGATTCAACTCCCATAACTGGGTACTTCTTAAGGAGGCAATGATTGCCTATTGGGGAAAAATTTACATAGCTAGGTTCACTCTCCAAGATCTTGATGCCCTAGTCTCTCAATGGACCTCCAATGGTGGTATCTCCTCAGCCTCTGATTATCAAGCTTTCAGAAAATCTTGGGACCCTATACAATCCTATCTTATCCAAAACAATCAAATTGATACGGTGGGCAAAATTCGAGTGCAATTTTTTCAGTCTTTCTCTCCAGGAGTGCAGGAAAGAATTAAGGATGAATTGGTGAAAGCTGGATCCATGATCACTACAAGAGATAATTGGTTCAAGCTCCCTGCTTTCATGGTTCTTAGGAATACTGTGGATAAAGTAATGAAAGTTCAAACAGCTCTCAACTTTGAAAAACCTAGAATCACTGAACCAGTCTCTGCCCCCTCTTTTCAAGCATCTAAAGAAATCATGAATAAGATGGAAGCCAATTGCCAACCTGAACCAAATCCTCAGACCCACCAGGAAACACCTAATATTGATGAGATCACCAAACTCCTGCAAGCTTTTGAGAATAAAATGGATCAGAAAATCTCCTCTCTGGCTGTCCCTAAACCCTCCAACTCTGTTCCTAGGTCAACCATAGTTTGCTATTATTTCCACAGAGAAGGTCATGGAACTGGTTGCTGTCCTGAACTCCAGAAGGACAAGGAGGAAATTTTGGTGGAACAGAAAGGGAGTAACTTCCTTCTTCCTAATGGTACACTTATCTGTCATAACCACATTTTGACTAAGTCTCCTCAGCCTCATTCAGCCCTCAGCCAATCTCAGTCCAGCTCAATCACACTCTACTGCTGAATATCCTGAAGTATCCCCCTGCATATCTTGCAGCCTTTAGGTAATCTCTCAGGCATACCCTCTACCTCTCTATGGCTTGGTGCATCCTCATCTCTCCTTAAACTCTATCTAGCATGAGAAGTACATACAGTAAACCCATAGTACATACTCCTGGCTGGACAACCCATACTCCAGTTCAGTACATGACCTTCCTGGACAGGCCCATTACTCAACCTGTCAATCTGCAACCTCCAACCCAATTGGTCCACATGTAATTCCATGGGCCTCCCAGCCCAGCACCAGTCATCCAATCCTCAAGGCCTCCTCTCAGCTCTCACATATACTAGCCTCTCTTCTCCTCTTGGACTAATTCCTCCAAGGAATTAGTATACTACTTCTTATTGGTTAGTCCCTCATCCAATAGGTGTCATCTCAGCACAAGAAAACCAACCAGCCTACCTTACTCATCTCACCTATCCCTTTGGTGTTACTCTTACAGGATTCCCTCATCACAATCCTTCAGAGCCTTACGCCTGGATTCTTCTCCTCATAATCTTTTTCCTTACTCTACATCTCTTCGTCATATGCAACCAATTTCTTTATCCCTATCCTGATTTCTATGAGCAATAGTGCCTGTGCCTTCAGCCCCTTGCACGCCAGGGGCAGTTGTGACATTATAATAATTCCTTCCCCTTGATTACTACCCACCTCTATATTCCAATAGACCCATTCCATCTATCCGCAACCATTCCATCTCCTGGACAACACTACCTACAATATTTGTGGAAGTGCGTGGAATAGAGCTAAAAAGTGTGTGGCCTCCAAGTTTCCAAAGGTAAATCCTGCGGAATTTGTCTGTCTCAACCCCTCTCCTGGAATTGTCTCTTAAACTATGTTTTGAAGAGGACTTTGACCTTCAACTTTGACGCTTTGACTTTGACGCTTTGAATTTGACGCTTTGACTTTGACGCTTTGACTTTGACATTTGACTTTGACCTTTGACTTTGACACTTTGACTTCAAAACTTTGACTTTGACCTTTGTCTTTGACACTTCAACTTTGACTGCACGTTGTACAAGTTCAAGACTTTTTCTTGTGGCCAAATTCTCTCCCTCATCTTCTCTGGGTACTTTCTTGGGTCACTCCCCTACAGCATACTTGGAAACCATGCCTCCTTGATGTGCAAGACCTTCCATCATCACCAGTCCACCTCTTACTAGGGCAGCCCGAGGATGTGGCGCTACCATAGAAATACAAGACCACAATCAATCTACTCCTCAAGCCCATGGATGAGGGAGGACCTTTTCCAACCTCCCTGCACCAGATTCCAACACCATGTACACTCGTATCCTTCCTCCAGCTCCTCCAAGAGCTTCTCTGTCCCCTGCTCCTCCTGTTGTCAGACCGTTTATTAATTGAGTAATTGGTCAATATCCCCAAGCAGGTTATGTATTGGACTCCCCATTGTACAATCCCAGCCTACTTCCTCTGCCTGAGGATGTGGAAGAGGAGGAATAAATCGAGGACTCAGGTTTTGACTCGAGGATCCTTAGCAACCTTAACTCACCAACCTCTGGACCTCAGGAAGAAGCTTCTCAACCTTCCGCTTCCACTGAAACCCCAGCTCCTCCAAGTCAACCTCCTCAATCTACAATGGTGGACCCTACTCTCCTAGCCTTGCTTCAAACCATGACTTCAGCAGTGACCAAACTCTCTCAACCCCCAACGACTAGTGCTTCCCACTCAGGAACCTTCAAAGCCCCATTGATGAACCCGCCAGACAAATTTGAAGGCAATAACACTACCAAGCTCAGACCTTTCCTACAAGCTTGTGAAATCATCTTTGCAAAAGACAAAGGGAACTTCCATGTGGATTGAAGGAAAGTTCTGTTTGCTGTCTCCTACCTCACTGGGAACGCAAACCATTGGATTCAACCCTACTTGGCTCATCTCACCAATCAAGAACCCTCATTTCTGCTCAACTCCTGGCAAAAATTCACGGAACAAATTCATACTCTCTTTGGTGATTGTCTGAAAACGGCCAAGGCAGAGAAGGAACTTGTGAATTTGAAGATGAAGGACTCTGGATATGCCTCAACCCACATCACAGAATTTCATTCACTTATGACAAAAGTCTCTGGATGGGGGGATAGAGCCTTCCAATTCCACTTTCTCCAAAGCCTCCCTGCCTGCCTTCTGAATCAATCAGCCAGCTATGATGGTTCTGTAGACACCCTTCAAGACCCTATGGATGTAGTGTTGGATTACAATACCAGGTACCATGAACCAGTCAAGGAGAAGTCTTCCCATTCAAGCCACCCTAAAAAGCAAAATTCCTCTCAATCCAAAGCCAATTCTTCCCAGTCTGAGAAGGGCAAAGGTAAGGCCAAGAAGAAAGACAAATCTGCAAAGAAAAAATCCTCTCAAACCAAACCTACCTTGGACTTAGGTCCTGATGGCAAGCTCAAGGCTGAAGAAAAGGCAAGAAGGGAGAAGGAGGGACTATGTATGTATTGTGCAGGGAAGCACAAGACAGACGACTGCAAAAAGAAGCCTGTCTCCAACACCAACTCTTCCTCTACCTACAATCCAAAAAAAAATAGGTGGTTTTCCTGCTGTACTCCAGGATTATCACCCTACTGACGTTAGGGTACAAAAGATACAAAAAGACCACTCTGACCAACTTTCCAAAGGCTTACGTTTTATTCTATTTCACCAGGGCTTGAGTTATAGTTTATTGATTGATTCAGGTGCTACTCAATCTGCAATGGCTAACACCATGGTTCTAAAGTTTTCATTGCAGCCCATACCTCTGGGAAAACCTATTCCTCTTTTCAATTTCAGTCCAAATGAGTCACCCTCTCAACTAATCTCCCACAAGGAAACTTGGGTGGTCTCTCTTCCTTCTTTTCCTAGCTTTGAATGGGAATTCCTCCTTTTCAACGCACCATTCTCAGAAGACCTCATCCTGGGAATTGACTTCGTTCACCACTGGAATCCTGAAGTAAACTGGAGAATGGGGCTTATCACCCCAAGACACCAGCCTGCCAAAAATTTTTCCTCCCAATCCGTTGAAATCAACATGGCCAACCTACCTACAACTGGTTCCTCTCCCACTCTGCCTCTGGCACTGCAGTCCATTGTACTCCCCTTCACTTCAGAACCCTTGCATCCTCAACAGCCCATCCAATTTCCATTCAGTTCAACAATTTCCCATCTTGCTTGGATATTCACTGATTCCTTGACCACTCCTTTGGAGGAGGAACCTAGGGATTCATCCTTGCATATCATGCAGTTGGTTACCTCTTCTAACATTTCTGATACTCCCCATAAGAATGCTTCAGCTGACTGGGACAAGTTTGACATTGACAAAGATCCGGAAGAAATAGAAACTGTTTTGGAAAAGGTTCCTGCTGATTACCACTCTTTTCTAGATGTTTTCTCCAAGTTTAAAGCAGATCAACTCCCTCCTCACCTTGCTTACAATCACCAAATCAAACTGGAAGGCCCACTCCCTCCAGTTGGGCCCATCTATTCCCTATCCCAAGGTGAAAAGGCAACCCTACAAGCCTACATAGCAGAGAATGTAGAAAAAGGTTTCATCCGCTCCAGCACTTCAAGCACTGGAGCACCTGTTCTTTTTGTTAAAAATAAGGATGGGAGTTTGCAGTTGTGTGTTGACTACCGCAAGCTTAACGCTGTCACCAGGAAGAACCGTTACCCTCTTCCTCCAATGACTTTCTTACTGAATGTCCTCTCAGGTTCTTCCATCTTCACCAAAATCAACCTCAGAGGTTCCTACAATCTATTGGGCATCAAGGAAGGAGATGAACACCTAACAGTATTCAGATCTCAGTATGGAAGCTATCAATACCTGGTCATGCCCTTTGGGCTGACCAATGCCCCAGCTTCTTTCCAAAATCTTATAAATGACATCCTTGCTGATCTCCTCAAAATTTATGTGGTGGTTTACCTTGACAATATCCTCATTTTCTCAAAAAACTTACAGGAACACATCCCCCATTTGTGTGAAGTACTGGCCAGGCTCAGAAAACACAAGTTATATGCAAAAGCCTCCAAATGCAACTTCCATGCACCTTCTGTAGACTATCTGGGCTATGTGGTCTCAGGGGATGGGATCTTTATGGACAAAAACAAAGTCACAACCATCCTTACCTGGCCTACTCCTACAAACAGGAAGGCTTTGCAATCTTTCCTTGGGTTTTCTAACTTCTATCGCAGGTTTATAAAGAACTACTCCAAACAGGTCTCCCACCTCACCTCTATTGCTGGAAACAGCTCCCCTTTCAACCTCACTCCCAAAGACTTGCAACAATTTGAAAACATCAAGCAAGCTTTTACCCAAGCTCCAGTCCTTCGCCATTTTGATCACCTCCTGAGAGCCTATGTTGAGGCTGATTCCAGTGACTATGCCCTGGGTGCAGTCCTGCAACAGGTTACTGCTGATAACACTAAACACCCTATTGCTTTTGACAGCAGGAAAATGTCCAGTGCTGAACTCAACTGTGAAATCCATGAAAAAGAGCTCCTTGCTATTGTTTTTTCCCTGCAGCAATGGAGGTCCTACCTCTTGAGCGTTACTGACCCTTTTGAAGTGCTAACTGATCATGCCTCTTTGAAGTATTTTATGTCTTTCAAGGTCCTTACTAGAAGACAGGCCCGTTGGGCAGAATTCCTCTCTGAATTCAATTTTCTGATCACTTACAGGCCTGAAAAACTTTCAACCATCCCAGATATCCTGTCACGTTGGGACAACGTGTATCCAGCGGGGGGAATGCCATTTTCTGAAAAGAATCCTGGGAAGTTTCAACAGCTTCTGAAACAAAATGAAGTTGAAAATTCCAAACTCTTTTTCCTTTCTGCTAATAAACTTGAAAATCAACTGAGTGAATTGACTTCTGGTCAAAAAGCTGACAAGTTATTTCAGGGCATCATTAAAAGATTGAATAAGAATGAAGAAGTAACTGATTACTCCTTAGACCCCTTTAGTGGCTTACTCCTGTTTCAGGGTAAAGTGGTCAAACCTGACCAAGCTAACCATCTTAAACAAAAAATAATCCATCAAAGACATGATTCTCCTCTTGCAGGTCACCCTGGCCAACAGAAGACTCTCAACCTCATCAAGAGATCTTTCTCCTGGAATGGAATTTCAAAGGATTTCAAGAACTATGTTTCAGCCTGCTACCTTTGCAACAGGAAAAAGGCAAGGCATGAAAAGAAACTAGGACTTCTCAAACCTCTTCCAATTCCTGATGGTCCTTGGACCTCACTCTCTATGGACTTCATCTCTCAACTCCCTCTCTCCAATGGATTTGATTCTATTCTTGTTGTGGTGGACCGTTTCTCTAAGATGGCCCTCTTCATTAAAGCAACCGGTAAACTGACTGCAGTAGAACTTGCTAACCTTTTCATCAGTCATGTCTTCTCCAAACATGGCCTACCTGCTGAAATCATAAGTGACCGAGGCTCCTTATTCATTTCTTCTTTCTGGAAAACACTTTGTGAAAAATTACAGATCGAAAGGAATCTCTCCACTGCCTACCATCCTGAAACAGATGGTCAAACTGAAAGATTCAACCAAGTACTAGAACAATACCTCAGAATGTATATAATTTATCATCAGGAAGACTGGGATACTTGGCTCCCTTTGGCAGAATTCTCTTACAACAACAGTGTCCATACTTCTACCCAGAAATCACCCTTCTTTACCCTCTATGGAAGGCACCCAAGCTTTGACTTCCTGCATGTGTTGGACAACCAACCTGCCAGTCACTACCTGGACCAGATTCAGAAGAACCAGATCCAACTAAAGAAAGAATTTAAAGAGTCTATGGATGAGTATAAGTACTACGCTGACCTTAATAGAAAAGACATTCCAAAAGGTATTGCTCCTGGGAATAAAGTTTGGTTATCTGCAAAGAATATCAATACTGACAGACCTTCCAAGAAGCTCTCTGAGCGTTGGTTGGGTAATTTTCTCATTATCAAATGTATAGGATCTCATGCCTTCAAACTCCAACTCCCTGATCAATGGTCCTCCATCCACCCCATCTTTCACGCTTCCCTTCTCAAACCCTACTCCTCAGACCCAGACTCTCCTAACCATCATCCACCCCCAGAACCAGTTGAAATTGATGGCCAGGAAGAGTGGGAAGTGTCTCAAATCCTGGACTCCAAGTTTAGACGTGGCAAACTCCTCTATTTAGTCGAGTGGAAAGGTTTTTTAGAAGACTCTGAAAGAACCTCATGGGAACCAGTAGCCAATCTCACCAACTGTTCAGCCCTTCTCCACAACTTTCACTCACTCTATCCTTCCAAACCCAAATCCTCATAATGGCCACTCTTTCCCCCAAGCAACTCCATCCCTGTCCTTTTTGCTTGCTCCATAATTCCAAAATTCATTCTCCCAAAACAATAAACCAAATCATGTCTCTTTCCATTCCATCCATCTACATAAAGAAAAAAAACAAATTTCTATCTACCATTCCCTTTCAATCTTATCAATCAAATAAGTAATATTAGCTACCCAAACACTAGCCAATTTTATTTTCCTTCCCTTATATTCCTCCTTATCTTTAGCAGTAGCTCCCAACTCATATGTTACACCAGAAAAAGATAAAAAATCATCCAGCTCTGCCAACACTTCCTTTTTTGCCTCCTTCTTTTCCTTCTTCTTCTCCACTTCTTCCCCATTATTCAAACTCCATCCAAAAATAGCATTGCTTCTGGAATCCTTTGAAAACCTCCCAAGAGGCCTTTCAATCTACTTCAAGTCCCCCACTGGATAATCTTCAATAGCATCCATGGTTCCGACTACCTTCCCTCCAGAGCAAGCATAAAAACCAATATCCCCCTGGGTCACCTTCCTATATCCACCAATCACTCCATCCTCAGCCAGGAACCTCCCAACCAACTCTCCAACAGACTGAGGGCCAGGGAAATCATCCTCCAATTCTATAACTTCCTTACCCTCCCCCTTTTCCTGATCCACTCAACCTCTTTCCCTTTCCATGTGTTAATTTCTGTGTAGGTTTTATTAGAACTAGAACCAGCAGACTAATGACAAACAGTTAGAAATCAAGCAAGAAGATTCACGTATGATAATAAAGAATAATGAGAATAAAAAGGATTACCAACAGCTAAGATTATGATCAGAGTCTGAATGAAATTGACGATAGAGGAGAAGATAAGACTAGAAGACGTTGGCAAGTAGCTGGAAGAGACAAGAGTCAGAATTGTTGTATATGAGAGATACCAAGGATAGATCTCTTACCAGACAGCAGCAAATGAACCATGAGATTGAGCAGAGTTGATGAGAGGATTGAAAATAAGGAAAAAGTATAAAAGAAGAAATATAAGAAAGAAAAGAAATAAGATAAAGTAAAGAAGATAATCTGACGAGAATTTGAGATGAATTGAGTCGGTGAGGTCGATTGTTCTGGGTTGAATTGGAAAGAGTATTTGAGGATTTCTTAAGATCAGAGAGCAAGAAAAGAAAATGGACAGAGATCGAACTAAAGAAGAGAGTCTGGGAATCTTGATGGTTGATTGAAAATCAACATCACTCAGAATAGAGTGTTTGCACAGATTGGAGCACTGAGTGCGTGGCCGTAGTAGACTTGCGCGGCTGTAGTAGACTAAGTAAGATGAAAGTATGTATCAGATCAATTCTTAACACTCCCCATGTCTGGTAAGGGAGTTATCCAAGAGATTACTTATTCCACGTGAATGTTCTTTTTTGCAGTAGTTCAAGAGAGCTTATGGACGACGCTTTGGTGAGGGAGTCCGCAACCATCAATTGACTAGGGATAAGATTCAGTGCAAACTCCTGTTCCGTAAAGCCTTTGCAAAGACCTTTTTTTTATGTCAATATGTCTTGACTTCAAATGGGAACCAAATTTTTTTATTTTGTCATCTAAGCCCTTTTTGTCAATGTAAAATATAGGTTTAAATTTGCATTCTTGAGAGATCTTGCAGATAAGATGTCTAATCCATTTGACTTCAAGGTAACAGTCCAGTAAGGCGTTCAGTTCAGATTTGGTAGATGAATACGAGATATTGCATTGCCTAGTTGAGTTCCAGATAACTGGACTTCCATAGTGGAAAATGATGTGTCCAGATTGAGATTTTCTAAAAGCTGGATTGTACCCCCAAGTAGCATTGCTAAAGCTTGAAAGAACTTCTTGTTCAGGGCCTTATTTGATGGTAAGCTTAAACTTTTTAGTCGTCTTAAGGTACTTCCATACCTTTCAAACTTCCCGCCAGTGGCTCATACCAGGTTTTGCATTGAACCTCGCCAGACTAGAGACTGAAAAAGATATGTCGGGGCAAGTATACTGTGAAAGATGATTAAGAAGTCCGATCGCAGATTGGTAGTTTATATTTAACTGACAGAATTTGGCATCATCATTGTCAGAAGCAGGTTCAAGATTGAGGTTTTCAGTTAGAGGAGACATTGTGTCTTTGCAGGCTGATAGACCGAGTTCTTCTAACCCGTGATTGATATGGTTAGGTTGGCTTAAGAGAATTCAATTGTCTTTGATCTCCATGAGCATGCCAAGTATGGTGTTTGGAGGATGACATGACGAGTTCTGGAACCGACTAAGGAAACTTGACTCAAAGGCATCAGAGTTACCTACATGAATTAAGTCGTCCACATGGAAATATAAAATTTCCTTTGTATTTCCATTGAGATAGAGACAAGGATTGCTTGTCGACTCTTTATATCCTTGAGATTTGATCCATAGTGTAAGAGTCTTGAACCAATTCTTAGGTGATTGTTTCAGACCATATAAAGATTTTTTTAATTTCAGATACAGAGATTTCCTATTTGATCCTTCTTGCGTTCTTATGATGACCATTTCTTCAAGAGGAGCATGAAGAAATGCCCCCTTGACGTCGAATTGAGTGAGTTTCAGCTTTTATTTTAAAGCATATAAGAGGGTCAATCGTAAAGATCCAATCTTTCCGGTTGGTGCCCAAGTTTCATTGTAATCAACTCCTAATACTTGATTGAAGCCTTGAAAGCATAGTCGGGCTTTATATTTGACTTGTTTGCCGTGGCAATTTTCCTTAACTTTGAAAACCCAAGTTGTATTCAGGATATTATCTGGGCTTCCATAATATTCTTCCAAAAAGTCTTGTGATTCTATGCCATCCAATTTGATTTCTGTAGCTGTTTTCCACTTAGGCCACTTGGGACATTTGCGTGCGGCTTTGTAAGAAAGAGGTTTGTAATAATGGTGGAAACCATATCTTTGGGGTTTCTTTGTTTCGCGTCTGGGTCTTTGATATGCGGTTGGTTCAGGAGGTTCTACTGGAGTAGGATGACAAGGAGAGTTTGGGACAGACAAATCTGAGGAATTTACAGGATTAGTCTCCTTGCGATTGGATTCTGATTCAGAGAGATTTTCGAGTGGTTCGCGTATTGTGTATTGCTTTTCGATGGAAGAAAAATCTGATTCGTTTGGTTCCGAACTTACTTGAGAGAAAAGATTGAGTCCAGGAGATTCAAGAAGTGGAAAGTCAAAGGTGTTGTTCTTGAGAAACTGGACGTGTTTGGTTTCAATAACAGCACCAGATGAGCTTAAAATTAAATAGGAATGGAAGATTGGATTAAACCCAACTAGTATTCCTTCTAACCCTTTTTCATCAAATTTCTTCCCTCTTTGAAGATGATTTCCCAAATAGATAACCGGCGCTCCTATGGGTTGCAACTAATTAGTAGGAAGTTCCTTTTTGAACATCTGTTCCCAGGGAGATTGATCATTACCTTCCCTTGGGATTTGATTGAACATGAAGCAGAAGCTTCAAATTACTATGTGCCAGTAGTTTTTTGGCAGCCTGGAAGAGGAGAAAGTAGCACGCGCGGATTCAAATATTGTTTGATTTGCTTGTTCCAATCTACCATTGTGTTGAGAATGGTAGGGCTCTGATGTGATTAACTTGATGTGCTTGGATTTAGCAAAATCCTTCAACTTTTGATTAGTAAATTCCGTCCCTTTATCTGAGAAAATCTCCGTTGGATAGTAGTTGAGTTGTTTGTATTCTGTTTTGAGAATACTTATAACAACATTCGGAGTTTCATCTTTGGATACTAGTGGAAACGCAGCAAGATAACCCAAGAAGTTATCGACAAGAGTCAAAATATACCAATGACCCGCCTTTGATTGAAGAGTTATTTGTCCTATCAAATCCAGATGAATTTGTTCAAGGGTTCTTGATGACGGGGTTGATGTTGCTGGGAAGGATGATTTTGTTATTTTACTTTTGACGCAGCTTTCACATTGGAAATTATTCAATTCCTCTTTGGAAAATCAATCCTTTAGAATAGTCCTTAGAGTTGAAGTCGCAGCGTGACCATACTTTTTATGATCATCTAATAGAGTTTGAGACTCAATGGACAGGGAGTTGGAGGACTGATTCATGAGATTAACTGAGCGATTATTGCCCGCAACACGGGGTTTCTCGATAACAAATAGATTATCTCGAATCAGTCCTTTCAAGACTATGTCATTACATCAAGTGATAGTGAACCAATCTTGTTCTTGTTGAAGGCTGCATCCCTTCTTTGCTAAAAGACCCAGGCTAATCAAGTTAACGACTATGTCTGGAACGTACATGCATTCCTCCAGGGTGATGACTGATTTGTTCCATTCTAATTGTAACGTACCTGTGCCCCAAATTTTCAGGTTGGCTTTGAGCTTTCCAGTCTTGATTTCCTCCGGATCATCTTGAAGGTTGATGGATGTGAAAAACTTAAGATCATTGAATATGTGGATATTTGCACCTGAGTATAACAAGAGATTGGGCGTATTACTGGAGTTGATCCAGAGGGTGAGAAAGGCATGGTAGTTGATTGAGAGATTCTTTTTTGATTTATTTTTCCATTCATTCTGCTGTTCAAACCACCAACCTGGTGCAATTTGAGGATGGAGATGAAAGCATGATGCTTCTGGATGAGGTGCATTGGGGTCGTGATAGCCTATCTTGCATCTGAGTCAAGGTTTCCTATTGTCCTTTTCCGCTCTACTTTTAGTCAATACTAGGGTGACATCCAAAGTTGATTTACTGACTTTAAGTTGTTCCTTTCGCTCATTATTGTATTGAGTAAGATGGCTGAGAACTACATCTACCTTTATAAATTTTTCTACATGCATGACTTGCTGCTTAAGATTCTTGAGAACCGGAGGAAATTTATATAATATGAGATATGCTAGTATGTCTTTTGGAAATTCTATACCAACATCCGTCATGCGAGTAAGTGCCTTCTTAGTATCTGTGATGAAGCTTTTGATTTCATGTTCATTAAACGGAGCTTGCAGAAATTGATTAAACCTTTGGGCCCTATTTGCAGTTTCAGATGAAGCAAATCGACATGTAATCTCAGTCCAGAGTAGTTTCAAAGATGAAATGTTTGTTGAATTGACAACGTTGGCATGAGTGATGCTTTCTAGTTTAGAGAGAATAATGGCTTGAATTTTGCAATCTTGTTTTATTGATAGTTGACCCGAGTTCTGAGTTATGGCTTCCTTGATTTCTTTTATATCAAAGAGCATCAGCATCTTATCTCTCCAGATAGAGTAATTATCTTCATTGAGCGGAGGGATAGAATCGACTGAGGCTTTGAGAGCAACTTGATGAAAATAATTGTTGGCTCCAGCTGGTTTGTTCATTTCCATTTATAAAGACGTTTGTTCCGTTTTGGCTTTTAACCGTGTTAATTTCTGTGTAGGTTTTATTAGAACTAGAACCAGCAGACTAATGAAAAACAGTTAGAAATCAAGCAAGAAGATTCACGTATGAGAATAAAGAATAATAAGAATAAAAAGGATTACCAACAGCTAAGATTATGATCAGAGTCTGAATGAAATGGCAGATAGAGGAGAAGATAAGAGTAGAAGACGTTGGCAAGTAGCTGGAAGAGACAAGAGTCAGAATTGTTGTATATGAGAGATACCAAGGATAGATCTCTTACCAGACAGCAGCACATGAACCATGAGATTGAGCAGAGTTGATGAGAGGATTGAAAATAAGGAAAAAGTAGAAAAGAAGAAATATAAGAAAGAAAAGAAATAAGATAAAGTAAAGAAGATAATCGGACGGGAATTTGAGATGAATTGAGTCGGTGAGGTCAATTGTTCTGGGTTGAATCGGACAGAGTATTTGAGGATTTCTTAAGATCAGAGAGCAAGAAAAGAAAATGGACAGAGATCGAACTAATGAAGAGAGTCTGGGAATCGTGATGGTTGATTGAACATCAACATCACTCAGAATAGAGTGTTCGCACGGATTGGAGCACTGAGTGCGCGGCTGTAGTAGACTTGCGCGGCTGTAGTAGACTAAGTAAGATAAAAGTATGTATCAGATCAATTCTTAACACCATGTCTTCTTCTTCCTCTTCTTCTTTGTCTTCTTCTTCTTCATCATTTTCAGGCTCCCCAGGAGCATCTTCATCCTTGTCCTCCTCTCGCCCTGCTTTGACAACCTCTTTGACGGGTTTGACTTTGACTTCGATAGAGGCGGCGGCGGTGTTTCCAGCGGGCGGCTCTCCGGTGATTTGAACCACCTTCAAACTTCAAGCTTTGACTTCTCTTCAACCCTTCAACGCCTCTTCAATCCCCTCTCCCCTACTTCAACCATGCTTTGACTGGATCACCACCGCTTCAACAGTCCTTCTACATGGCTCCATCACCTCGACCACATTGCATCAAACTTTGACAGGTTCAACCCCGGACCTTCAAACCTTGGGCGCTCCAACCTTCAATTTTCGAACTTTGACGGAACCAATCTTCGACTGCCAAACTTTGACAGGTTTGACCTTTGACCCTCAAACTTTGACAGATTTGATTTGACCTTTTTGAACTTTGACCTTTTCAAACTTTGAACGGTTTGACAGCTTTTTGGCTTGCTTCAACCACTTCAACGGTGGTTTGATTGGCTTCGACCGGGTCATCCTGGCTTCAACAAAGGTTCGATTGGCCCCCTACGCCCTTGGAGTCCGCGATCAAACTAATCAAAGATGAATAAGGGGTCCCCCAGCGCACGTCCATTGCGGTCGACTGGCCGCTTCCTTCTTCAACGTACCGTCCAACGCCAGCTGTCCTTTCCTCCTCAACTCCGTTGTGGTGTCAATTTATAGACACGGATTGGGAACTGCCTTGGGGCTGCGCCCTCAGCATTGGGGGCGAGCGGGCTCAGCATTAGGGTATGCGGCGTGCTCAGCAGCGGCAGCTGCTGGATCAGCAGAAGCCACTTTTTGGCTCCGCACCTGGTGGACGGGTCAGGCTCAGCATCAAATGCGGCATGGGCGGCGATCCAACCCGGAGATTGGATTCAAAAGGTACTGCGCTTGACTAGGTTCTCGGGCGCGCCGGTTCAGATACGTAGGGGTGGAGCAATCCGCGGGCTATGAAGGAACGGATGAAGCGCGTGCGCAAGCGCGTGGATCATGCCGGATATTACCAAACACCCACAACGGGCGCGGACAAACGGATACGGACAGGCGCAGGGGGCTCCAAGTAGGGCACGGTGCAAGGACCGCGTCATGAGAAGGACAAACCGGATGAAAAGAATGGAGTACGGACGGCGGGGGGAGTTTGGTATGGAGGAGGTGGGGAGAGGAGGCTAGGGTTTCTTTTTTGGGATTGTTTTCTGTTTTGTTGTCATACTGTTATTTGCGCGTGTACTTAGGTTAGTGTTGAGAGGGAGGACTTATCCTCACTCTCAACTCCGGGTTGGAGGGAGGGGGGTGTCAATCGAAAAAGAGAAAAGAGGAAGAATATCACATCATAAGATTGAATCACTCATCTCACCAGGAGATTAAAGGAACTCATACCGGATACACATCCAGGTGGAAAGTTCTGAGGATTGAAGGATTGGCGATTTCTCTCTCTCTACTTTTCTTTATCTCTTATCCACTTATTTCTATTTCTCATTTAAGTGCGACTTTGGACATCCTCATCTCCTTTCAAACGCAGGGAACCGTTAACTTCCAAACCTTGGGAAAATTATAGGGGGATAACCCTTATTCTTTCCACACCCTTTGGCGCTTCTCCATTCTTTTCATCTTCTCCTTCAGTGCCTCAACTACAATTTTACAACCACGGGCTGGAGTCAGCATGTCTGAAAAACCTAAATCCAAAGAAACACTCACCATCCAAAGCCCCTACCCTGCTCTCCACGCCTAGCAACACGCTTGAATTTTCTGGCGCCTCCTTCACTTCAAACTTGGGAGAAGACTCATCCCTCACCCAAACAAAGGGTCCTAGAACCTTCCTTCCGCCATTGTGAACTCCAGAACAGGGCCTTTTTTAGCCTTGGCAATACTCGCACTTCCCAGAATTGGGAGTTATGCTGATCAAAACCTTGTTGGTTTCTGCGCACCTGGAACATGGAGGGTAGTATTGGTTGACAGGGTAATAGCCGTTGGTGACTTCCATACTGAATGAGCGGGTGGATGATCTATTATAAGATGAAAGTGATGGACAGGAACCAGGTGGTGATGGTGATGGATATGGTGAAGGGAAAGACAGCATGGGCATGGTGAAGATCTCAACCTGATTCTCACCTCTTATTATGGGTATCAGGAGCTACCCCTTCCTCTTCTGGGGGGGTACTGTCATAACCACAGTTTGACTAAGTCTCCTCAGCCTCACCCAGCCCTCAGCCAATCTCAGTCCAGCTCAATCACACTCTACTGCTGAATATCCTGAAGTATCCCCCTGCATATCCTGCAGCCTTTAGGTAATCTCTCAGGCATACCCTCTACCTCTCTATGGCTTGGTGCATCCTCATCTCTCCTTCAACTCTATCTAGCATGAGAAGTACATACAGTAAACCCATAGTACATAATCCTGGCTGGACAACCCATACTCCAGTTCAGTACATGAACTTCCTGGACAGGCCCATTACTAAACCTGTCAATCTGCAACCTCCAACCCAATTGGTCCACATGTAATGCCATGGGCCTCCCAGCCCAGCACCAGTCATCCAATCCTCAAGGCCTCCTCTCAGCTGTCACATATACTGGCCTCTATTCTCCTCTTGGACTAATTCCCCCAAGGAATTAGTATACTACTTCTTATTGGTTAGTCCCTCATCCAATAGGTGTCATCTCACCACAAGAAAACCAACCAGCCTACCTTACTCATCTCACCTATCCCTTTGGTGTTACTCTTACAGGATTCCCTCATCACAATCCTTCAGAGCCTTACTCCTGGATTCTTCTCCTCATCATTGTCCTTACTCTACATCTCTTTGTCATATGCAACCAATCTCTTTATCTCTATCATGAGTTCTGTGAGAATTAGTGCCTGTTCATTCAGCCCCTTGCATTCCAGGGGCAGTTGTGACATTATCCCTTTTGATTTATCTTGTCCAATTTGTCATGTGGTGGACTCTTTCCAGCCTTCTGCTCCCAAGAAGGCATCCTTGGCCTATTTTTATTTTTGATCTGCTTGTGGAACTCTTCAACCTTGGTATCCTCCTGCTGTCTCTTCTTCCAGATTTTCTGGAATTTATCAATCTGATCCATCTAGGAAACAACATGAAGAATCCAGACCTCTCCTCCTGTTCCATATTCAATTCTTTGAAAACTGGTCAAACATCAATCTTCACTGGAGCCTCCTTCTTCTGAAGTAGAAGACATGGAAGTAGAAAAGGAACCCCCCATGGATAGGTTCCCAGAATTCTCTAATCCTGCTCCTCTGCCATCCAAATCACCTTCACCAACTGATCCAGTTATAGTGCCACCCTCACCTGAACTTCCTCTTCCAACTCAACCCAAGGTTTGATTTGAAAGGGGAATTTCTAAAGATCACCCCAATGCTGTGGAGGGGGTATTAAAGAAAATCTCTGATCTTAAAATCCCTGATCTAACCGTGGCTGAACTCCTTTCCATCTCACCATCTGTGGCTGAAGGCATGAAGAAATGGGTTTCTCAGAAACGTGTGGAGATTGGTCCTGACAAATTGAAAGTTTCCTCTGGGACCTTGATAGAAGACTCTGGTGGAACAGATCCTCCTTCTGATTCAAATCTTTATTCTTTTCCTCTTGGATTTTTACCATTCTCTCTAGGTGACTCATCCAAAACGGTTTCTCTACTTGTAAATTCTGGGTCCCAACTAAACTTAATTTTGGATGCAATGGCCTGCAAGCTCAATCTCAGTCCAAGGGTCAGCTTCAACTCTGCTTTTTATGGAATTGGGAATCAATCTTGTGAATTGGTGGGTATTGCCAAGGATGTGCCAGTTTGAATTGGTCGAAATATTGTTGGAACCTGTCAATTTTGGATCACTTGTTTGGAAGGTCCTATGATTTTGGGTTGCCCTTTCTTAATAGACTTTGGAGCCACCCTGATGTTTTCCAATCAAGTTGGGGAGAGAATTCTTCTTCCTGATGCTGATGGTAGGAAGATTGAAGTTCCTCTCTTTTCTTTGGATTCTTGTTGTTGGGAAAGAGATTTCCCTGGTTTTTCACCTAAATTGGTTCTGCAGGGGAAGCAGAAGGACTCTTCCAACTCCTCTAATTTTTTAGCAGAATAGTTGGTAATACTAATACTTGTAGTTCTTGTAAGCCTCAGACTTCAACTAAAGGACCAACTGTTATCTCAGAGGCATATTTTTCATCCTTTTCATCGCTTTCTTCTTTTTCTTCTGATCTTGAAAATTTCCAAAATCAAAAACATGTTAAAACACAAAATTCCAAAAATATTTCTCTTCTCTCTGGTTCTGTTGTTTCTTCTTTTCCTTGTACTATTATCACCAATCAATCTTCCTCTAGCTCTGGTTCAATTCTCTGCAATGATTATAAACTAGACCCTGATCTTGATTCTTTTCTTAATGGTTTTGGTATGGAGGAGTATGGGCTCCAATTGAGGCACTTGGGGGTAAAAGTAAGTCCTCCCAATTGTGCACCATCAGGGAATTCTTCTGTGATGACTATTTAGAGGCTTAGATTCCTATTCCTTCATCTGCTCTTGCTCTCACAGTTATCTTAAGTACTTTCCAAGACTGGCTTAGCCACAGTAGGGCTGTATGACTACCAACAACGTGGAGATAGGCGACTACACCCCCCCTCACTACAAGGCACCAGTTGTAACGGTCGGAGAAGAGATAGCTAACCCCAATTCATGGGTGTCTTGTCCCGCCCATTAGTTGATTGGTGATGTGGCAGTGGGCTGCGCGCTTCAGTGGCTTAGTGAAGATGTCGGCCAGCTTTTCAGCTGCCGGGCACCAGGAGACAGTGACCCAGCCTTGATAAACCGCCTGGTTGGTCAGGTAGAATTCCCCCTCAATGTGCCGGGGCCTCTTGTTGGTGCTGTTGTCATTGGCTATCAGCATTGCGGCTTTATTGTTGCAAAACAACTTACCAGTAAGGTTGTAGCCCAGGATGTCCCTTAGGAGGTGCCTCAGCCAGAGTGTGTGCCTCGTGGCTATCCCTAGTGCCATGAATTCTTCCTGTAACGTTGATGCCGCAACCAAAGCCAACCGCCGGGACTGCCAATAAATTGGGAAGCCGTGGAACGTGACCAGTAAGCCATAGGTGGATCGGGAAAATTTGCCCCCCACCCAGCGTTGCTGTATGTTTCTAGCCCTTTAGCCCTTACTGGGTAGAGGCGCAGGGGCAGTTCCCTGGTGGTAGCTATGTAGCGCACCAGGTGCCGAAGCCCGCGCCAGTGATCATCCGTGGGGTTGCCGGAGAAACAGGCAAGCAGATTAAGGGAAAAAGCAATTTTGGGGCAAGTACCTACCGCTAAATATCCAATCAAGCTGACCAGCGAAAGGTAGGCACTCCCTTTTGTGAAAGTATGGCCACCCGGAGCTGTGGTGGGGGAAAAACCTTCATGTAGTGGGGTGCTTGCAGGCATGCCATCCCAGTGCTTTTGGATTATGCTGTCAGTAAAGGATGGCTTCCGGAGAACAAAACCATCCTTGTTCCTTACAACCGACATCCCCACAATACCAGAGATGCCTTTGGTCCATTTGATCTCTAGTGCTCCCTTCAGGAGGACCTCAATAGTCTTCAGGGTTGTTGTCTACAAGACAGTAATGATGCCGTCGTTGACATGCATCCATACAAAGCTCTGGTCGGCTGGGCGCCGGAAGGTGTAGACGCATGAGTCATAAATGTTAGGTACGTACCCTATGTTCCCAAGGACTGCACTGAAGTGTTTCCACCAGCAGCAAGCCGCCTGCCGCGTGCCATACAGAGCCTCTTTTAGGAGGCAGGCGTCGCCTGGGTTGACCAGTAGCCCCTTGGGTGGGGCAACCCATACCTTGCCGTCAATGTCGGAGTTAAGGTAGGGGGCAACCACATCAAAGCTGAATACCTGCCATCCATGGGCCGCCGCAATGATCAGGAGGAGGCGCATCAAGCTGAAGGTGGCCGTTGGCGCAAAAGTGTTGGTGAAGTCCTTGCCCTTGATTTGGGCAAAACCCTTTGCCACAAACCGCGCATTAAATACAATGGCGTCCAGTTGCTTCTTCTTGGTGAAGACCCACTTGGCTGACAGAAGTTGTTTCCCAGGGGGAAGTTGGTGGACCTCAAATACTCCTTTCTGGAGGAGGTTCAGGATCTCAGTCTTCACAGCTTGCTCCCATTTGTCCCACTCAGGGATCTTTCTAGCTTGCTTGTGAGTGGTTGGTAAGTCACACTCTGCCAGTATCTCCGTCTGAAAGATAGAGTCTATTATCTTCTCTTGGTCCGCAACAACCAACTCACCGTTGAAAAGCCCAAGTTGGAGATGGTTGATGATGTGGCCAATGGAGCCCTTGTTAAGTTTGGCCTCAGTGAATAGGTTCTGGTCTCCAAAAAAGTCCCAGGCCAACTTGACAATGGTGTTTGAAGCAGGGATGTAGAACGCCCATCCCTTGCTATCATCAAGGTGTCCAATCACATATCCAGGGGTTGATTGATCCTGCAGTTTACTCCTTTTCTCTGGTGTGGTCAGCACAAACGCGGGCAAGCCAAAGATCTTCATTCAGTCTAGGCAGGGTAACTCACCCAAGAACTTTTCAGCCGGGGTCAATGGGCCACTCACTTTGTTCGGTACCCGGTTGAGCACGTAGCATGCCCACTTCCGGGAGAAACCCCAGAAGTTGGCTCCCAATGGGCTGTCCTTTAGGATGGTGCGCCCCATATCCTGCACCGTGCAATTGAAGTTTTTGATAACGCCGTTCTGGTGGTGATGATAGGGGAGACTTTGTTCTGCTAAAATGCCTTTGCACGCAAAGTAATTTCTGAGACCCTTGCGGCTGAACTCACCGCCATTATCCAACCGCACCACTTTCACCATTCTCAACATTTGTTGTTCCCACCTGGTTAGAGTCTCCATCAGGTGTTTTGCTGCATTACTCTTGGCAGAAAGAATGTGAACTTTACCATAGGACATTCCCACGTCCCGTATTGTCAGGGAATATTGTCTTCCACCAATTGAGTCCACCGGCATTGGCCCAATGAGATTGTCACAGACAATGTCCAGGGGGCCACATTCCCTGGAAGTCGAGGCAAGGTGCTGGGTTCTTGCACCCTTGCAGATTTGGCACATGGGACACAAGATGTTGCCGCTGGGAAGTGAGACAGGCAAGCCCTTGCCCAGTTTTAGATGAACCAGCCGTTGTATCTGCCGTAGGGAGGCGTGGCCAAATATCCGGTGCCAGAATAGAAGGGTCTTTTGACTGTGGGTGAGACCCGTCTGGTTCCAGGTGAACAAGGGGGAGGAGCCCTGATGATTGTGGGAAAAGATGTTCATTGCAAGGGGTTGGGCATGGGTTGTCCTCAGGGGTTTGTCTAATGGGTACAAGTTCCTCTGTGGGTCGTAGTAAGATTGGAACAATAGCACACCCTTACCATCCAGCAGATCAATTGAATCAAAATTGCCATTAAACCGCAGTTTCGCCTTTGCCCGCTTAAATGCGTCAATCAAGAGCAAAGTTGAGCGGGCTTGAGGGCAGAAGTAAACGTTCCTAACTTTGAATATCCTCCCATTGATCCCATTGAATCTGAGATTGCCTATCCCTGTGATTGAATTCCCAGCATTGTTAGTTGCCACTTTGATTTGGATTGGTACAGGCAGGGTTCTGAAGTTATGCAGGGCGTACAGGTCACCAGTGATATTCTTGGACGCTCCAGAGTCCCATAATGCCTCCTGTCCCCCGCATGGTTTGTTTACGGTTCCAGTTCCTAGGTGTTGGAACACCGGCACAAGGTCCTTGGTTCCTGGTTCTTGGAAATTGAAGGATTGTTCTGGTCCTTTGCCAGGGGTCATCTCATTCTCAACGGTGGCCTGATTGGCTCTGGCAGGTGGCGGTCCTTGGCGCGTGGGAGGCACATTCACGGGAAGTCGCTGGTTTTAGCGCCGGAGGTAGGATTTGGCCTTGCGGCCCGCTGGTGGGAAAGGTTGGTTGGGCAGCGGTGCTGCCGGATTAGAGCTTGACCGCGCGGAGTAGTTGTACGTGACGGAGCAAGCAAGGTAGGGCGCTGGTGTCACTGGCTTGCGGAAAGGTTGCTGCCGGAGGCTCACGGGGCAAGCGTCCCGCAAGTGGCCAGTTTTGAAACAATATCCGCACCTGGTAAATGGAATAGCAGCCTGGAAGGTTTCTTTGAGAGGCCCTTGGGGGGAGGATGACGCTGGCAAGTTGGGGAACCCTACGGCAGTTCTGTTGGTCTTGGCCAGGTGGGGGGGTTCCGTGTGTTGCAGAGCATCTTGTTGTCGGGTGCATGACTCAAGCATCTGGGCAAATTTGTCCAGGGTGGGGGATGTAGTGCCAACAGCGTCGTAGTGGATGTCAATACGTTGGTCAAAGTTCTTGTGCAGGGTCCTTTCATTGCACAGATTGTTGTGGAGGATAAGGCTCAGGATGTTGTCCACAGTGAAGCGGATGCCCAGGTCCCAGAGTTCCTTTGCCTGGTCAGGCATGTGCGCCAGCAGGGCTGAGGTTTTGGCAAAGGATGAAGGGTTGGTTGACACGAGTCTGTCCAATGCTGCCACCTGCGCAGATTGGCTGATGGAGCAGAAGCGTTCCTGCAAATACTTCACAATTTCCCTTGCTGAGGTCAGGTGTCCAAGGCCCCACAGGAGGTCGCTTGTGATGGAGGAGTGGATGATTCCTTGTGCAATACGTTTGTCGGAGGTGTTGTGGCTGTCTAACCATAGGTAATTTGGATTGGAGAAGAATTTGGTGCACAGGACCTCAAGGAACCGGTGCCATTGTTGGTAGTTGGCCCCATTGGCCTTCAGCAGGTTTCCCTCGCGGAGCCTTTTTCAGAACAATTGGATGAGGTTGGTCACACGCAGTTGTTTGTCCTGTGCGGCCCTCTTCTGAGCCAAGGTATCCTCCCGCCTTCTGGATTTGCGGTTGGCTATACGTTCCCGTTGCAGTTTGTCTAGGAGGTAGCTGGTGGCCCAGAGCATCTGCTTTGGGACGTTGTCATTGTAATTGGTGTGGGCAGTGGCAGGTGATTCATCATTGATCTTTGGTTCACCACTATCACTATTGCTTTCATGGGGGGGTCGCTTGTGGCTTGGCGTAGTGTACTTCCCAGGAATGTGCGGGGTGGTGAACTTCACATTGGATGGAGTAGTCATTTTGAGTGAGAGAAGAATTGCAAGACAGATGATGTGGAGTGTGAGGGAAAAAAGTGTGAAGGGGGGGGTTGTGCCCGTGCGGATTGGTCGCAGCAGGTCGGAACCACACTCAAAAGGCAAAAGAATCTCCACCTTGGCATGCAAGCGGTGTTTGCCAGGCACTTAAGCGTTGGCTGCGCTTTGATGCACACTCTACGGTGGAAAAACAGAAGTATGTGGGCGTGGTTTGACTGCTCAAACCAACAGCTCGCATGGGAGCACAAGGAAAAAGGAGAGGGGGGGTGGAGGAATGGCAAGATGTATTGTGGAAGAGGGGCTAGCGTGAAAAATTGAGATTTTGAAGCGTCAAAACCTTAGTCAAGTGCTTTTGAAGCAAAGATGGCTCATAACCTGTGAAGACTATTTAGAGGCTTAGATTACTATTCCTTCATCTGCTCTTGCTCTCACAGTTCTCTTAAGTACTCTACAAGACTGGCTTAGCCGCAGTAGGGCTGTACAACTACTAACAAGGTGGAGATAGGCGACTACATATTCTACCATAGTTTTCAAAACTCTACCTTGTGCCACACATGTGAGCAAAGCGTTATCTTTTGGATCCTCTTTTATGGAAAAGGCACCTTTCAAAAATTTTATGGAACATCAAACTTGAAGGATGTTGGAATCTGGTCTCAGTTTTTTTCAGCTCTCTGATACCAGGAACCTTGCAGTCCTTTAGCTACAGAGAGTGATAAAAGAATTTGGAGCAATAATATTCCAAAGAATAAACACTTTACAGCTCCAATAATGGTATGGTAAGAGCAAGTGCAAGTTTTAATTGGTTTGGTTATAAATATTTTAAATATAATATAAAAAGAGGGGCCACAGTAATATACTACTGGGTGTCTTTACAGACTTGGCAACCTCTCCTCAAGGGGCCTCTTTAGGCAGTTTATAACCTTGGAATGAAGATGGGTGCCTTCTAAGGCCTTATCCACTAATTTGGGCGGGCAAAACAGCAGAAAAACCCAGAGCAGGAAGGGAACAACTTACTTGGGAAGTAATCCACAGAAATCCTGCAAAGATTCAGGTAAGAAGCTTCAGAACAGATGGGGTTGGTGGCTGGTTCAAACTTCTTGTTGTTGATAGTTATTTAGAAAATAATAATAATAATACTTCAGACTAGATGATAAATCACTTGCTTTCTTCTTGATAAGCACTTGACTAACAATGACACAATGTCTGATTGATAATAATAATATTTCTGATAACTGATAACTGATTTGGAACAAGAGGGCAAAAAGAGCCTGTTTAAATATTCCTTTTTGGGTGCTTGAGGGCCTCTAGAAGGGGTAATATCCATGGGCTGAGGCTAGGGGGGCAGTCAGGGCAAGATTGGCACGTCCTCAAAGTGCTGTTAGCCTGCTGGCCTTAGATCTGTCAAGGAACAGCTCCTTTTTAGCTGCAGGATCTGTTAATCAATAGATTAGTCATTTTGCTGATTCTGCACTGATCCTCAATTTGTACTGTAAGTACTGGTTGAAAGTGAGCAGAAGTGGATGTTTATTGATTCTCCATTCTCTGCTGATCCTGTATGTAGTTTTTAATAATTTTTACAACCACTCCTTGTGTAGTTTTGTGTTCTTTGAAGGTTCTGATCAGCTCATGACGTGGTGAGTCTGGATCTTTATTTAATTAATAAAAAATACTAAAAATTAGTTAATAACTAATTTTAATTGACTTTTAAGGTTTTTAAACTGTGATCTAAGCTTGTGTGGTAGCTTTACATATGTAGAGTAGATCCTACTATGTTGTAGCTCCTCTGAGCGGTACCTGGCTGTCAGACTGATCACGACAGGCTAGGCGCGGGGATCAGTCCATTCAGATGCACGCGGGGACTGATCCGCTGCGCGCGTGATCACAGCAGGTTAGGCGCGGGGATCTTTCCATTCAGATGCGCGCGGGGACTGATCCGCTGCGCGCGTGACTAGGTCACGGGATTACCTGCAAGCGGGAGTTTGGGTGCGCGGGAGTCCAGCGCTGTAGGGACGCGGGGCTGCGTGCGGGAATTGTGACAGAACACAATTCCCCGTGTAACTCCTAAACTACACACAAAACCTGGATTTCAACTGAAATTTAGGTGTGAAACCTATACATGACATATCATGTGAAATATTAAAATGGCCAAAAGGTGCCATACTGGTGCCGTGGTCATTTACCATTTTCTATTAAATTAATTAAAAAATATAAGGAGTAAGAATTCAAGGGTGGGGTCAGTGAGTGACCCTACCTTATTTTGGGTGGGGAATTTATTTCTGCAATAATATTTATGGATTTCCTACTCCTTTATTTTATTTACTTTTTGTTCTTTTTTTATTTTTGTTAATATTGTTTTTGCTTTGTCAGGTTGCTCTGTGCTAAGTAGCAGGCTGACAGTTTTAGTACTCATGTCTCGCTGGTGAATGCTTGGAGGAAACAAGAACTTCTCTCTTTTGACAATAAGTATAAACCAGTTGCAAAAAAGGTCCAGCCTGTCAACCAACCCATGCCTCTCAATCTCAATCCTCCTCTCATGCGTCCTCCTCTATCTCGTGATCCTTATTGTGGTCTATCTCACTCTCTTACTGGCCCCTTTGTACCTTGGGGTTGTGTCACTGAAGAATGATTGAAGGTGGTCAACTTCTTTCCAGATGGATGGCTTTTACCTGATGAGTTAAATTTGATCAAAAATATCTTATCTCTAAGGGAAAAATCTATTGAATTCTGTGGAAAAAGAGAGAGGTCTCTTGAAAGAATCCTACAGTCTCCCTTATATCATCCCTATAGTTGAACATGATCCTTGGCAAAAGAAAAAGATCCCTATTCCTGCTGCAAAAGTCAACGATTTCATCAAGTTAGTCCGCAAATGAGTCTGTACCGGTCTATATGAACAGTCAACCTCCAGTTAGTCTAGCCTGGTTTTCTGTGTTCTAAAGAGTTATGGTAAACTTAGAGTAGTTCATGATCTCCAAACTCTTAATTAAGTTACTATTAAAGACTCTGGTATTCCTCCTGCCACTGAAGAATTTGTTGAATCCTTCTCTGGAAGAGCCTGTTATGGTCTAGGAGACATCATGGGGGGTTATGAGGAACCATCTTTGCATCCTATTTCTTGCCCTCTCACTACTTTTGATACTCCTCTTGGTCAATTTTAACTGACTCGATTGCCTCAAGGTGCCACAAACTTGGTTGCAGTCTATCAAACTCAGATGATGTGGATCCCCCAAGAAAAAATCCCCAATCACGCTGGTATCTTTATTGATGATGGTGGAATTAAAGGTCCAGTTTCTGAATATGATAATGAGATCTTACCTTGGCACTCAGGAATTCAACAATTTATCTGGGAGTATTCTACTATCTTGGAAAGGATTTTGTTTTGAATCGAGGAATCTGGCCTTACTGTCTCTGGATCAAAACTTGCTGCCTGTGTCCCTGCCTTGTAAATTGTGGGTCATATAGTCTGCAAGGAAGGAAGAAGGATGGCACCCTCTAAAGTCAACAAAATCATCTCATGGCCTACTCCAATAAATTCAACTGAAGTTAGAGGATTCCTAAGTGTTGTAACTTATGTCAGGATCTTCATTCCCTCTCTATCCAAAATCTGTGCACCCTTGCGTTGTCTAACCAGAAAGGAAGCTGAATGAATTTGGAACCAAGATTGCAAACAATCATTTCAGTTTCTCAAAAATATTGTTGGCAATGAAATAGTTTTGAAAAAGATCTCTTATGGGCCTGGAGCTGGCAAAATAAAATTGGCTGTTGACTCTAGTTATCAATCTGTTGGGGCTGTCCTTACTCAGGAAGATGAAAATGGTTTGGACCGCCCTGTTCTTTATGAATCTTTTCTTTTTTTGGATGTGGAATCTAGATACTCTCAGCCCAAACTGGAAATCTGTGGTGTTGGCAGAATGCTGAAGAAACTCCAAACAGTACTCTGGGGACAACATTTTGAATTGCATGTTGAAGCTCAATCCATTGTGGAAATAATCAATGCTCCCAGTCTTCCAAATGCTCCAACGACTCGCTGGGTAGCCTTTATCCAGCTTTTCTCTTTTGATATTGTTCATAGGCCTGGGAAATCTTTTACTATGCCTGATGGTTTATCTAGAAGGCCTATTGGAGACAATGAATCGGATGTTGGAATGGATTTCAATGAGGAAGAACCTTTGGTCCTCCCTGTTTTTGCTTTCTCCTCCCAAGATAACTCTGGTTTCCAACAAGTTTTCTGGCTTGAGTTAGAGCAGTACCTTTCAACTCTCCAAAGACCCCTGATCTCTCTGCCAAAGAATTTTGATTCCTTAAAAGAAAGTCCTCTATTTTCTTTGTCCAAAGTTCTAGGATTATGAAAAGTGGAACTCTTTGTGAGCTTGTTGTGGTTACTATTCCAGCTAAGCAAGATTCAATCCTTGAGATTCTCCATGAGGGCCTTGGTCATCGTGTGGAAACCAAAACTTATCAAAAATTATCCAAACAGTTCTGGTGGCCATCTCTGAAGAAATCTGTCCCTGAATGGTGCAAGAGTTGTGAAGTTTGTTGAAAACATGATCTTAGGTGTCCAGCTGAAATTTGTTGTCATTTTTCTGTTCATATTTTGTAACTGACAAATTTAGTCAGCCTTAGATCTATCTTAATGCTTTTATTATCCTATTATTATTGTCTCAGGCCCCTTCTGGGGGCTCTCTAGTTGTTTTAACCCTGCTACCCTACACCAGGGCCAAATTGGGGTCTCTGGCTGACCAGTGACATGAAGTCACTTTTGTGGCCACTTTTGTCCCCCATAAGTATCAAAACATTCCCCATGAATTCACAATGATTGATTCAATTTTTCACAATGATGTACACAATATTTCTTGTGGTTTTCACCTTTATGGAAAACAAAAGTCCAGAAGATTTCACTGCTTCTTAAAATGAGAATCACCTTGATTTCACCTTTTTGGAAATTGGAATTCATCTGTATTTCCCAAATCATGAAATTTTAATTCTGCCATTTCCACCAAGATAAAACAAGAACTATTTCTGGAAAAAATCAATTTTGTGAAACATGTTGATTTTTTTACAGGGAAATTGATTTGTAAAGGAAGTTTGTTTTTTGGAAAAATCAAAATGTTTATAAACTGTTTTCAGTTTTTGCAATTCTCAATTTTCACAGCTTGAAAATTATAATTTCACAAAGCTCCACATCTCCTACAAACAGTTGGCATTTTTTCCAAAGCCAAGATTGCAGGCCATCAAGAGTCTATGTAACAGATGTGAGTATCCATACATGAAAACATCAATGCCCTCCCCATGCCAAATGAAATCAGTGCTGAATTTATCCCAACAAAAAAATATATAAATGAACAGAGAAAAAAATAAAGCAAGTTATAGCAAAATCCAAAGGAATTTTCTGTTCAGAGATGAGTGTTACACTCTTCCCAGCATTTCACTAAAAATAAATGTAACAAAAAGTGTCTGCCAGTTTCACTATGAATTCACAAGGGAATCACTTCAAATCAGCTCACAGTTCACTTTCTTTTTGCTGGTGCACCTGGTGCACAGGTCCCACTTTACTTGTGGGTAAAAAAGTGCAATCACACATTGTCCAAGGATCCCATCTTCAAGCTAATCCTTGGAGTTAGCTAACCCATCTCAGAGCTGGAAACATGGGCTTTGTACCTGGTAAAAAACCCTTAATTTAGCACATGAATGCCATAGAAATCAAGGGATTTTGAATGACCCAGGAGTATTTTTCAATGCACAGATCTCCCTCATATAATTTCACAAGGGAAACACCTCAAATAAACTCACGGTTCACTCAAATATTTTAAAAGCTTTTATGGATAGGGTTTTAAAGGAAAGCCTTTTGTTTCATTCTTCAAATATTTATTCCATGTAAAAAACATGGATATCTCTGCCAGGAAATGCAGAATTTGAATAGATATCTCCCTAAATGTCTCACATTGAGGGTTGAAACAAACCCAAGGTGGCACTTGTAAACAGTAATGGGAAGAAGAATCATACTGGGATAAAACAAGACAGCCAGGAAGAGACTTCCAGAAGAAAAGCAAGGCAAATCTCCAATTCAGTTTAGAGCACCGACTCATTTCAACAAACTCCTCAACAACTGTCAAGGCATGTGGTGGTAAATCTTCCTTTCTAAGATAAATCTTATTCTTCCTCATTCTCCCATCCTAGATGGGGTCATTGTGTTCCATTTACTTCATATCAATCAATTTTCTGCATAAAAGGTGCTAATGTGTTTAAACCACAACAATCATTGATTTTCAATAGCTTTCTCTTTTCAGGGTTTTTTTTATGCTTTCTCAATAATCACCTGAGGAGCTGCCTTAGTTGCCTTTATTTTGCATTCATTGTTTGATCCACATGTTTTATATAGTTGGATTTCTGCACTAAAATATGTATCATCCTGGTGGGGATATCCTTTTTCAGAAGATTCTCTTTACTAATAATCTCAAAAAAAACCCCTTCTATTTCTGTCACCACAACCAATCCAATTTGAACCTATGTTCAAAGGCTAAAAGCTTGGATTTTCAGTCAAAGCCTTAAAAAATCATTTGTACAAATTCAAAATGCCCCCCTGTAACATATTTATGCCATTTCCTGCCTGCATTAATTTTTGATACAAGCCTATTTGACTTCAAATTGGATGTAGGAAGGAATGCCCATTGAGCATGGCGTGGCCACAGCCCAAGGAAACAATCACTATCAACAACAAAAGCCCACACATTGCACGGTTTCCTTAATGGACTCATTTGCGCATGTGAACCAATGTCTCCAGCATTCAAAGGCCAATTAATATTGACCAGAGCAACTCCCCAACAATCTTTGTTTGACAATATCTTAGACTTTCAAAGTAACATTTATTTGATACAAGAAAATTGTTTCTTATAAAAAGAGTGAAGTCACTTTACAGACTCATCATAGTGTGTATTTCATCCACATGAGAGGGTGGGCAGAGGAGGGACTACACTCTTATGTGGTTGTAGTTTCACCGTTGCCAGTGCAGTGATGTGCACTCCCATATAGTAGGCCAGGCATGGAAATTTGGGCTGACAGAACCCAAGTGTGGTCCAGGTGACTTGAGCCCCGCCACCAAGGTTAAATTACACAACACGGGTATATGTAAATGATTAAACCACACTCAATTTTGAACACACCTCACCAACTTTTGAACATTTCTCACTTGATTTGGAACACACCTCAACCTGCTACACCCTCACCCAAGTGGAATTCAACACTCCTCACCCTGCACACCCTCACCAAAGTGAATTTGAACAATTGTTACCCAATTTATAACACTACTCACCATTCCAACCCTGAAAAAAGTGAATTTGATGAATTGTTACCCAATTTTCAACACGCCTCACCCTGCTAAACTCTCATCAAAGTGGATATCAACACTCCTGACCTAATTTTGAATACACCTCACCCTTCTACACTCCCACTGAAGTGGATTTCAACACTCCTCACTGTGCTACATTCTCACCAAAGTGTATTTCAACACGTCTCACCATGCTACAATGCATGCATCCAAACAGGAGGATTCAGGTGCAACCTGGATTAAAGCATGGAAGTTGCACAAAAATGTTGGTGTTTGGATGCATGCATCCAAACAGGAGGATTTTGGTGAAACTTGGATTAAAGCATGGAAGTTGCATGAAAATGTTAGTGTTTGGAAGCATGAATCCAAACAGGAGCATTTTGGTGCAACTTGGATTAAAGCATGGAAGTTGCATGAAAATGTTAGTGTTTGGATGCATGAATCCAAACAGGAGGATTTTGTTGCAACTTGGATTAAAGCATGGAAGTTGCATGAAAATGTTAGTGTTTGGATGCATGCATCCAAACAGGAGGATTTTGGTGCAACCTGGATTAAAGCATTGATGTTGCATGAAAATGTTAGTGTTTGGATGCATGAATCCAAACAGGAGCATTTTGGTGCAACTTGGATTAAAGCATGGAAGTTGCATGAAAATGTTAGTGTTTGGAAGAATGAATCCAAACAGGAGGATTTTGGTGCAACTTGGATTAAAGCATGGAAGTTGCATGAAAATGTTAGTGTTTGGATGCATGAATCCAAACAGGAGGATTTTGGTGCAACTTGGATTAAAGCATGGAAGTTGCATGAAAATGTTAGTGTTTGGATGCATGAATCCAAACAGGAGGATTTTGGGACAACTTGGATTAAAGCATGGAAGTTTCATGAAAATGTTAGTGTTTGGATGCATGCATCCAAACAGGAGGATTTTGGTGCAACTTGGATTAAAGCATGGAAGTTGCATGAGAATGTTAGTGTTTGGATGCATTCATCCAAACAGGAGGATTTTGGTGCAACTTGGATTAAAGCATGGAAGTTGCATGAAAATGTTAGTGTTTGGATGCATGAATCCGAACAGGAGGATTTTGGTGCAACTTGGATTAAAGCATGGAAGTTGCATGAAAATGTTAGTGTTTGGATGCATGCATCCAAACAGGAGGATTTTGGTGCAACTTGGAGGTCTGACCACTGGTCACGCTGATGCTTTGCGTCTGAGTCCTTCCATCAGTCCCACATAAACAAATACATAGAATCCACTTGGGATGGGTAAGACGAGTTCAAGTCATCCAAACCGTCTTCCTTTGATTCAGATAGGTGTCAAGGCCCGCTTATTGTCTCTCTTAGTTTAGGTATTGACACTCCTCATGTTTGCTTTGTGATCCATCATATGCTTCCAAAAAGTACTGAAGGTTATTATCAAGAATCAGGTTGTGCTGGATGTGATGGGCATGTTTTGGACTGTTTGCTCTTTTGAAAAAACAAGTGATCTTATCCCACCCTCTAGAATGGTTGCCTCCGAGACTGATGGGATCACAAAACGTATAGGCCTTCATATTCTTTGACATCTTGGTCACAACCCAGTTTTTTTACATGGTGTCTTGCCACCCCCTGCAGTTTACTCTACGGCCCAATACGCTGTCAAAGTGGAACGCTGATGTAGTACCCTCTTTGCTGACTATTTCAACTCCTCCCGCTCAACTTGCGACTCTGGCAATCCTCTAACTTTCTCTCCTGAGCCCCGTAAAAATTGTGACAATTGCAAACAAGATCCTTCTCAAATCCTATACAATGACTTGAAAATACAAGCTTGTCACATCTGCCATGTTGTTGGTTACATAACTAGAATGAACGGCCAAATAACAATGATCCAACTAGGGGATTTGATGCGTGGCTTTGGGCCTTCAATCATTCAAATCATTCAAACCGCCCAAGTTGACCAAGATTTCAATGATTTGCCAACCCATCTAGCTCCCGAGGTAGTGGGACTAGACAAGCTGAATCGCAATAAGATTGCACTCACTAAAGAGGTTGGCTGATCTTCTTAATGACAGCATGCTAAAAATGAAGAATGAGAACGCTTAACTGCCCAATACATCATTGTTTTTTTCTTCATTATTTCAATTGCCCTCGTTTTCATCCAAAGCAATTGGAAAACTTAATCCTTCACCTAATTTTGCGAGGTTACCTGGCGGAACAGTTTTTTGCTAGTACGTCAAATTGAGCCTTTTTTCCCTTGATTTTGGCAAGAGTTGTCTGAAGATTGAGAAATTGTGTCTACCACTCCCACTCAACCAAAGCTGCTTACAAGGTCAACAGCTATATCATGCTTGGAACCAAGTCTCACGACTTGGAATGGTACCGTGACACTATCATGACCGTGTACAAGCCTTGGTCCTCAGAAAATCAGATTCAAAACCACGTCAAAATCATTATTCCTTTGGTATCTGCTCCGAAAAGCAAGCAAGCGTACAATTCAAACTCAAAGACTAATGTCAAAGAACCCAAGAAACAAAAGACAACCTACAGTGTTCAACAGGGCAAAACGACCATTAAGATTGCCGTAGCCCAAGCTTGTGGTCACTTGCTCATATCTGATGATGATGATGATCATAATCACCATAATCACAATAGGAATAGTGACAAGGTGTGCAAAGATGAATCCTCTAAACCGGCTGAGGAATGAACTGATTTGACGAATGGTCTTGCCTTCAATTGCAGATTGAAACAGGTGGGTAAGCGTCCAAGCAGCCGTGAGGATCAAGGTAGAAGTGGTCAAAGACAAAAAGTTTTGTTGATCAAAATCAAATCCGAATGAAGATGATTGATGACTCCACTGGTAGCGAGGTGAAGAAACTCAAGGGTTGAAGGAAGGGATTTCTAAGTGCATGTACGTACGTATGGTGGCTATATAAGAATAATGGGACCAATTGACCTTAAAACGGTCCATTTATTCTTGGGCTTCTGTTTCAAGGCTAAATTCAATCGTTCAAAAAAAATAAATAATAAAAGGCATGTATTATTCATTTTCTGTTCTTGGGATTTAGATTGTTTGAACGTGTGTACGTACTCTCTACTTAACAACACAATTGAAATTTTTTGGAAAAAATATCAAATCAAGCATAAAACTCCAAAAAAAATACGCTGGAGGAAAAAAAAATGTAAAAAAATGTAAAAAATTGAAAAATCCAGTACCATCAATATTTTTTTGTTCTTGTTGATGAGGGTGTGAGTGAGAGAGTGAGGATTGCAAAGGGGAATGATGTTGAAGAAAAGAAAGATGAAGTCTCTTGAAGAGATTCTTTTTTTTTTTAAAAAAAAATGGGATTCAAACCCATTGGTTTGATGTTGATGTTGATGGTGGCTTGGTAAGAAGATGGTGATGAGAATTTTGAAAGTGATAGGTTGGGAGTTGTGGAAACTGCTACAAAAAAAACACACACATTGATTGATTGAAGGACTTTAAGCATCTGATATGTTTGTATTCTGAGGTTGAATTGGAGTTCAGGTCCATTGACATCAATCTAAAATCAATTCTGATCCTTGCACTTTTGACCCTCCTCCTCTGATGTGGTTTGACCATCACCCTCAATCTTCTGAATCAATAGATTTCTGAAAAGAAGACTATATATATCAAAAATGAGAACCCATAAATCAATAATAATAATAATCACTTACCATGTTTGTTTAATTGTTTAATTTTTTTTTTGAATCAATTGAGTAGTCAGACATTGAGATCAAAAAAAAAAAAAAAAAAAAAAAAAAAAAACACCAAGTTTGTGGTAATGTGGAAAGTGAGAGCATGCAAGAATTTCACAACTTTGTGCAGAGGAAGTCCTGAACATCCCATTCCAACCTTGGGCAGTTCCTTTGAAAACCGTGTAGATAGCAGTAGAAAGTATCCTGTAATGAGTTTTGGAATATCTAAAGAAATCATTGATGCACAAGAGAGAAAGACAATCGAGATAGGTTTAAAAACCCGGGAGGCTAAGACCCCAAATTGGTCACAAGCCTGATCCTAATTTGACTGATGATTGAAGAAGCCTCCCAGTTTTTGAGCAAGCGGGAGGATGGGAGTCATGGATGAAGGGGAAACAATCAAAGAGTGGAAGAACATCCAGTAGGAGCCGGATTGGGTGACTCTCTTGAGGTCAAATCAAGCAACCACATGTCATCAAGATTGTGAAGATCACTCAAGGCGTCTAACACTCACACTCCAGCTTCACATTGACACCCTCACTCACCTTCAGCATCAACCTTGAGGAAATCCTCTTCTTCATCCCATCGATTTGAATTAGGATCAATACTCGCTGGATAAGACCAATGGGCCTTGGAAAGATGCCCCGGGGAAAAAATGAAAAAAAACAGAGCTGAGTGACTCGACAACAAGGATGAAGCTCCTATTGCTGATACAATTCAACCTCAATTCTGGGTTTAGGATACACCTTCTATTGTTTATCTTTGCAGATTGCCCTCCTTGGTTTGACTTTTCTTTCTTTTTTTATTCTTGGACAGTGGAATGTTGATGGTTTTACCCAGCTGGGGGAGTAGGGTCTGATTGGGAAGGATAAACTAAAATTGATTTGGAGCTTATTTTTCAGTAATGCAACCAGATGTGAAACACAGCTGAAAGACTGGAAAAACACCAATGAAATTTGTACTATAGAAGTGGCAGTTTTACATAAAAGTGATATGAAATAAACTGTAAAATAATTTTTTTTATGAATACTGGAATTAATCAGAATGAAGCTTTCATTGCATTGTGGAAAATATTGATCACTGAAATTGTAGCTGGGATATCAAAACATACAATATTTAATTGGAAATTTTTATTCCATAAGGAATTTCAAGTGAGTCCCAGTTGAATCAATGTGAACATTCAAGTGAATTCAGGTTTTTTCATTGGGGAATTACAAGTGACATTCATTTTCCACCATGGTGAATAAAATGTGAATCATATTTTCTTTTTGATGTAAACTGAGGTGAACTCAAGAATACTCATTGGTGAAGAGAAGTTTCCCATAAAGGGATTCAATTGGCCAGAAAATGGGACTGGATGGTGACATGAAGTCACTGGCCAGCAAGAGACACCATTTTGGCCCTGGTGCTAGGCCCCCTTTGGGATTCTCCAGTTGTGCTTAAATACTCATCCTCCCCTTGGACCAGGAAGGAAACTCATTTGATTACCAGTCAACAATACCGGAGTGCCCCTTCCTGCTCATCAGATCAGTTCCTCTTGACTATACAAGAATTATCCTCTCTGTATTGGCTCTTTGTAGCCTTATTATTCCTCCTCATCAGGCTCCTCCATAGCCTACCATTACCTTTTCATCCCTCATGGCAATATAGTCATTCTTCAACTCTTCAAAATTTTCTATCCTACTGGGGAGTCCACTGTCTTTGGAAGGGTTGCTATGGATGTGGTTCATATCAAGGCAGGTGGTGCTAAGTACCTCATTGTGGCTAGAGATGATTTTTCTGGATGGGTTGAAGCCAAATTCCTTAAGAACCTTAGTTCTGAATCTATGGCAGCTTTCCTTCATGAGAATTGGACAATGCGTTACGGTTTGGCTTGATCTTATTCTACTGATGGTGGCTCGGAATTTGGTGGAAAACTAGCTGAAATGATCCAATCACTCTCTGGGCAACATAGAGTTACTACTCCCTATTATCCTGAAGGACAAGGAATGGTGAAAAGAGGCCATGCTCCCTTGAAGGCTGCCCTGGTTAAACTGGCTTCTGAAAGTGGCAAGAATTTTCGGAATTTTCTCCCCTTGGTCCTCTTCTCTGATTGAATTTCCACCAAGCAAACCACTGGCTACTCCCCTCATGAAATCATCTTTGGTCAAAGGGCTGTTCTTCCTCTTGATCTTGAAATGGAGTCTTTCTTGGGCATCTCTTGGGAACAAGTTTCTTCAACTACTGACCTATTAGTTGCCAGATCAAAGCAACTAGAGCGGAGTGAAGATATTCGTAACAAAGCCTATCAGAAGATGATGGAATCAAGAGCAAAACCAGTTCATTATTGGGAAGATAAACATCTAAATCAAATCAGAGATCCCTTAAAAACTGGTGACCTGGTATTGGTTTATAATTGATCTTTAGAGACTCAGTGGGGAAAAGTTTTTTAAAATTGTTGGAATGGTCCTTATAGAGTGGTTTGTCAAGTTAGAGGTGGATCTTATGTTTTGGAAGAATTGGATGGTACTCAGTTGGCTAGAAGGTTCTCTGCTGATCAAGTTAAGAGATTTTATTGTTGTGGGGGCAATTTGGGTTCAAAGTAAGTCCTCCCAATTGTGCACCACCAGGGTCTTCTGCTGCGTTTTGTTGTAAAAAATCTACTTTAAGCCACATATGTGAGCACCTGGGACGCCTTTTCTTTTATCTTCTCCACATTTAGGCTCTTTTGGATGGATCAAGATGGGTTTCAACATTTTTTTTACCTAGAGGATCAAGAAACGGCCAATTATTTTCTTTTGCATGTTTTCAAAATTATGATGCAGAATAAGGAAAGTCTGTAAGTTGGGGAGAGATGTGGTGAACCATTTGGGACACCTTGGGAAAGGAATTTGAAAATCTAAAAAAAAAAAAATTCTTTCTTTTTCCGCTCTTTTTGTAGAATCCCTTGTACATATTCTAACAGGGCCTCCTGCCCATATAAGGAGGGGCTCTCCCCTGCCTTTTGGGGGAGGAGAGGACATAAGAAATCCCATAATCACATCAGATCAACACATGGTATCCTAACATACACCACATCCTAAGATCATCAGTATCCTCTTGAAATACATCATCCGTGGGGTCTTCATTCCCCTTTATCTGAGACAAAAAAAGTTTGTGTATATCTATGATTTCCCCTTGATCCTTGAGCCTCCATACTCAAACCCCTTGATACTTGATCCTTATTGCAAACCAATAGCTTTGCTGGTTGAAGAAGAATTCGACTAATTGAATTCTTGAGTGTGTTACACCACTCCTGATCCCTTTATCCGACCATACTGGTCCTGATCATCCTTTGATTATCTTTCTGGAACCAGTCACATTTGACTGAAGAGGTTTTATTAAGCTTAAAACCTGGAGTGTTAAACCTCCCTTCATCTCTTGTGAAGTTGAATTCCGCCATGCTACTCTTGAGTCCCTTGACAAGTGTTGGGTTATTCTTGTTTGAATCATTTATTGTTTTTGCTTCTAGAGCTTCTTCAAAAAATTAGCTTTGTCTTGTGCGGCCACCCACAGTTATCTGGTACCCTTCAAGCACTTGATTGCGGAGAGTTGGGCAGGTTCATTGAGAACCTGGAGTTTGTTTGGGATTGAGTTGATCTTTCCTAAGCTCCTGCTGACAACCAGAGCTTTTGTCTTGTGGGCGTTGTCACTCACAATTGCCTTGTCTTGTTGAACTCTGAAAAATTCTTGACTCCTTCTATTCAATTTTTCCCCAAAATCATCTTGCCTCAGATAGTGTTGTCTCCCAGCTACCGACTACTATAATCTTTATCCTCTTACTTTTGGTTCCCCGTTTACCAGGTACTGGACTTTGATCTTGGTTACATTTGAATATTTTTGTAAAGGGCAGCCTAAAAATGCACCTATCCTCTCCACAGAACTGCCAACGCCCTGCGCCGTTTGGAGTCTTACAGCAGAGGGGAAGGTGAGATAGCTGCGGCATAATTAGGGGCAGGCAAGATAGTGGTGGATCTCTGGGGACAGAACTCAATTTGGGGGGGAGGTGGTGGTCGCCATAGAAGCCATTTGGAATTGGTTGCGCGCTGCGTGCTCAGAAGTAGTTGCGGGCTCAGAAATAGGTGTGGCTTTGCTGCATCAAGTCGCTCTGCGGTCTCAGAAGCCGTTGAATTGGGCTCAGCATCTTGATACACGGGATGGATCAGATTGGATTGGACGGATGGCGTGTGGATTGCGCATTTCAAGACGCGGATTGGATTGCGCGGATATATCTTGGATATCTGGAATAAGGCTTTGGGCCTATGCAGACATGCGCAGGGGAATCTGAGTTGGGCACGGTGCAAGGGCTGCGTCATGAGAAGGAAAAAACGGGTGGACGTAATGGCAGGAGGGCAGTGCAGATGGATATGGGGTATGGGTTGTAGATAATGGAAGGGGAAGGATAGGGTTGGGGGTAGGGTTCTGTGCATAGGGCTTGTATTAGATTATTCCTGCTTCTTTCTGGTTGTACTTAGGTTAAGGTTGGGGGGTAGTTTTCTTAAGCCGCACCCTCAACCCGGTTTGAGGAGGAGAATCATCAGATGATGGAGGATCACATTGGGTCATCATAGGTTTTGGAAGGATCTTTCCTCTCAAATTTCTATCTCTCAGTAAAAGGGTGAACAGTTTCTCTCAGGGTTGAAAGATGAAAGGAATCAATAAATTCAAAACTTGGAACCATTAAAGGAGAAGTGCTATTTCAAATTCCACACTGTCCACTGTGATGAGCCTCAAACACCCATAACAAGCAAACCAATCCTCCTCCAAAAACTGCCCCACCATCTCTGCCAACAGCTTAACAAATGGACACACCTCCACCCACCCTGAAAATTTTTCCCAAGTGTTGGAATAATTGGATCTTCATGCCTTTTATTTTTTATTTTTATTTAGATCATTTTCTTTTCTATCATTTTATTTTTCCTTCTTCATTTCTTTTCTTTCTGTTTCCTTTGATTTTCTAAAATCCATGGCGCGCACCCACCCTGCTCACTTCACCATTCTCTGAGTGCGCGCATGTTAGGTTTGACTGCCTATCTGCATATTCATTACGCTTAGTTGACAGAGATCTTTAAGCATGAATTCTCAGTTGCAACAAACTCTTTCCTCCTTTCTACACAAAATCTTCTTTCTTTCGCAACAAACTCTTTCCTCCTTTCTATACAAAATCTTCTTTCTTTCTTCCCTCAAGTATCCTCAAGACATCAATCAAGTCGTAACTAGTACACTGAGCAGAAGGTTTTGGTCATTGGAGTGGACCTAGAGTAATTCGGTGCAAAGATGGATTTCTTTATCTCTTAGCCTGATGATTCTCTAACTCTATTCCTCAGTCATCTCTTTTTTCTCAAGTCTTCTTCTAATATTGGAGTGTGTGTGGATTAGCTATTGTCTTGGAACCTTTTCATCTTACCTTTAGTGTTTTGTCTCATCTCTCATCTTATTCAGCTTGGGTATGAACTTTCTCTTCCTGCTTTACTGAATATACATATATACATATTGTCAGATTTTCTAACCTACTGTTCTAGGTCTTCTGGTTTTAAATCTATTATTTCTTCAGAGAAATCAAGAACATAGTTTTTCACGATTAACAGTCAAAACTGCAATCAACAAACCAGAAAACTCAACAATGACGGATTCTCTCACAGAAACCATACTTAAAAAGGCAATTGAAGCTATTCCCTTATTAACCCAAGATAATTACTCAATATGGCGAAATTGTGTGGTCAACATGATGGACTTACAAGAGGATCTTTACGCCAAACTCACAAGACAAAAAAGGGACACAAACCGAAATCCCATTGGACTCAGTCAGAGTGAAAAAGTACAAATACAAACTATCCTCACGTCCAAACTTGACACAACAGTTGAAGCCAATGTCATCACGGCCAATAATTAGAAAGATGCTCATCTGATTTGGGCAGACATCAGCGAGTATTTTGCCTCAAATCAGGCATCTAATCGGGCCAGAATTTTCAAAGAGTTCTTGCAGACTCCTTTCACCTACTCAAATATCATGGGTTTCATCACCAATACTAAAACAGCAATGTCTTGTTTACATGAAGTAGGTATTGATCTTCCTACCAAAATTTTAGATTGCTTAATTCTAGAAAAATTGCCATCAAGCATGGACACCTTTATCCAGCAAATCACCCATTCCAACAAGAAAATCACCCCCAATCAAGTACTCGATCACTTGCGAATGTTCAACAATAACAAGTTCCTGAACAAAGCCAAGATTTCAGACAAACAAGAAAAAAGAGCAAATTCAGTCTTGTTCTTTAGCTCCACCTTAAAGCCATGCAATGAAAAATGGCATAATCCCAAGGCTTCACACCTGGAAGGCAGGTGCTGGAAACTCTATCCCCACTTGAAGCCTTCTTTTCTCAGGAAAAAGAAGGGAGGCTCAGAGACTACCGGCAAAGGGACTTCAGTCAGCTCTTTTCTATGAGCTTATTTCCTTCATCTGATGAATTTATAGATGATTCAGGATCCTCAAGACACATCGTGTCTGACCTCAAACTTTTCTCCAATTTAGACCAATTGGTGAACGGTTTGATCACAACAACTTTGGGAAGGAACGCGCTTGCTTATGAAGGAACTGGTACCATAAAACTGCTGGATGATGATGGGCAAGAAGTTTTCATATATAATGTGCTGTTTTTGCTGGATTCAAAGGCAAATCTTCTATCCATGCAGTCTCTTATGTGAGATTTTAGAGCTTAAGCTCAAGAAGAAAGGATCAAAGGATAATGAGAGGACTTGTGTTGCCAAGAGGAGGGTGGACCCTAGAAGTCAAGAGAGGAGCACTCCGGTTCAAAGTTGATGAAAAAGGATAATGATCATTCACTTGAGGTTCAGCTGACCTTAAATAGACTAAGTACAAGGAAGGCTGAAAAGTGGTTGAACATACAAATGGAAATGAATAAAGAATATTCAATAATGGGCCATCAGAGACCGCGCAAGGTGGAGGACTACAAGGCTGGTTGCACTCAAGATTCAGGAAACACTAAAAGTAGAAAAGAATTCTAACATCTTATACTCAAAAATTTTGTAGTCAAATTCAGAAAGAACAATCTTGTAATACAGAAAACCGAATGGAAAAAAGTAGGATTTTATAAATGCAATATACCACTGTTATGCTTCCAAGAGTTCAATCATGATAAATTTTCATTCCTTAGTCAAGACAAGATTCTACACAAATCTCTTGGACACACAAGCTATGGATGGATCCAACAGAAACTGGGAATACCAGTCAAAAAACCTTCAAATTTTGAAGCTTGCGCAATCAGCAAGATAAGTCAATCTCCTTTCAACAATAAGCATATGCGCGCGGAGAGACCTTTCCAAGAGCTACACTGCAATCTGGTAGGACCCATCCACCCTATGAGTGCGAATGGAGATTCCTATTTCTTAACCGTAGTAGACAGTTGCACTCGTTTCTTTACCATTATATCTATCAAAAACAAGAGTGAAGTTGCAAGCACCCTCAAATATCTTATCAAAGTTGAATCCAAGAGATTCAACCACACTCCTATGATAATTCACTCCAATTGAGGAACAGAGTTTTGGAATAACTCTCTTTCATCTTACTGCAAGGTTAGAAACATTAAACAAACCTTCTCAGACGCGTACTCTCCACAGCAGAATGGACTTGCAGAAAGATTCAATTGCCTGATACTTGAATCTCTTAGAACGGCATTGTATGACTTGCAAATCAACAAGCCTCACTGGAACGTGTTGATTAAGTCATGCGCTCTTGATCTCAATCAGATACTGTTGCACAAATCACAAAAATCTCTGTATGAATTGTTCAAAGGGAAATCACTGAGTATCAATTACTTCCATCCCTTAGGTAACCCCGTCAGCTATATCCTCAAAGACAGACCATCCTTTTCCAAGCTGGAGCCTTGTGGACTCATTGGAAGATTGATAGGTTACAATGATGATCTTCTGTCTTACAAAATACTGACAGGTGACAACAAAATTATTGATACAAAACACATTACCCTGCTAGAATTTGACACAAATCCAAAGATATTCAAGAATGATGTGACAGTTGGTGACTGGTTGGTTGAATCCAATACGGTAATGTCATCAGTTTCCAAAGATGCTAGTGCAATCCTCCCAGTTCCGGAAAACCTACCTCTTCATGATGAGTCGCCATCCACTATTGTTAGCAGCCCAGGCGCAGATCCCGCCAATACGGTTGAAGAACAACCAATCAAAGAGTCCTCTTCATCCAGTTATAACTTGCATGAGCGTATTTCATCTTTTAAGCCGCAAAAATACTCTTATAGCACTATTGCAAGTTACGGGAAATAGGACTATTCTTCCAAAAGGCAACTTGAACTCAAGGAGATCAAATCACAAGGAGTGTGGGAAGACGTGGATGAAGAACCCAAACATGACTTAAGAACAATGTGGGTGGATAAAATTAAACCGGTCACTAGTTTAACTCCTGAAAAACGGAAATCACGTTTATGTATCATGGGGAACCTTCAAACCCCCGGGATTGATTGCCGTGACACATACACTCCAACAGGGAAGTTTACTACCCTTATTCTACTCCTCCTGAGTGGACTCAATCTTAATCTTGAAATTAGACAGTTTGACGTTAAGGCAGCCTTTCTCTTTGCCCCCTTGTAATAACATATCTACATTCTCAAGCCCAAGGAAAGTCACAGGACCTTGCCTTTTCTCAAGCTCAGAAAATCACTGTAAGGTTTATGACAGGCTCTGTTGAATTGGTACAAAACCCTTACAAGCTGGCTGGAAGAAATTGGTTACGGTCAATCTGACGCTGATCCTTGTCTGTATATTCATAAAAAACAACACTCCTCCATATTTTTCCATGTAGAAGATCTTGTTGTCAGTGGGGAAGTGGAGTGGTTTGAGGAAAATTTTCTAAAGAAGTTCCCTAGATCAGCAGCACACCAACCTGACACAATCCTTGGAATGGAGTTTTCCCAGACAGAAGACTTGATCACGGTGAATCAACAGAAGCTCATTCTGAAAACCTTGGACGAGTTGAAGCTAACCTACTGCAAGCCCGTTCTCACTCCTATGACGCTGGGTATTCAACTCTCTCCAGCCTCTCAAAGCAACTTATCCGAATTCAACAAACTGGGAGTCAACTTCAAAAAGTACACCAGTCTATTGAATTATCATGCCTGTCGCACACGAACGGACATAGCGGCAGCGTTGTTAATCCTGTCGCAATTCAATCAAAAGCCCGGGTTATCACAGTGGAAGGAACTGCTTCACGTGTGGAAGTATCTAGAAGGTACTTTGTCTCTTTCTCTCACACTGAATCAAAGTTTGATTGTTCCAGAATCTCTTAAGGTGTATACCGACTCAACCTGGGATGACAAACCTTACAGTCAAAAGTCTCAGACCGGTTATGTGGTGCTCTGGAGAAAAACTCCAGTCGCTTGGAAGAGCCGGAAACAGGCCAATATAACTCTATCCTCAACCAAAGCAGAACTGAACTCGCTGACTGACGGGGCACAGGAATCTCTCTGGATTCATTCCGTCATTTGCAATCTTGGAGGCAACCGGATATCCAACCCACTATCTTTTATGTGGAAAACAAAGGGCTAGTCAATAAGATTCATCATTTTGGCTCAAATTTGAAAACTAAGCACATTGAAATGAAGATGAAGTGTTTGCGCAAGCAATCCGCCGCCGGAAATATTGGCATCAAGCTCATTCCCACTGACAAGATGGTTGCCGGCTCACTCACAAAGCCGGCAAGCAAACAAGCTCTTCACCTTTTGACTTCAAGATGTTTCAGTCTTCCGTTGCACTGAATTATGGGGGGGTGTTGGAATAATTGGATCTTCACGCCTTTTATTTTTTTATTTTTATTTAGATCATTTTCTTTTCTATCATTTTATTTTTCCTTCTTCATTTCTTTTCTTTCTGTTTCCTTTGATTTTCTAAACTCCATGGCGCGCACCCACCCTGCTCACTTCACCATTCTCTGAGTGCGCGCGCGTTAGGTTTGACTGCCTATCTGCATATTCATTACGCTTAGTCGACAGAGATCTTGAAGCATCAATTCTCAGTTGCAACAAACTCTTTCCTCCTTTCTACACAAAATCTTCTTTCTGTCGCAACAAACTCTTTCCTCCTTTCTATAAAAAATCTTCTTTCTTTCTTCCCTCAAGTATCCTCAAGACATCAATCAAGTCGTAACAATTACACTGAGCAGAAGGTTTTGGTCATTGGAGTGGACCTAGAGTAATTCGGTGCAAAGATGGATTTCTTTATCTCTTAGCCTGATGATTCTCTAACTCTATTCCTCAGTCATCTCTTTTTTCTCAAGTCTTCTTCTAATATAGGAGTGTGTGTGGAGTAGCTATTTTCTTTGAACCTTTTCATCTTACTTTTAGTGTTGTGTCTCATCTCTCATCTTATTCAGCTTGGGTATGAACTTTCTCTTCCTGCTTTACCGACTATACATATATACATATTGTCAGATTTTCTAACCTACTGTTCTAGGTCTTCTGATTTTAAATCTATTATTTCTTCAGAGAAATCAAGAACATATTTTTTCACCAAGCCAAAAGAAGATATGGGAACTTTCCCGCCTTGATATGGACTAGGTCCAGTAAGAACCTTCCAAAAAGAGTGTCATTGCCCATTGGAATACCCACCTCCCGTGGTAATCTGGTACTCCACCACTGAAAAGGTTTGCAACTCCGCACCAAATCTTGCACTGTTGGCCCCAGACTGGGCCACCAGAACCCAGTCTTAACTCCTCTCTGCCTCTTGGCCTCTCCCCAATGGCCTAAGTCATTGTGAAGAATCCACATCAAATCCTCCTGATCCTCCCTCCCTTTGAGGGCAACCAAGGGTATTGGAAGTGCCCTTTTTCACAACTGCCTTTCCTGGAAAAAGAAAAGAAAAACCTTCTGCCAAGCTCATCTAACCTTTGTTGCCAAAAAACCTTCAGGAAAAAGAAGCATCCAAAGATACTCATTCAATGCCTGAAACCTTCGCAACTGTTTCAGGGGAAGTTTTCCAACCTCTGCAGCCATTTCTGCCACTGTCAAAAGCTTTTTCTCCATGTTTAAATTTCCTTCTGCCGGGCACCGGACCTCTGGATACCAATAAAAGGCACCTGGAATGGTAAAAACCTTCCCTGTAACGTGCCTGACTGTGAAATTGAACAACTGTAAGTATGCAATCCACCATGTCATAGGAGCGTTAGGAAAGCTTGGAAAATTAATCATCCTAGCCAGCGCTTTGGGAGCCACCAGGAGTTCAAACAACACCCCCCACAGCACATGCTGTAATCTCAGCACAATCCTTGTCACCCCACACAACTTCAACTTGGGCTGCAAGTACCTGAATTCAACCTCCAAAAAGGTTACCAAATCATAGAGTACTGGCCTGTCTCTTCCCTAATCTCCTTGGGACAGCACACCGCCCTCACCAAACTCCCTTGAGTCCACCAATAGCTGGATCCCACCTTTTTTTTAGTCAAGGTCCTTCAACAGTATTTGCCACCCAAAAATCTCCTTCAGCTCCAGGAAAGCTGTGGTGTCATTATATAGCCTCGGGTTGGGGACTGCGTCGCGGCCTGCGCGCTCAGCATCTGGTAGGTTAGCCTCAGCAGTGGGGGTGCGCCGGTCCTCAGCAGTAGCCGCTGCGGGTTCAGCAGTAGCTGCTGCAGGCTCAGCAGTGGGCGCGGCGGGATCAAGCACACGACTGCAGGTCGGGCCTGACTAAGGGAGGCAGGCCGCGACCTGCTTGGATGTCCGACTCACGGATGGAGCTGGGCCGACCAGGTTCTCGGAATGGCTAGTCGGGGAAGGAAAAAGCGGGGCGACAGCGGGGCTATATGCGTGGGCAGCCGCGCGCAAGCGCGGGCCGGCCACGGACGGGAAATTCACAACGGCGCGTCGGGTGGACGCGCGCAAGCGCGGTGAACCTTGGGTATCGCGTGGCGGAGGGCCGCGCCACGAAAAGACGAACCGGATGCGCGTAATGGCAGGCGAGCTGGCGGGGATAGGGTATTGGTATGGGTTTGGGGACGGGTCAGGGTTCTGGGTCTAGGGTTCCTTCTTCATGGTTGCCAGTCTGTCTTTGTGCTTGTGCTTAGGTTAGGGTTGAAGGGGAGGGCTCAAATACCCTTCCCCTCGACTCTGGGTTGTAGGGGGGGCATCATAGTAGATGGGGGCATATCTTTCTATTGGACTCTCTCTCTCTCACTCTCTCTCTCACTCTCACTCTCACTCTCTCTCTTGGAGGAAAGGAAAGGAAGCATTCTTGGTCTTACAGACGCTAGAACCATTGGTCCCGTAACTAGGGACAACTTCGTGAGGGATAACCTCTAAAGTTTCCACATCTGGGGGTCTGGCCGGGAACTTTCGATCCGTTCTCAGTCTCTTGAAGATAACGCAGAATGCTACCGACAACCGCTCCGGGATCCAATGCTCCCCTTCCCTACCCTCCACGCTCGACTCCCGTCTCTGCTGCTCAACCCCCTCCACCGCCGTCCGCTCATGCTCCTAGAGTTAGCGGGTTCGCTCCTCCCTCGGAAGGGTTGTCGGACATGGCGACAGAGGCCCCTCGCCGCGTTTGGTTGAGGCCGAGGGATTTCCCTCATCTTCGGTTCAGTACCTTGGATGTCGAGCGGTTCCTCTCTAGGTTCGAAGGGATCGCGGACTCGGAGGGCGCGTTGGGCGCGGATAAGGTTTGGACTATTGTGCTGTTCATTACCGAGGAGGAGAAGCTGCGGGACGTGGAAGAAATGGTTGGATAAGAGAGGCAAGACTGGGGGAAGTTGAAAAGCGAGATGTTGGCAAGGTGGGGAAAGCGCGAACCCCGGTTTCGGGAAAGCGACTTCGATCGAGCTGCGGAGGAGGTGATCGAGAATGGCGGGGTGCAATTGCGCAAAGGATTAGTGGAATATATGTCAAGGTTTGAGCAAATCTACGGGTACCTTGCAAAGAACGAGGTCGTCGCGGGTCAGACGGGTGCCATGAAGCGGGCGTTTCTGGGGGGTCTCGCGCCCCAGCTCCGTTCCAGAGTGCAACGATACCTGTACAACCACGGCCTGGTTAAGAGGTCGCTGGATGGAAGCATTGCTATTCTCCCCGATCTTTCGGTTATCCGTCAAGCCGTGGAAAGCGAAATCGATTTGGACCAGCTCATCGCGGATACGGCACGAACGTACCCGTCTTCCTCCAAGAAATTGGTCACGATCTCGGCGCTGGCCCCCGACCAAACCTTGGCAGCGCGGCCGCCGATGCCCTCTCAGGCCGGACTTTCCCAGCAGCCTCCGGGACCATCAGTTGGGGAGATAACGGAGATTCTGCGGGACATAAGGGTTTTCCTCAACCGGACACCGGCTCCTACAGCTCCGGCAGCCGCACCGTTTCCGGCGGCTCCTTCTCAACCGCGCGCGGTGCCGCCTCACATGGCGGAGGGGTTCCAGCCCCCTAGCGGATCATCCGGATCGTACGGGTCGCCGCGATGTTCATATTGCGGGGAGAGAGGGCACTGGAAGTCAGTTTGTGAGGATCTCACTCGGGACATGGACAAAGGGCTTGTTCGCGCATCCGGGATGACATACATATTTCCGACGGGTGAATCGGTGGACCTGAACAAGGACAAGCCGCCACCAATGGTGCAAGTGCCGGAAAGAGCGAAGGCCAAGACCAAGACTGCTCGGGTCTCGCTCGGGATTGTCACCGCGCCGGGAACCTGGGTAGCGCCGAGAGTGGAGGTTGAAGTCAGGGCATTGGCGGCGAATGAGCGTATTGCGATGGATGTTGACGAGCGACCAACGGCCTCGAAGCCAGTTGTGCGAGTACCGATTTCGGACGGGCCGTCCTCTAATTCCGCGGGAAAAAAGAAGGCTGCGGACATCGTCCAAAGGGTAATGGGGAACGACTCACCAATACCCCTGACCCTACAAGAGCTAGCGGCAGTGTCCCCCGCGGTCGTCAACGAGATGGTCCAAGCTTTAAAAGATTGCGGTCAGGGTCGGGTGCCGACAACGGTTCAGCGGGTTAACGTGGCGGAGGAGGAAGTGGATCCCAAGCCGTGCCGGTCGAAGTCGGTATCCGTCCCGCTTGCTTGTGTCGCAATGACCATTGCCGGGCGGAAGGTGTGGGCGATGGTGGATAGCGGGTTGATGGTCAACCTGCTCCCATCAAGGTTGGTGGACGAGCTCAGTCTGGTGCGGAGGAAGTGTGCGATGGGTCTTTGGGCGTTAAATGGCGGGGAATGCCGTGTGGATGGAGTAGTAGAGGCGGAGGAGGTGGAAGTCGCCAAGGTCTGTAAGCCTCTGTCATTTCTCTCAGTGGAATGCGGAGACGTGATTCTAGGACGGCCATTCATGTTTGGGTTCCGAGCCCAAATGGCCTTCAACGCTGAGGAAGGAACGGAGGCGCTGACCGTTGAAGACTTGCTTGGAGCGCGGTTCGAGACGACAATCTGCGATCACGGGAGAGGGAAATGGGTACAGGACCCAATGTATGGCGGCAACAAAGAGTCCGGCGCGGGGATTGACCGTAAGGGTTACCCTGCGGAGAATTTTTCCTAGTCGGCCGCGGGAACCGTGCGGAGCAGGCTCCGGCTCAGCACGGGCGGCCGACAGGTGAGGAGCAAGCGGGGGAGGGCGCGCGTGGGGCGCAGGTGCCAGAAGTAAGTCCCATTCCTCAGTATGCATTGCCGGAAGGCGCTACGCTTCGAAAACCCTATCATCGTGCCACAGTCGTGAGCAAAGGCAAAAGCCCCGGTCTGGTAATTACTAGGACTTACGACGGCAACGATCGGGTCTGGATGGCGCGGTGTAACGCGGGCAAGTATAAACTGGTAGCGCGGAAAGTCCGGCCGCGGAACGAGCCAATGCCTCAGGGGCTCAACGGACCCTTACGACCAATCGCGTGGTCCCGCGACCCGTGGGAGACGCCCCTTAGGAAGAATGGATGGGTAACGCGGTCGGCGCGAATCACGGACAAGCGGGTGGGCGCCCTTAACTTCGGACCGACGGGATGGCTGAGTGCGGAGGAGATGGATCTGCTGGTGTTGGTATTGGTAATGAGGGAGAAGGCGCTTGCTTTTGGACCGGACGAGCGCGGGTTGTTGAGAGGTGAGGTCGGGGACCCTTACGTTATTCCCACAGTCCCTCACGAACCGTGGCAAATCAAGCCGATTCCGATCCCCCGTACCGTTCGGGAGCCCTTTCTGGAGCTGGTACGGGAGCGCGTGAGGACGGAGCTTTACGAGCAATCCACGTCAAGTTACTCGAGTCCTATCTTCGCGGTTGTTAAGCAGGACGGGAAGTCGCTAAGGATTGTTCACGACCTTCAGAGGCTAAATTCGTTCACTATTCGCGACGCGGGGCTTCCCCCGCGCGTTGAAGAATTTCTGGAGTCAATGGCCGGGCGCGCTTGCTACGGGCTGGTGGACGTGATGGGGGGATATGACCAGCGAGAACTCCACCCCGACTCGCAGCCACTGACGGCGTTTGAAACCGGGCTAGGGAGGATGCAGCTGATGCGGCTACCGCAAGGTGCGACCAACTCAGTGGCGGTATACCAAGCCCAAATGACCTGGATACTACGCGACGACCTTCCGGAAGGCGTGCAGATCTTCATCGACGACGCTGGCATTAAAGGCCCCAGAACGGACTACGAGGGCGCGGTCCTAGAGGATGCACCTGTGATCCGGCGATTCATCTGGGAATACGCGGAGACTCTGGAACGAGTCCTCTTCCGAATTGAGGAGGCAGGCCTTACCGTGTCCGGGAAAAAGTTGGCGGTCTGCGTTCCGGCGCTCGAAGTACTGGGGCATGTCGTGGCCTACGACGGGAGGCGAATAGCGGAGAAGAAGCGGAATAAGGTTCTTGAATGGCCGACCCCTCGGACAGTGTCGCACGTCCTGCAGTTTCTGGGGTTGTGCAGCTACGTCCGCATGTTCATTGAGCGGTTTGCGGAAGTAGCGAGCCCAATGCGGGCATTGACGCGTAAGGGGGCGGAGTGGAAGTGGACCGAGGGATGCAATGCCGGTTTTGCGAAGCTCAAGGAAATCGTGGGGCGCGACATTGTCCTTTGGGACCTCAATTACGACGCCGGAGGGATACGCCTGGCGGTCGACTCTAGCGAGTTTGGCGCCGGGGGGGTCTTGACACAGGAGGAGGACGGAAAAGATAGCCCGGTGCTCTACGAATCGGTCACCTTTACCGCGACAGAGAGTCGGTATTCGCAGCCAAAGCTGGAGCTGTGCGGTGTCACCAAGATCGTACGGCGGTTGCAGCACCTTTTGTGGGGCGTGCACTTCGAGCTTCTGGTTGACGCGGAGGCCTTGGCGCGAATGATTAACTCGCCGACGCTGCCGAACGCGCCCATAACCAGGTGGGTAGCGTTCCTCCAGTTGTTCTCCTTTAACGTGGTGCACATTCCAGGAAAGGCGTTCACGATGCCGGACGCGCTGTCGCGGTACCCGCGGGACAACCCATACGAGGGGGCGGAACCCTTGGACGTTGAAGCTCCGGTTGTTCGGGTAGGAAAGACGGAGGCGGCGGTTTGTCTTCCGTTGCGTCAGTCGGGACGTTACGCGGTCTTGTGCTCTTATTTGCAGGATCTCCGGTTCCCCGAGGGCACGACGGAAACGGTCATCCGATGGGTGAGGCGAAACGTTCTGAACTTCTTCTTACAAGACGGTCAGTTATGGCGGCGGAGCGGTTCCGTGCCTCTTGTTGTTGCGACTTCTAGGGCCGACCAGGAGGTAATTCTAGGAAGTCTGCACAACGACCTTGGTCATCGGGGCGAGGTCGAAACGCGGAGGAGGGTGAAAGCAAGGTTTTGGTGGCCGGGGGTCGTTCGCGCGGTGCGTGACTGGGTGAAGTCGTGCGAGGCCTGCCAACGGCGAAGCTCGAGGCTGCCCAAGGAGGTCGGCCGCCCCACGGGCGAGGACGCACTTTTCGGGCGCGTTTCACTGGACGTGGTCCACATCAAGGCGGGTAAGTTTGCGTATTTGCTGGTTGGGCGCGACAATCTGTCTGGGTGGGTGGAAGCAAGGCCCCTAGCGAAACTATCGGCGGAAAAGGTGGCTCAGTTTCTGGAAGAAGACTGGTTCGCGCGCTACGGGTCGCTTTGCTTGGTCACCGTCGACGGAGGGACAGAGTTTTGGGGACGCCTGATGACGCTGGTGCAGAGTTGTGGAGCGAAATTTGGCCGCGTGACGGAATACTACCCGGAGGGCGCAGGGATGATCGAGCGGGGGCATCAACCAATCAAGGATGCCCTGGTGAAAATGTGCGGCAAGGACGGAAAAAGGTGGCAGGAGGCGCTCCCCGCGGTCCTTTTCGCCGATCGGATCTCCGTCAAGCGGTCGACGGGGTATTCACCTTACAAGCTACTCTACGGGCAGCCGCCCGTGCTTCCCGTGGACATCGAGCTGAACACGTTTTTGGGCGTGGATTGGTGGAAGGTTAAGACGTCCGCGGATCTGATCGAGGCGCGGGCTGAACAGCTCCTTAGGCGTGAGGAGACCTTGGGAAAGGCCGCGGAGCGGTTGAAGAAAACCCGGACGGCGTCAGTCCGCTATTGGGACGAGCGCTGTTCCCATTGCCTCCGGGATCCGCTGCGGAAGGGGGACCTGGTTATGCTGTATGATCGGAGTCTGGAATCCCAGTGGGGCCGGCTTTTTGCCAACCGGTCGAACGGGCCGTACCGCGTGGCCTCTAAGTTCTTGGGCGGCAGCTACGGACTTGAGGAATTGGACGGGACGCTGCTTAAGCAGAAGGCCGCGGCTTCGCACGTGAAACGCTTCTTTGCGCGCGGTTCCACTTCCTTCGACAAGAAGGCGAGCGATGATTTGGGGCCCGGGGGCGAATCGGTTCCAGAGTCGGACGACGGCGCGGATTGTTCGGACAGTGAGGTAACGAGGCATGACGCGCGACCCCGGAGAAGTAGGAGGTTGCAGACGGCTGGGGACAGCTGTCAAGTTGGGGGGGGCGCTAGGTAGTTAAGCTTTATTTGGTGAGGGGGGTGTTCTAGCTGGTTCACAGCCGGGACAACTAGACACCCCAGAATGTTTGTTTCCTTATGTTTTGGTTTGGGCTCGGCTTTGGATTGGTACTGGCTATGGTTTATTTATTGCAGGTACGCGGGCGCGGCGTGGTGTCGGGCCCGCAAACGCGAGGACAAGCCCCGCGCACGGATGGCGGGACGAAGAGCTCTGCAAAAAAAAAAAAAAAAAAAAAAAAAAAAAAAAAAAAAAAAAAAAAAAAAAAAAAAAAAAAAAAAAAAAAAAAAAAAAAAAAGAAATGAATGGAATAATAAATATAGGATATTTTCTTTCTCTTCTTTGGATTCGGGCTGTTTTCTTTCCTTTTTTTGTCTATTTCTCTCCTGTTTCTTTCTTCAACGGACGGGCGCGACGGTCAGGGATGGTATGGACGCGGATTAAAGCTTAGCTTGGTAAGGGGGTGCTCTAGCCGGTTCACAGCCGAAACGACTAGACACCCCAGAATGTTCGTTCCCATTGCTCCTCCCTTATACTCCCGGTTTTGAGCGCGCGCTGTCGGCGCAGTGTTTGTTTTGTTTTGTAGTACGGGTACGGGGAACTGTGTGGCAGTCCGTCTGGGGCGGTCCAGGTACCTCTTTTCTTGGAATAATTGGTCACTTACGGTTTTCTCACGGAGGGAGCGGGTGGACGTGGATCTCAACCTCAACCTCACTCACACTCACTTTCCACCCGGACGCGCGGACGCGGCCCTTTCTTTTCCTCACGCAGCAAGATGTATTTCTCCAAGGATCGCGGTACAACAATAGGACAAGAAAGTAAGCGGGAAAGGAGAGAAGGAAGGGGGTGGGAGCGTCTAAGCCATTCGCATCATTTCCTCCATGTCCGCCCTCGATGATGCCAGAAGGGCCCGGTAAGACGCCAAAAATTCGCGCCGGGATTCGGAGGATTGGGCTCCGGGGGTCGCCAGGAAGTTGCGGAGCATCGCGGTCAACCGTTCCGCAAAAGCCTCAAAGCCAGCCGCCGGGAGTGCCATCACGACCGGGATCTCCGGGATCTCGGGGGAATTGAGGGAAGGCGGTGCCGGTGCTGGGACGGGGCTTGATCCGAGCGAGCGAGGAGGTGATGAGGGGGTCCCGGGGGCGTCGCGCGGAGGGCTCGGTCCATCTGGGGGCGATGACGGAACAATGATCGGGGACGGCGGAGGAGGGACCTCGGGGGTAGTAGGCCTCCCATCCGAGACCGCTGGTGACGCGGGCGGCGGTGGAGTACCTTGTGGAGCCGGGGCGGAAGGAACCGGTGTAGGTGCCGGAGGGGGAACCGGGGCTGCAGCAGCGCGACGCCGGAGAATCTCATCGAGTCGCAGGTCCCTCGCGCCTTCCCTCATCCAAACGCGGTCTGACCAGAATCGTACGGCCCTCCGATAGTCGTCAATGGACAAGAAATCCTCCTTCCGCGGCGGTCCCGCGCGGCGAAAGGGGGAAGCCGAGTCGCGGCCCTTGCTCGACGGAGGGCGGCGGGAAGGAGAGCCCGGCGGAGTCCACGGGTCCTCCGAGATGGTGTCGTTGTCCGAAACCACAAACGGGTCGGGACAAGCCCTTTTGCGCGGCCTGGGGCGGGAGCCGAAGTTGGGGGGTGCTTGGGGCATGCCATTGCTAAGCGAGCAATGGCAATGGCCGCGACGGCAAGCGACACAGGCGCGTCGACCAGGAGCGATCAAGCACGCGTGCCCATGCCGGGCGCAGAATTGGCAGGGGAGCATGACGACAATGAGCGTGGGAGGGGAGTTGGTGGAGTGTGAGAAGAGGAGTGGGTAGGGAGGAGCAGGGTGCGGGTAGTCGAGGTGGCGATGGGAAGGGACCTCTGGGGACAGAACTCAAGTTGGGGGGGGATGTGGTGTCATTATATAGCCTCCGGTCGGGGACTGCGTCGCGGCCTGCGCGCTCAGCATCTGGTAGGTTAGCCTCAGCAGTGGGGGTGCGCCGGTCCTCAGCAGTAGCCGCTGCGGGTTCAGCAGTAGCCGCTGCGGGCTCAGCAGTGGGCGCGGCGGGATCAAGCACGCGACTGCGGGTCGGGCCTGACTAAGGGAGGCGGGCCGCGACCCGCTTGGATGTCCGACTCACGGATGGAGCTGGGCCGACCAGGTTCTCGGAACGGCTAGTCGGGGAAGGAAAAAGCGGGGCGACAGCGGGGCTATATGCGTGGGCAGCCGCGCGCAAGCGTGGGCCGGCCACGGACGGGAAATTCACGACGGCGCGTCGGGTGGATGCGCGCAAGCGCGGTGAACCTTGGGTATTGCGCGGCGGAGGGCCGCGCCACGAAAAGACAAACCGGATGCGCGTAATGGCAGGCGAGCTGGCGGGGATAGGGTATGGGTATGGGTTTGGGGACGGGTCAGGGTTCTGGGTCTAGGGTTCCTTCTTCATGGTTGCCAGTCTGTCTTTGTGCTTGTGCTTAGGTTAGGGTTGAAGGGGAGGGCTCAAATACCCTTCCCCTCAACTCCGGGTTGTAGGGGGGGCATCATAGTAGATGGGGGCATATCTTTCTATTGGACTCTCTCTCTCACTCTCTCTCTCACTCTCACTCTCACTCTCTCTCTTGGAGGAAAGGAAAGGAAGCATTCTCGGTCTTACAGACGCTAGAACCATTGGTCCCGTAACTAGGGACAACTTCGTGAGGGATAACCTCTAAAGTTTCCACAACGCGCAATTGCATTCCTCCATCCACACCCCCTCAGCCCCCTTCCTAATAATTTTTTGAAATGGGCTAGCTATCTCTGCAAAATTCTCAATGAAGATCCATACCCATCCACATAGACTTATAAATTGGGAAACGTGGTTAAAATTTGATGGATTAGGCCATTCCAAAAATTTTTCAACTTTGGCCTTAGTGATTTTCCTCCCTTTTGCAGAAAACTTGCGGCCAAGTACTTCTAAGGCTGGAATGCACACTGAAAATCTGTTACCAGAAAAGGTCAAACTCTTTTGTTTGATTTGAAAAAGGATTCACTCCAAAGTCTGCATGTACTTCCAGACAAACTGCTTGATTCCCAAATTTCCTGCAATAGTTTCTCCGCTGGAATTGCTCCATGGCCCCTTGATACCTGCGTCATCAATGAATATCCGCAGTGTTTCTGGAACATCATCCTGCAAAATCAAAGTCATCTGCGTCTGGTAAACCGCTACCAAATTAGTTTCCCCCTGCAGAAGCCACGTTAACTGAATTTGCCTCAACCGCGTTGCAAACACCATCATTTGACGGGACTCCGGATGTAGCTCCTGCTGATTGTACCCCCCCACAACATCTACTAACCTCCAGCAGGCTCTCCCGGTCATATTCTTCACAAACTCCTCCACCTGCCAAGGCAACCCAGCATCTATGATTGTGACTTATTTTAAACTCTGCAGGTTGTGGATGATCTGCAGAATCTTCCCTTCCTGCTTTAGTACTGCAAAAACGCAACTAAAATAACTAGAACAAGAAGACTTTTACAGAACCGTCTGAAAATGCTCCCGCACCAACTATGTAAACTGATCACTGACCAGTACCCAAATAGGAATGTGCTTGATCTTCCAAGGGTTTTGTCACGCCTCGCACTTAGGGATTATTGTCTTCATCACTTTGACATATCCTCTCCTCAGTACCATCTACCTCAGTCTATAAGCGTGACACAAATAAAGCACAACATCAATGGTGCAATCCGCTTACTTCCTCTGGGCTTCATTGACCTGCCAATCTTGGAAACCAACTCAGTATATACTTGCAAATTTGCAGTTAACTCCATACTGGTTGGCCATCCACTACAAGATCCAGTCTCCTTCCCTGGCCCATCAACAGCCTTGGACTTCCATCTCTGGTCAAGCACTTTTTGTTAGTTTGCATCTTTGTCTAACTAAGCCATCATTACTGTAAAGTTTGCAATTGGACTAGTCCCTACCCTGCATACGCTATTAATTCTCACTTGTTTTACCTTCAACGTCATTTGCTCCTGTCTCAATTCATAATACATTTGTACACTTAGGTTCTATTGTCTTGCACTTACCCCATGACCTCCGATATGATTGTACTATTGCTCTATTTCCTATCCTGTTCCTGTCACTCATTTGCCTCACCGCCTTCAACTGTAGTTGGCTCCCCATCAGGTTGTATCTAGTCACTTTTGATTACCTTATAAAGGCTACCCCCTGGCCTGATGATTGTCTCCTCAGTTAGTTAGTTTCATACGTTCTTGCATTTTGCTACAACCCAGTTATCACATTGGACTCAGGTTGAGTTTCCCTCCTTCAAACACACTCCATTCCTCCCCTTGCCTTTTGCCAAGTGGCATCACTAAGTTCGCACTTTGCAACTGAGTCTTGCTATTTGCACTTGCCCTTGCACTCAGAATTCCTCTGCGCTCACAATCATCTAAGAATTACCCTATAGTACATGGGGTGGTTGTGTGACAATAGATTAACTAACTCAATTCATCTATTGTAGCTTGCCAACCTATAGTAGACATCTTCTTCTTGATGTCACGTACTTTCTCAACCGGGAACGCTTCCCTCACCCCTTACAATGATGATATCCATTGGGTAGGGAGAACCAGCGCTCCTTTGGCCCAAAAACCCTTAGATCCCTTTCCACCTTCTAAATTGCCATCTGTTGAACCCCTTGATGATCCTTGGACCCCTCCACAAGATGTTCCGGCGGACCCTCTTGCAAATTTGCAGATTCCAATTATTCTTCCAATGAAACCTTGACTTTTGGTAGACCAGGGGTTTGCACTACTGCTCACAAGCCCAATGCTTCAACCCTGCTTTCAACTTTGATCCAGGCCCTCACTTATGGTTCCCCGCAATCTAGTCCAAGTACTGTTAGCTTTTGCACTCCGGGCATGAAGCAACCTGATCACTTTACGGGAGAACACCCTCATAAGCTTAGATCCTACATACAGTCTGTTGGTATTTTTGCCTACTGCTAGTGTTGCCTGAACCTTGAGTGAGACTTCTGCAGTTGTCACCCAAGTTGTGCGGACTCCAAGGCTCACTATTCAATATATTTATTCATTGTTTTTTCTCATCTTGTCAACCACTGTCCAGCCCATCTTGTACTTAGACTACTTAAGCTGACATGTTCTCAAGTAAATGAAACACCATCTGTTCTTCCCTACACTGAACCGGAGTGCCCCCTTGACTCCCAAGATCCGCTCCTCTTGGCGTAACAAGATCTTTCCTCACCTCCTCTTAAGTGTTTCAAACAGAGCTTTGAACTCAAAATCTCACACGGTTAAAAGCCAAAGCTTCCCTCTGAATCATGTCCACCATCATTGCCAACCAATAACTTCTCCTTACCGTCGACAACTATTATACTTTTTCCATTGCAATGGAAGGCAAATCGGACTCGATAGATGCATTAGAAATAGTTCTCAAAGAATTTCCTCGACCCTTAGAGTATAACAATGCTAAATTATTTGATAGAATTAATTGAAAAGCTTACAACCTCATCCTTGATCATATTAACAAGGATAACCTCTCCTACATCACTGGTTCATTTCCCATGGCTGAAAAACGTAGAAATTCGTTTGTCAACCCAAAAAATGAAGCTGGAAGAGGAACTTACTATCATCCTCACCTTGTCAAAGCTGCCCTCCAAATTCAAAGATCTGAAGAAATCCAATGAATGCAAAAACAAAAACATTGACTAAATCTTGAAGAGAATTAATAAGGATGAAGCTCAAGCTATAATCAATCCCTTTGATCAACTCTCAGACCCAGTTCACCATGCACTGTACAATAGGCCGGCGGTCTGCCCTCATTGCAACAAGCCCGGAAATCCTGCCAAGAACTATTGGGTGAAATACCCTGAGAAGGCTGCTAAATCAATGTCGCTTCCCGATTCAAACAAGATGGACAAAGCTCATTTTTAAACCTTCTAGATCTTATAACCCACCTTTTGTTGCTCATTCTTTGGTGATGCTCCTCGTCATTTTTCCCATTTTCTCGCTCTTGGCCCTTTCTAAATCTTTGATTCCGCCATTGCTTGGGTCATCATCTTGCCAACTCCCTTCTTTGTTGCCTACTTCATGCAATTGCGCCCTCAACATCATCTCTGTCACCATCAATCCTCCTGGTCAACTCTTCAAGTACCAACTTTCCACCATCATCCTCACCTTAAGTCGACCAAGTTGGATTGCCACTCAAGTTGTTTGGTTATGCGCTACCTCAAGTCGTATGCCTGGTTCATTGGCCACCCCTTTAGATCTCCATTGGTCATGCTCCCTTGTGTGCAAATCCTTTCTAAGTTTTTTTTGCTGTTTGTATCAGACTGGGGCTCAAAAATTATGTTTTGAATATTTGTGGTGCTTGTTGATGTAATAGACTCCTTTGTAGTTCAACGGTAGTTCAAAGATCACTAGTTTTCCTTCCTCTCTAATGGAATAAACCCTTATTGCATAGTTCAAACATCTCTTCATTATATTTTGTAATGTTGGATTTAATAGACTTGCAAGAGTCTTGAAGTTCCCAGCTCATTATTTTGTTTAAACTCCCTCAAGCTTCATTCAAGGGGGTGTGTTGGTATTTTTTTCTACTGCTAGTGTTGCCTGAACCTTGAGTGAGACTTCTGCAGTTTTCACCCAAGTTGTGCGGACTCCAAGGCTCACTATTCAATATATTTATTCATTTTTGTTTCTCATCTTGTCAACCACTGTCCAGCCCATCTTGTACTTAGACTACTTAAGCTGACATGTTCTCAATTAAATGAAACACCATCTGTTCTTCCCTACACTGAACCGGAGTGCCCCCTTGACTCCCAAGATCCGCTCCTCTTGGCTTCACAAGATCTTTCCTCACCTCCTCTTAAGTGTTTCAACCAGAGCTTTGAACTCAAAATCTCACACAGTCCTTTAAAATCATCTTCTCAAAAAACTCCAACAATTTCCCTTCCGATAGACATAAATTTATGTATGATTTGTCCTTCTTAGGAGGTAGAGCCTTGCAGTGGTTTGAACCGTACCTCAAACTTTTGTCCAACAAAAGTCCCACTTGTATTCTCAACAACTGGGACAGGTTTGAGAAACAACTGTTCACCCTGTTTGGCAACCCCAATGAAGTTCAAAATGCCAAATACAAACTTAATAGTCTAGTTATTAAGGAAAACAGCAGAGCTTCTGTTTACATTTCTCACTTTCAAACCTTGCAGTCTTGCATCCAGTGGAACAAGGCCGCTCTTCTATTCAATTTCCAAAAGTGTCTACCACACGCTTAATCAAACATCTCACAGTTGGGGGCCATAAGACAACCTTGCTCCAGCAGCTAATCAATCAAGTGGTTGAGCTTGATAATGGCTATCATGACAAGGATTGGTCTTGGCAAAACGACCATGGACCATCCACCTCGGCTCCGAGGGTGGACAACTCCTTGAAACAAAAGGCAAAGAACCCCAAACCATCCAAACCAACCCCAACTTCAAACTCCAACTCAAATAGGGAAACCCTCACCAAAACTCCAAAGTTCTTGGACAAAGAAACTAGGATGCTACGGAGGGAGAAGAATGGGCTGTGTATGTATTGTGGAGGAAAACATGATGTCAACAGTTGTGCGAAGGGGCTAAGCAGTCAAAAAATTAGCTTGTAGTTTTTCTGATACTCGCAAGGAAAACTACACATTATCTAAATCACCACTAGTAAATCTTTGCACTTGCAAGTCACTAGGTGCTCCTAGTTCAAGATTTATCCTATTCCATTCCAACACCACCCCTTATCAAGTTTTACTTGATTCCAGCGCTAATGTTTCCTTCATCAGTGAATCTTTTGCCACTTCCAAAAATCTTAGGCGTTCAGAGATAGATAAATTTCCTATCTATTTGATAAGTAGTGCGACTGAACCGTCTTATTGGGTCTCCAAAAAGGCAAAATGAACCTTTGCACTCTCCAATTTCCCCAGCTTTGAATGGGATTTATTTGTCTTGGTTATACCAAGAATGGATGATACCATTCTAGGCCATGATTTCCTAGTTTACTGGAATCCGGATGTGAATTGGCAAGAAGGAGTCATTAACTTTTGAACCTCACACCCCCAGAATGCTAATCTTTCCATAAAACAGGAATTAAACAGCCTACCTGACACTGTCATTGATTTGTATGACACTTTTCCGCCAGGAGATTTGCAATATCCTGACCTTCATTCCCAAGTTCCCTCTTCAGATTTAGGAGTCATTGCTTACCTATCCAGCTTACCTCTTTCCTTTTTCTTTGAAGAGAAACAGACACCAACCAAACAGTGTATCTTGAGCTCCCTAATCCTCTTGCATCATGCGACCACCTAAAATCCGGTGCTCAAAGATGACAAGATTGAAGATTTATAAATCATTCAAGAGTGTTTACCTTCAGTTTATCATGAATTCGCTGATGTCTTCTCAGCTGCAAGAGCAGATAAACTGCCTCCATCCCATTCTTACAATCACAAGATTGAACTTACTGGCCCACCTCCAGCACTAGGACCAGTCTACTCTCTCTTGACGCAAGAATCAATTGCACTTCAAGACTACATTGCAGAAAATGTAGTCAAAGGATTTCTTCAATCAAGCAATTCAAATAGCAGTTCACCTGTCCTATTTGTTCCAAAAAAGGATGGTGGACTTTGCCTTTGTGTTGACTACAGGAAACTGAACCAGGTAACCCGGAAGAATGCCTATCCAGTACCGCCTATGTCACATCTCCTCACCCTCTTCCATGGAGCTGCTTATTTCTCAAAGTTAGCCCTTTGAGGTGCCTATAACCTAATTTGCATTACAAAAGGTCATTAGTATTTGACCACAATGAGGACCTGGCTTGGCAGTTATGAGAAAACCATCATGCCTTTTGGCCTCTGTAACGCTTCTTCCACTTTTCAACATTTTGTCAATGACATTTTCTCCAATCTTGTAGGTAAATACCTTGTGGTATATCTAGATGATATACTAGTCTACTTGATGAACCTCAAAGATTACATTGCACATGTGCAAGAGGTGCTGCAGCAACTTTTCAAGAATGACCTGTTTGCAAAAGCCTCTAAATGCAAATTCCATTCCTCTTCCCTTTGGTTTCTAGGTGTCATAGTCTTGCAGCAAGGACTATTGATGGACCCAGCCAAAAGAAAATGCATATTGGACTCGCCCCCACTTTGGTCCGTTAAATCCCTTCAATTTTTCCTTGGTTTCAGTAATTTTAACAGGAGGTTCATTGAGCGTTACGCCGAGAAAACTGTGAATCTTACTAATCTTTCCAAAAAGACACTCCTTTTGTTTTTACCAAACATGCTGCTTTGGAGTTTGAAGCTCTGAAGAAAGTGTTCACCACTGCTCCAATACTTGCTCACTTCAATGAGCTAGCTTGCACTATTGTCAAAACAGGCGCAAGCGACTATGCAATCCCAGGAGTAATCTTGCAGTTCTCTTCCTCCACTTCTCTCTTTCACCCCGTAGCTTTTGAGTCTTTCAAGTTGCCCGCTGCAGAGCTTAACTATGAGATTCATGACAAGGAACTTCTTGAAATTGTTTATTGCTTAAAAAAATGGTTTTCATACCTTTTGAGCCTTAAAGAATCCTTTGAGGTTTTAACTGATCATAATTCTTTAAAGTATTTCATGAGCTCCAAAGTCCTCACACATAGACAGGCACGATGGGCCGAATACCTCTCCAAGTTCAACTTTACAATCATGTAATGCCCTGGGAAACAAGCAGGTGTCCCTGATGCTTTATCACGTTGGGACAACGTTTACCCAGGGGGGGAGCACCTTTGCCAAAAACAACCCTGAAAATGTTAGGACACTCTTCTCAACCCAATCTGCCCTACTCAGTTTGATCATTGCTCACTTACAAGATTTGGCTTCTGAACTCTGACAAGCTCAACGCGACAACCCCAAGTACATCAAACTTTACAAGAGTTCAAACTTATTAGATAGTAGTTACAGTATTGATGATAATGAATTCTTAGTCTATGATAATTGTATAGTAGTACCAGATAATTCTTGCATTAAGTTAGATATCTTCAAGTCACGGCATGATTCTCCGCTTGCTGGTCATCATGGGCAGGATAAAACCTACCAATTGATTGCATGAGACTTCTACTGGCCTGGTATGACCAAAGAAGTAAAAGACTATGTTAGCATGTGCTATGATTGCAATTGTAACAAGTCCTCAAATCACCAGAAGTATGGGCTTCTCCAGCCACTTCCAATTCTGCCTCATCCTTGGCACTTTCTTTCTATGAATTTCATCTCTAAATTACCTTCTTCTAGTGGATATGATGCTATTCTAGTAATAGTAGATTGCTTCTAAAAGATGGCTTTATTTCTGCGCAGTAATGTGGCAGCCTCTTCAGAAGACTTAGCTAACTAGTTCATAGAATATGTATTTTTGAAAAATGGTCTCCCTGATAATATAGTTAGTGATTGTGGATCTCTGTTTGTCTCGAGCTTCTGGACCTTGCAATGCCAAAATTTGAAGATCACTTGCAATTTATCAAAGGAGTACCACCCCAAAACAGAAGGGCAAACCAAGCGAGTTAATCAGATTCTCAAACAATATCTTCAAATTTTAGTCGCCTATCAACAAGACTACTGGCCGCAATGGCTCCCACTAGCCGAGTTTGCCTACAACAACTCCACTCATTCCTCCACAAAACAGTTGCCCTTCCAAACTCTTTATGGTAGAAACCCAACTTTCTTTTCCCTTCACGTAGCACCTTCTCAACCTGCTACGGATTACCTTGAACAAATTTAATCCCTTCAATCGCAACTTTGAACCAACCTTGAAGAAGCAAACTAGTGCTATAAGGAGCAAGCAGACCAACTTTGCACTATGGCTTCAACCTTTGCAGTAGGAGATCAAGTGTAGCTCCATGCTCGCAATATTTGCAGTACTTTCCCAACCCGCAAACTCTCCAAAAGAAAGCTTTTCCCCTTTAAAGTAGAATCAGTCATCTCCCCTAATGCCTTTAAACTTACCTTACCTGCAAAATGGAAAGTTATCCACCCGGTCTTTCATGTGTCTCTCCTAGAGCCAGCTTGAGTCCTATACCCGGGAAGGACTCATCCCCCTCCCGAACTGGTCAATGTCCTCAATCATCAAGAGTGGGAAGTAAGCCATATTCTGGATTCCAAGTTACGCAAAGGAAAACTTAAATACCTTGTTGAATGGTCTGGCTTCCAGTCAGACAAAGATTGCACCTTGTGGGAACCAGCCCATCACCTTTGCAATTCTCCCAATATGATTTGTGATTTCCAGGCAAGCTACCCTTGTGAAACTTGAAAATAATGATTCCATCCCATCCAATCCCATTCCATTCCATATTCCACGCCATCCAATCCCATTACACCCCACATTCCATCTCATCCAATCTCATTCCATTCCACATCTCCATCCCATAAATCAATCCCTCCATCTCATTGCATTATTCCTTCTTCTCATCCTCCTACCATTCTTACCAAATAAAATTCCCATTCCTTATACAACAAAAGAAGAAAAAAATAATAATAATTACAAAGTCTCCTTCATTTCTTTCTACGCATCTTCCCAGTTAGCGGTCAACTCCGCAACCATGGATCAAAAGGCATCCAGGTCTTCATCATTTATCAATGACAACATTATTCAAAGAAACAGCACCTCTGTTACAATGTGCCTCTTGAATATCTCCATGCACTTCCCAATTCAAGCTCGCTTTGGCCAAGCATTCCATCCACCTTCCTCCAAGAACTCCTCGTATGCTCTCTTCCTTTGGCCTCCCAACGTACCTTCCCCAACATCGCCCTTCAATTGCCTTGCATCAGTCTCAATTAGCACTTTGACTTGCAAAAGGTTTGCTTTGCCTTGGCCCTCCATTCCTTCCATTCCATCCATTCCATCCCTTCCATCTCCTCCATTCCCTTCTCCCATTCCTTCTGTTATAGCCCCCTCTTCTTGTTCCATTCCCTCTCTTCCTCCACTTCCGTCTCCATCTCTCCATTTCCCGATTCCCTTTCTGTTTCATTCATTCCTTCCTCCCTCACTTCCTTGGCTATTACCCCAACCGGTTCCGCACCTGGAACTTCATCTTGCACCTTGGTATTCATCTGGACTCCCGGAAATTCAGTTGGCGGTCCCAAATAAGGTGGTGGTGGCGGTGTTGTGTTTGGGGTATACCTCTGGAAACAGGGAAACACTAGCAAGAAAAGTGGAATTGAGTCACTACCTTTATTATTACAAGTCATTCACAATTAGTCTTCACAAGGAACTCAAGTAACCAGCAATTTTATCTCTGGAAATGGTGGTATCTTGTAATTAACCCTTGGCACGGACCTACAACTCCACATCTCTCTTGATGACTCCGTGGGAGCATTGACAGACGACTTGCTATTTATGGGAAAGGTACAAGCAACCTTGCAAAGACAACACTGCTTGCACTTGCCTCAAAGATCTCTGACGGCAGTACTAGGGACACACCGCTTGTTTTGCCAAATACAGTTTTTGCAACGGCGGGAAGACAATGATGAAATTTTATCTAACTTATAAGTCTAACAAGGATTGAAGTAAATAATAATGTAGGTATACAGTATTATCAACGACTTGAAATCAATGGGAAAATTTACCTGAATGCTTGCAGGAGCTCACATCTTTATACCCGGGCAACTATCACGCCTCGCACTTAGGGATTATTTTCTTCATCACTTCAAAATATCCTCTCCTCAGTACCATCTACCTCAGTCTATAAGTGTGACAAAAATAAAGCACAACATCAATGGTGTGATCCGCTTACTTCCTCTGGCTTGTGTTGACCTTCCAATCTCGGCGACCAACTCAGTATATACTTGCAAACTTCGCATTTAACTCCATACCGGTTGGCCATACACTAAGAGATCCAGTCTCCTTCCCTGGCCCATCAACAGCCTCCAACTTCCATCTCCAGTCATGCATTTTTTGTTAGTTTGCATCTACGTCTAACTAAGCCATCATTACTGTACAGTTCGCAATTGGACTAGTCCCTACCCTGCATACACTATGACTTCTCACTTTTACTACCTTCAACGTCATTTTCTCCTGTCTCAATTCATCATACATTTGTACACTCAGATTCTATTGTCTTGCACTTACGCCATGACCTTGGATATGATTGTACTATTGCTCTATTTCCTATCCCGTTCCTGTCACTCATTTGCCTCACCGCCTTCAACTTTAGTTGGCTCCCCATCAGGTTTTATCTAGTCACTTTGGATTACCTTATAAAGGCTACCCTGTTGCCTGATGATTGTCTCCTCAGTTTGTTAATTTCATACCTTCTCCCATTTTGATACAACCCAGTTATCACATTGGACTCGGGTTGAGTTGCCCTCCTTGGAAAACACTCCATTCCTCTCGCCATTTGCCAAGTGGCACCACTAAGTTTGCACTTTGCAACTGAGTCTTGCTATTTGCACTTGCCCTTGCACTCAGCATTCCTCCGCGCTCACAATCATCTAAGAATTGCCCTATTTTACGTGGGGTGGTTGTGTGACAGGTTGTGGGGCACTTTAGCTATCTGGTAGGGGTCCGCAATCTCATCCCTGAGTAACCCCTGCTCCTCTGGACAAAAGGAAAGCGCCTTCCTCCTCATGACAATCACCCCCTTGAATAATTGTACTTCTTCCTCCTGCAACCACCCCTCCAGACCAATGTTGAGTTTTTGCCGTTGTGGTGAACCATTTGGGACACCTTGGGAAAAGAATTCAAAAAAAAAAAAATTGTCCTTGCACATCCCTCATCTGCATTTTCATCGTCGCGCGCCGCTCATCATCATTGTTGCGCGCCGCTCATCATCTGTTTCCTCATCTGCATTTTCATTGTCGCGTGGCGCTCATCATCATTGTCCCTCATCCGCATTGTCATCGTCGCGCACTGCTCATCATCATTGTCCCTCATCCGCATCGTCATCGTTGCGCGCCGCTCATCATCATTGTTGCGCGCCGCTCACCGTCATTGTTGCGCGCCACTCATCATCAGTGTTGCCGCAGATAATCCATCATTGTTGCGCGTCACTCATCAATACCTTACCAAACCCATCCCGACCGCACCTCAAAGCGCTTTTCCAATCCTCGGACCCATCAATCTCCCACCTCACCCGATCTATCAGTTGTCAATCTCAAGCCTGTCAGGATTTACTCAATCGCCTCAAGCCGATCTCCTATCCACCCATCCGTGGTCTCACAAACTTCATCCATCACCCTTCCTGGGACTCTCCCACCCTCTTCCCCCTTTGGACAAGGGGTGGTGAGTGTTGAGTACCGCCTGTGGACATCAGCGGTGGTCCAGTTCATTTTCCTTTCCCACCCTGTCCGCCTTCAGACAAGGGGTGGGTGATTCCGGTGTTGTCTCGCGCGCCCATCCACAGACGGATGCAAGAGATGGTGAAGAGATGAGAAGGATTTTTACCGGCCCGCCTGATCAAATTTTTCCGGTCACCTGATTTTCTTTCTTTTTCCGCTCTATTTGTAGAATCTGTTTTACATAGTCTAACAGGGCCTCCTGCCCATATAAGGAGGGGCTGTCCCCTGCCTTTTGGATCATCATCCAGGATGGAATAAGCATAATCCTATCATCACATCAGAAATCTATGATTGACCCTTGATCCTTGAGCCTCCATACTCAAACCCCTTGATCCTTGAGCCTTATCACCAACCAATAGCTTTTCTTGTTGAAGAAGAATTTGTCTAATCAAATTCTTGAGTGTGTTACACCACTCCTGATCCCTTTATCCAACCATACTGGTCCTGATCATCCTTTAATTATCTTTCTGGAACCAGTCACATTTGACTGAAGAGGTTTTATTAAGCTTAAAACCTGGAGTGTTAAACCTCCCTTCCCTTCTTTTGAAGTTAAATTCCGCCACGCTACTCTTGAGTCCCTTGAGAAGTGTTTGGGTAATTCTTGTTTGAATAAGTTGTTGTTTTGCTTCTAGAGCTTCCTCAAACAATTAGATTTGTCTTGTGCAGCCACCCACAGTTATCTGGTACCCTTCAAACACTTGATTGCGGAGAGTTGGGCAGGTTCATTGAGAACCTGGAGGTTGTTTGGGATTGAGTTGATCTTTCCTAAGCTTCTGCTGATGACCAGAGCTATTAGCTTGTGGGCTTTGTTACTCACAATTGCCTTGTCTTTTTGAACTCTGAACAATTCTTGAATCCTTCTATTCAAGTGTTTCCTGACATCATCTTGCCTCAGATAGTTTTGTTCCCCAGCTACCGACTACTATAATCTTTATCCTTTTACATTTGGTTCCCCATTACTAGGTTCTGGACTTTGATCTTGGTTAAATTTAAATATTTTTGTAAAACTCAGGAGGGCAGCCTCAAAAAGCACCTATCCCCTCCACAGAACTTCCAACGCCCTGCGCCATTTGGAGTCTTACATTTGGTCCCCCGGGCCGGGATCAAACCAGCAACCTTGGGATTTACAGTCCCAAATTTGTGGAATCAACTCCAAATCTTTTTCTCTTTTTCTTTTTTTCTTTTTTCTTTTTTTTCTGTGTTTCAGTTATCATCTAGATCCAATCTGTGGAGGCAACTTGTTCCAGAATTAAGTTTCCCAATTTTGCACCATCAAGGGGTTTGATCCTAGTCATTTTTTGTAAACCCTACCCTTGACACACTTGTGAGCCACTTTGGAAATCTGTTCTTTGGATCCCTTAGGAAATCGTTTGTCAAAATTTAATCTATTGGTACCAATTCTAACTCTTTTCAGGCCAAGATGATCAACATCAAACCTCAGAACAAGAACTTATCCCTTAACGGTACAAATGTTGAATGGTTCCTGGATTCCTACGAGATAGCTGCTGAAGTGGGCAGTGACAGAAAATATGACATGGCTTATCAACTGGATTCTTTATCTCCTATGATTAAGTCATGGAAGTGATTGAATCATTAAATGGATTTTAATCCCATGACTGGGTAATTCTTAAGGAGGCAATGATTGCCTACTGGGGCAAAATTGATATAGCTAGGTTCACTCTCCAAGATCTGGATGCCCTAGTCTCTCAACGGACCTCCAATTGTGGTATCTCCTCAGACTCTGATTATCAAGCTTTCAGAAAATCTTGGGACCCTATCCAATCCTATCTTATCCAAAGCAATCACATTGATACTTTGGATGAAATTTGAGTGCAATTTTTTACTTCTTTCTCTCCAGGAGTGCAGGAAAGAATTAAGGATGAATTGGATAAATCTGGATCCATGATCACTAAAAGAGATAATTGGGTCAAGCTCCCTGCTTTCATGGTTCTCAGCAATACTGTGGATAAAGTGATGAAAAGTCAAACAGCTCTCACCTTTGAAAAACCTAAAATCACTGAACCAGTCCTTGCCCCCTCTTTTCAAGCATCTAACAAAATCATGAATAAGATGGAAGCCAATCGCAGACCTAAACCAAATCCTCAGACCCACCAAGAAACACCTACTATTGATCAGATTACAAAACTCCTGCAAGCTTTTGAGAATAAAATGGATCAGAAATTCTCCTCTCTGGCTGTCCCTAAAACCTCCAACTCCATTCCTAGGGCAACCATAGTTTGCTATTATTGCCACAGAGAAGGTCATGGAACTGGTTGCTGTCCTGAACTCCAGAAGTACAAGGAGGAAATGTTGGTGGAACAGAAAGGGAGTAAATTCTTTCTTCCTAATGGCGCACTTATCCCTTTTGATTCATCTCTCCCAATTTGTCATGTGGTGGCCTCTTTCCAGCCTTCAGCTCCCAAGAAGGCATCCTTGGCCTATTTTGATTTTTGATCTGCTTGTGGAACTCTTCAACCTTGGTATCCTCCTGCTGTATCTTCTTCCACCTTTTCTGGAAGTTATCAATCTGATCCAGCTAGGAAACAACATGAAGAACCCAGACCTCATAAATCAGCTCCTGTTCCATCTTCAATTCTTCAAAAATCTTTCAAATGTCAATCTTCACTGGAGCCTCTTTCTTCCAAGGTAGAAGGCATGGAAGTAGAAAAGGAACCCCTCATGGATAGGTTCCCAGAATACTCTGATCCTGCTCCTTCCCCATCCAAATCACCTTCACCAACTAATCCAGTTATGGTCCCACCCTCACCTGAACTTCCTCTTCCAACTCAACCCAAGGTTCAATTTGAAAGGGGAATTTCTAAAGATCACCCCAATGGTGTGGAGGGGGTATTAAAGAAAATATCTGATCTTAAAATCCCTGATCTAACCATGGCTGAACTCCTTTCCATCTCACCATCTGTGGCTGAAGGCATGAATAAATGGGTTTCTTGGCAGCGTGTTGAGATTGGTCCCAACGAATTGAAAGTTTCCTCTGGAACCTTGATAGAAGACACTGGTGGAAAAGATCCTCCTTCTGATTTAAATCTTTATTCTTGTCCTCTTGGATTTTTACCATGCTCTCTAGGTGACTCATCCAAAACTGTTTTTCTACTTGTCAATTCTGGGTTCCAACTAAACTTAATTTTGGATGCAATGGCCTGCAAGCTCAATCTCAGTCCAAGGGTCAGCTTCAACTCTGCGTTCTATGGAATTGGGAATCAATCTTGTGAGTTGGTGGGTATCGCTGAGGATGTGCCAGTTTGAATTGGTTGAAATATTTTTTGAACCTGTCACTTTTGGATCACTTGTTTGGAAGGTCCTATGATTTTGGGTTGTCCTTTCTTAATAGACTTTGGAGCCACCCTGATGTTTTCCAATCAAGTTGGGGAGAGAATTATTCTTCCTGATGCTGATGGTAGGAAGATTGAAGTTCCTCTCTGTTCTTTGGATTCTGGTTGTTGAAAAAGAGATTTCCCTGGTTTTTCACCTAAATTGGTTCTGAAGGGGAAGCAGAAGGATTCTTCTAACTACTCTCATTTTTTAGCAGAATAGTTGGTAATACTAATATTTTTTGTTCTTCTAAGCCTCAGAATTCAACTAAAGCGCCAACTTTTATCTCTGAGGCATATTTTTCATCATTTTCATCTCTTTCTTCTTTTTCTTCTGATCTCAAAAACATCCAAAATCAAAAACATGTTAAAACACAAAATTCCAAAAATATTTCTCTTCTCCTGGGTCTACTGTTTCTTCTTTTCCTTGTAATCTTATCACTGATAAATCTTCCTCTAGCTCTGGTTCAATTCTCCGCAATTAGTATGAAATAGATCCTGATCTCAATTCATTTCTTAATGGTTTTGGTATGGCGGAGTATGGGCTCCAGTGGAGGCACTTGGGGGTAAAAGTAAGTCCTCCCAATTGTGCACCATCAGGGAATTCTTCTACCATAGTTTTTGAAACTCTACCTTGTGCCACACATGTGAGCAAAGCGTTATTTTTTGGATCCTCTTTTATGGAAAAGGCACCTTTGGAAAATTTTATGGAACATCAAACTTGGAAAATTTTGGAATCTGGTCTCAATTGTTGTACTCAGGTCTCGCTGGTCAATGCTTGGAGGAAACAAGAACTTCTCTCTTTTGCCACTAAGTATAAGCCAGTTTCAAAAAAGGTCCAGCCTGTCAACCAACCCATGCCTCTCAATCTCAATCCTCCTCTCATGCGTCCTCCTCTATCTTGTGATCCTTATTGTGGTCTATCTCACTCCCTTATTGGCCCCTTTTTACCTTGTGGTTGTGTCACTGAAGAACAATTGAACGTGGTCAACTTTGTTCCAGATGGATGGCTTCTACCTGATGAGTTAAATTTGATCAAAAATATCTTATCTCTAAGGGAAAAATCTATTGCATTCTGTGAAGAAGAGAGAGGTCTCTTGAAAGAAACCTACGGTCTCTTGAAAGAAACCTACGGTCTCCCTTACATCATCCCTTTAGTTGAACATGATCCTTGGTAAAAGAAAAAGATCCCTATTCCTGCTGAAAAAGTCAACAAATTCATCAAGTTGGTCCGGAAACAAGTCCGTACCGGTCTATATGAACAGTCAACCTCCAGTTACTTTAGCCCTGTTTTCTGTGTTCTAAAGAGTAATGGTAATCTTAGAGTAGTTCATGATCTCCAACCTCTTAATAAAGTTACTATTAAAGACTCTGGTGTTCCTCCTGCCGCTGAAGAATTTGTTGAATCCTTCTCTGGAAGAGCCTGTTATGGTCTAGGAGACATCATGGGGGGTTATGACGAATCATCTTCGCATCCTATTTCTTGCCCTCTCACTACTTTTGATACTCCTCTTGTTCAATTTTAACTGACTCGATTGCCTCAAGGTGCCACCAACTTGGTTGCAGTCTATCAGGGGATCAAGGGGCAATTATAGATTTCTGATTTGATGATGGTATCATGCTCATTCCATCCTGTATGATGATACAAAAGGCAGGGGAGAGCCCCTCCTTATATGGGCAGGAGGCCCTGTTTGACTATGTACAACAGATTCTACAAATAGAGCAGAAAAACAAAGAAAATCAGGTTACCAGAAAAATTTGATCACGCAGGCCGGTGGAAATCCTTCTCATCCCTTCACCATGTCTTGCGTCCGTCTGTGGATGGGCGCGCGCGACAACACCGGAATCACCCACCCCTTGTCCGAAGGCGGACGGGGTGGGAAATGAAAATTAACTGGACCGCTGCAGATGTCTGCAGGCGGTAGGCGACACTCTCCACCCCTCGGCCAAAGGAAGAAGAGGGTGGGAGAGTCCCAGGAAGGTTGACCAATGAAGTTTGTGAGAGCGCGGATGGGGGATAGGAGATTGGCTCGAGGCAATTGAGTAAATCCTGACAGGCTTGAGATTGACGACTGATAGATTGGGTGAGGTGGGAGATTGACGGGTCCAAGGATTGGACAAGTGCTTGGAGGTGCGGTCGGGATGGGTTTGGCAAGGTATGGATGAGAAACGCGCAACAATGACGGATGAGCGGTGGCAACAATGATGATGAGCAAGGCGCAATGATGACGGTGAGCAGCGGCAACAATGATGATGAGTGGCGTGCAACAATGATGATGAGCAGCGCGCGACGATGATGATGAGCGGCACGAGAGGATGGCGATGCAGATGAGGGACAATGATGATGAGCGGCGCGCAACGACAACAATGCGGATGAGGGACAATGATGATGAGCGGCGCGCGACAATGACGATGCGGATGAGGGACGCGTGAGGACAATTTTTTTTTTTGAATTCTTTTCTTAAGGTGTCCCAAATGGCTCACCACATCTCTCCCCAACTTACAGACTGTCCCTAGTCTGCATCATAATTTTGAAAACATGGAAAAGAGAATAATTGGCCGTTTCTTGATCCTCTAAGTAAAAAATGTTGAAACCCATCTTGATCCATCCAAAGAGCCTAAATGCCGAGAAGATAAAAGAAAAGGCGTCCCAGGTGCTCACGTATGTGGCATAAAGTAGAGTTTTCACAACAAAACACAGCAGAAGACCCTGGTGGTGCACAATTGGGAGGACTTACTTTGAAACCAAATTGCCCCCACAACAATAAAATCTCTTAACTTGATCAGCAGAGAACCTTCTGCCAACTGAGTACCATCCAGTTCTTCCAAAACATAAGATCCACCTCTAACTTGACAAACCACTCTATAAGGTCCATTCCAAAGATTCAAAAAAAGTTTTCCCTACTGAGTCTCTAAAGATCAATTATAAGCCAATATAAGATATCCAGGTTTTGAAGGATCCCTGATTTGATTTAGATGTTTGTACTCCCAATACTGAACTGATTTTTCTCTTGATTCCATCATCTTCTGATAAGCTTTGTTACAAATATCTTCACTCTGCTCCAGTTGCTTCGATCTGGAAACTAACAGTTCAGTAGTTGAAGAAACTTGTTCCCAATAGATGCCCAAGAAAGAATCCATTTCAAGATAAAGAGGAAGAACAGCCCTCTGACCAAAGATGACTTCACAAGGAGAGTAGCCAGTGGTTCTCTTGGTGGAAATTTGATCAGAGAAGAGGACCAAGGGGAGAAACTTCCAACAATTCTTGCCACTTTCACCAGCCAGTTTAACCAGAGCAGCCTTCAAGGGAGCATGGCCTCTTTCCACCATGCCTTGTCCTTCAGGATAATAGGGAGTAGTAACCCTATGTTGCCCAGGGAGTGATTGGATCATTTCAGCCAGTTTTCCACCAAATTCCGAGCCACCATCAGTATAATAAGATCAAGCCAAACCATACCACATCGTCCAATTCTCATGAAGGAAAGCTGCCACAGATTCAGAACTAAGGTTCTTAAGGAATTTGGCTTCAACCCATCCAGAAAAATCATCTCTAGCCACAATGAGGTACTTAGCACCACCTGCCTTGATATGAACCACATCCATAGCAACCCTTCCAAAGACAGTGGACTCCTCAGTAGGATAGCAAATTTCAGCTGGACGCCTAAGATCATGTTTTTGACGAAATTCACAACTCTTGCACCATTGAGAGACAGATTTCTTCATAGATGGCCACCAGAATTTTTTGGATAATTTTCAATAAGTTTTGGTTTCCCCACAATGACCAAGACCCTCATGAAGACTTTCAAGGATTAAATCTTGCTTAGCTGGGATAGTAACCACAACAAGCGCACAAGGAGTTCCTCTTTTCATAAGCCTACAACCTTTGACAAAGAAACTAGAGGACTTTCTTTTAAGGGATCAAAATTCTTTGGCAGAGACATCAGGGGGTCTTTGAAGAGTTGAAAGGTACTGCTCTAACTTAAGCCAGAAAACCTGTTGGAAACCAGAGCAATCTTGGGAGGAGAAAGCAAGAACAGGGAGGGCCAAAGGTTCTTCCTCATCAAAATCCATTCCAATATCCAATTCATCGTCTCTAATAGGTCTTCTAGATAAACCATCAGGCATATTTGAAGATTTCCCAGGCCTATGGACAATATCAAAAGAGAAAAGCTGGATAAAAGCTACCCAGCAACTCATTGGAGCATTTGGAAGACTGGGAGCATTGATCATTTCCACAATGGATCAAGCGTCAACTTGCAATTCAAAATGTTGTCCCCAGAGTACTGTTTGGATTTTTTTCAGCATTCTGGCCAAACCACAGAGTTCCAGTTTGGGCTGAGAGTATCTAGATTCCACATCCAAAAATAGCAAAGATTCATAAAGAACAGGGAGGTCCAAACCATTTTAATCCTCCTGAGTAAGGACAGCCCCAACAGATTGATAACAAGAGTCAACAGCCAATTTTATTTTGCCAGCTCCAGGCCCATAAAAGATCTTTTTCAAAAATATTTCATTGCTGAAAATAGTTTTGAGCAACTGAAATGATTTTTTGCAATCTTGGGTCCAAATCCATTTAGCTTCCTTTCTGGTTAGACAATGCAAGGGTGAACAGATTTTGGATAGAGAGCAAATGAAGATCCTGACATAAGTTACAACACCTAGGAATCCTCTAACTTCAGTTGGATTTATTGGAGTAGGCCAGGAGATGATTTTGTTGACTTTAGAGGGTGCCATCCTTCTTCCTTCCTTGCAGACTATATGACCCACAATTTACAAGGCAGGGACACAGGCAGCAAGTTTTGATCCAGAGACAGTAAGGCCAGATTCCTCGATTCAAAACAAAATCCTTTCCAAGATAGTAGAATACTCCCCAATAAATTGTTGAATTCCTGAGTGCCAAGGTAAGAGCTCATTATCATAGTCAGAAACTGGACCTTTAATTCCACCATCATCAATAAAGATACCCGCATGATCTGGGATTTTGTCTTGGAGGATCCACTTAAAACCTCGAGTGTTAAACCTCCCTTCCCTTCTTTTGAAGTTAAATTCCACCATGCTAATCTTGAGTCCCTTGAGAAGTGTTTGGATAATTATTGTTTGAATCAGTTGTTTTTTTGCTTCTAGAGCTTCCTCAAACAATTAGATTTGTCTTTTGCAGCGACCCACAGTTATCTGGTACCCTTCAAGCGCTTGATTGCGGAGAGTTGGGCAGGTTCATTGAGAACCTGGAGGTTGTTTGGGATTGAGTTGATCTTTCCTAAGCTTCTGCTGACGACCAGATCTATTAGCTTGTGGGCGTTGTCACTCACAATTGCCTTGTCTTGTTGAACTCTGAACAATTCTTGACTCCTTCTATTCAAGTGTTCCCCAACATCATCTTGCCTCAGATAGTGTTGTTCCCCAGCTACCGACTACTATAATCTTTATCCTCTTAAATTTGGTTCCCCTTTACTAGGTTCTGGACTTTGATCTTGGTTACATTTAAATATTTTTGTAACACTCAGGAGGGCAGCCTAAAAAAGCACCTATCCCCTCCACAGAATTGCCAACGCCCTGCGCCTTTTGGAGTTTTACACTGTCTGCTCCTCCTTCAAGCCCATTGGATATTTCCCCAGGATTGCAGGTGTCAAAGGCAACTCATAAGGGTCCTGTGACCAACGGATAGGCCTCATTGGTTTATTGAGGTCCTGCGGCATTGGCTTGTTTTGCAGTTGTACCTTCCTAGCAACCACCTTGTATTTGCTACCAAAGACCCGCACCTCAACCAACTTGCATCCATTGGTTGTCTCCTCTATTCATAATTTTTGACCTGCAACAAAATCTGGGTTTCTCACAATCGTGGCACAAGGGTAGCTGCTTGTTCTGACACCCATTGGAGGGGCATAAAATGAAGTACTCACCCTTGATCTTATCCCTGCTCCCATTATTGTTGCGCTGATCCCTGCTCTTGTCCATACTTCCCAAAGAAGGTTGGACCATGCTAGGGGGATTCCTCCTCCCTTCCCCTTATCCGTTGACCATCTGTGCAAGGATGGAGCCTTCCCTTCACAGGAAACAAGTCTGACATTTAAAAATCCTCTGCTAAATTGTTGTGGCTGCCTTCCACAAGAGGGAAGCCCTTCCAATGTTTCCATCCGCCACTTTCAGATCAAAAGATGTTTTTCTTGTAGTGTTTACCCAAGGCATCCGCAACACTAAGGATTTCCTACCTGATATCTGGATTGAAGCCAAGAGATGCCCAGAAGTCAAAAAAGAACTGCCTACCAAGTATGACCCCCAACCCGCTGACTACCAAATATGACACCAGAGCCAATACCTTTGTCACTTCCCTCATTTCCTTCTCCACCACCCCTTTTACCATGCATTCAAAACCTCCAAAAGTCCGCAACCCAATGTTTGCCTTGTGTTGGAGCAATCCGGCATTGTTTGCCAACTTCAATGGAAGGATGTTTACCATTGAACCACTATCAACCATTTCCCCACACCGTTTGCCTCCAATCCACATTTTTAAATATCCCCAGGGGCACATCATAGCACTTATAACTCCTAAAACTTCTGGCCCCACGTTGAGAGAACCAACCTTCAACTCTTCCCTGGTTTTTGGGTTGTCCTCCTTATTCCCTGCAAACTGCTTGAAGAACCCCACTATCTCCTCTGCAATTACTGGAAAGATTTCAGGTAGTTCCTTCAAAGTTAGGGAAACCGGGTGGTCTGTTCTGTAAATTCCCCTTCCTCCTTCTCTGGCCCTCCTGGGGGATCTCCCAGCTTTGACTACAACTGCTTGTTCTGGTGCTTTTTCATTAGTAGGACCATCAAGGTCCATTCTCCTCTCATTGGAGCAAATGGCTCTAACCTCCACGGAAACTTATGGAGGTTCCCAAGTTAATGTAAAAGCATACCCCGCTGAAGCTGTAGCTTCCTTCTTCTCCACCGCCAACACTCAAGCCAGATCTTGTGGCAAAGGTTGATCCGGCATATCTGGTATAGTTTTTCCTGTAGGGTAAAAACAATCCCTTCTATCTGTTGTCACTATCTTGCTTGGTACATATGCACTCAGATCTTAACACAACCTTTTAAGATGGCCATCTTCCTGGCAATAATAGAATTGGTAGATGCAAGGCTTTCCTTTTTTCCTTGGCGGCGTCCTTGATGTCCCCTGAGTCAGCAAATTAGATGTTGTTTTTGGTGGTTCCAGGACTATTGTGGCTGGCTTTGCTATAGCTTTCTTCCAGAAAAGACGCATTTTTTAAACATCTCCATCATTTCAGAAGTTTCCTTTTGTGTTACCGGCCCTTTTACCCTTTTCACCTGCACATCCTTCTTCTCCAGACCCTTTGGGTCTTCCTCCATAAGTTCCTCTAATTCCAAATTGCCTAAAACTGCTGCACGGATTTCCTTCATGTCCACAAGTAGGGTTACCCCTCTGTCCCACAACCTATGAATTAATCCTCTGTTGTAAAGCTTTCTGTGGACCCTGCCCCGCCACCTGGAGCTAAGCCCCCCCATGAATTTCCTCTTGACAGAGCCAGTATGCTCCCCAAAAACTTTGTTGTGGATAAGATACTTCAAAATGCAATCAAATGAGGAACAATACAAACCAAACAACGTCCTCAAGGAAACACCTCCTTCCCTTGCCATTTTGGCTCCAAGAGACTCAATATCCACTTTGCGGAACCTTTGCTCCCATAAACCCCATTTTTCCACTAGTTCCCCCCACAAACTATCCCAATTTTATTCTCCGTAACCCTCCATATCCTCCTCATCAGGAATGAAGTTGACTATTTTCCGGACCCAGTCAACATCATTTGCGCCTTCTGTGTTGGCCATGTTTTCAAACCATTCCAGAAATTGGTGAACATCCTCCAGAAAAAACCTAACTGTGGGGTAGTCCCTTGGCCTAATTTCTTCTTGGGAAATGTAAAATTCATGGCTCATTGAGCGGTGTACACAACTCTGTACATGGCTCTTCAAGCAGTGTACAAGGCTCAATGGGCCGTGTGGCACCCTACACAACTCAGATGAGCTGTGTGGCATGCTACAAAACTCAAATGAGCTGTGTGGCATGCTACACAACTCAAATGATCTGTGTGGCATGCTACACAACTCAAATGAGCTGTGTGGCATGCTACACATCCCATTTGAGTTGCATGGCACGCCAGACAACTAAAATCAAGTTTTGTAGCCTCCACTAAATAATAAATAATGAATAATGAATAATAAATAATAAATAATAAATAATAAATAATACATAATAAATAATAAATAATAAATAATAAATAATAAATAATAAATAATAAATAATAAATAATAAATAATAAATAATAAATAAGAAATAAGAAATAAGAAATAAGAAATAAGAAATAAGAAATAAGAAATAAGAAATAAGAAATAATAAATAATAAATAATAAATAATAAATCATAAATAATAATTAATAAATAGTAAATAAGAAATAATAAATAAGAAATAATAAATAATAAATAATAAATAATCAATAATAAGTAATAAATAATAAATAATAAATAATAAATAATAAATAATAAATAATAAATAATAAATAATAAACAATAAATAATAAATAATAAATAATAAATAATAAATAATAAATAATAAATAATAAATAATAAATAATAAATAATAAATAATAAATAATAAATAATAAATAATAAATAATAAATAATAAATAATAAATAATAAATAATAAATAATAAATAATAAATAATAAATAATAAATAATAAATAATAAATAATAAATAATAAATAATAAATAATAAATAATAAATAATAAATAATAAATAATAAATAATAAATAATAAATAATAAATAATAAATAATAAATAATAAATAATAAATAATAAATAATAAATAATAAATAATAAATAATAAATAATAAATAATAAATAATAAATAATAAATAATAAATAATAAATAATAAATAATAAATAATAAATAATAAATAATAAATAATAAATAATAAATAATAAATAATAAATAATAAATAATAAATAATAAATAATAAATAATAAATAATAAATAATAAATAATAAATAATAAATAATAAATAATAAATAATAAATAATAAATAATAAATAATAAATAATAAATAATAAATAATAAATAATAAATAATAAATAATAAATAATAAATAATAAATAATAATAAATAATAAATAATAAATAATAAATAATAAATAATAAATAATAAATAATAAATAATAAATAATAAATAATAAATAATAAATAATAAATAATAAATAATAAATAATAAATAATAAATAATAAATAATAAATAATAAATAATAAATAATAAATAATAAATAATAAATAATAAATAATAAATAATAAATAATAAATAATAAATAATAAATAATAAATAATAAATAATAAATAATAAATAATAAATAATAAATAATAAATAATAAATAATAAATAATAAATAATAAATAATAAATAATAAATAATAAATAATAAATAATAAATAATAAATAATAAATAATAAATAATAAATAATAAATAATAAATAATAAATAATAAATAATAAATAATAAATAATAAATAATAAATAATAAATAATAAATAATAAATAATAAATAATAAATAATAAATAATAAATAATAAATAATAAATAATAAATAATAAATAATAAATAATAAATAATAAATAATAAATAATAAATAATAAATAATAAATAATAAATAATAAATAATAAATAATAAATAATAAATAATAAATAATAAATAATAAATAATAAATAATAAATAATAAATAATAAATAATAAATAATAAATAATAAATAATAAATAATAAATAATAAATAATAAATAATAAATAATAAATAATAAATAATAAATAATAAATAATAAATAATAAATAATAAATAATAAATAATAAATAATAAATAATAAATAATAAATAATAAATAATAAATAATAAATAATAAATAATAAATAATAAATAATAAATAATAAATAATAAATAATAAATAATAAATAATAATAATAAATAATAAATAATAAATAATAAATAATAAATAATAAATAATAAATAATAAATAATAAATAATAAATAATAAATAATAATAAATAATAAATAATAATAATAAATAATAAATAATAAATAATAAATAATAAATAATAAATAATAAATAATAAATAATAAATAATAAATAATAAATAATAAATAATAAATAATAAATAATAAATAATAAATAATAAATAATAAATAATAAATAATAAATAATAAATAATAAATAATAAATAATAAATAATAAATAATAAATAATAAATAATAAATAATAAATAATAAATAATAAATAATAAATAATAAATAATAAATAATAAATAATAAATAATAAATAATAAATAATAAATAATAAATAATAAATAATAAATAATAAATAATAAATAATAAATAATAAATAATAAATAATAAATAATAAATAATAAATAATAAATAATAAATAATAAATAATAAATAATAAATAATAAATAATAAATAATAAATAATAAATAATAAATAATAAATAATAAATAATAAATAATAAATAATAAATAATAAATAATAAATAATAAATAATAAATAATAAATAATAAATAATAAATAATAAATAATAAATAATAAATAATAAATAATAAATAATAAATAATAAATAATAAATAATAAATAATAAATAATAAATAATAAATAATAAATAATAAATAATAAATAATAAATAATAAATAATAAATAATAAATAATAAATAATAAATAATAAATAATAAATAATAAATAATAAATAATAAATAATAAATAATAAATAATAAATAATAAATAATAAATAATAAATAATAAATAATAAATAATAAATAATAAATAATAAATAATAAATAATAAATAATAAATAATAAATAATAAATAATAAATAATAAATAATAAATAATAAATAATAAATAATAAATAATAAATAATAAATAATAAATAATAAATAATAAATAATAAATAATAAATAATAAATAATAAATAATAAATAATAAATAATAAATAATAAATAATAAATAATAAATAATAAATAATAAATAATAAATAATAAATAATAAATAATAAATAATAAATAATAAATAATAAATAATAAATAATAAATAATAAATAATAAATAATAAATAATAAATAATAAATAATAAATAATAAATAATAAATAATAAATAATAAATAATAAATAATAAATAATAAATAATAAATAATAAATAATAAATAATAAATAATAAATAATAAATAATAAATAATAAATAATAAATAATAAATAATAAATAATAAATAATAAATAATAAATAATAAATAATAAATATCAAATAATAAATAATCAGTGATAATAAATTCTGAATGCTGAATTATAAATTATATGGAGTAGTGTATGGGCCCCCAAGCGTTGAGGGGCCCTCCAAAAATCCCACAGGTTCTGTGGGGCCCTAGACAACTCCCACAGGCCGCGTGGGGCCCTGCCAAACTCCCACACGACTGGAGCTTTGTACATGGCTCCCACACAACTGGAGCCGTGAATTTAACATCACCCTATCTGCTTGGCTCCCTTGCTGCTCCTCCAGAATCTTGGGTGCTGCATACATTGATTTTCCCCCCATTGCCACTCTTGGCTGCGGCCTGCCAGACCGGCGCCCTGAAAAGGAGTGGTTTGATAGGGTGGCGCGCTCCTGGTTTCCTTTTGGTGAATTGGAAAAGAGTCAGCCAAACTGGCCTTGAAATCTCCCACCATCTTGGACATAAAAGAAAGAAAAAGAACCAAAAAAAGTATATCTCTGCAGACATTACAAGGTATTATAACAGAGAAAGGACTTTCCCAGTCAGACCCGCAATTGGTGGAAAGATATTGTGTGTTCAGTAAAATTCTCCGCAATAATATAAAATTCTCTGCAATAATATAAAATTCTGCGCAATAATATAAAATTCTCCGCAAAAATCTGACTCCAAGTCCCATAAAGGCCCCTAGCCCTTGAGTCAAACTCCTGTAACTCTGTAACTCTGTAATTCCTAATTGAACTCCACTTCCGCAACCAAGCTGGAAACCACTAAAGCCAACCCTCAATGAAATAATAGTAAATAAACAAGATGGACTCCCCAACAACCTTGGCACTTGAAAAAATATCCCTAAATATGACCTCCAAGAACTATTTCTGGTAATTACACTCCAAAAGAATAGAAGAAAATTATCTAGCTATTATTTGCCTTGAAATTTTCTTTTTGCCTTTTTCTATACTCTGATAATCCAATAATCATTGCCCCCCCCTTCTCCAATAAAAGAAAAGCTTCCTTATATATACAACAAATAACAAAAGAATTCAAACCACAAATGAAAGACCCCTATAGTCTCTGTGCATTCTCCACTGAACCTCCTTAGCTACTCCAAAAAGGAACTTGAACTGCTTATGAAAGACTCCTTTTCCCACTGCCTCTGTGCATTCTGCACTGATCCTCCTTACTAATAGTCCAACCCTTACCCAATCCAATGATATTCAGTAGATTCAATGATCCTCTTGCCAATTCCCCTTAAGAGTTCAGTCGCACCAATGCATAACTAACAACAGATCCTTGTTGATCTTCCCTAGCAGATCACTCCTGATCCCCCATCTGGCAGAAATACAAATCCCCAACACCCTGCATGCCTCCCTCTCAACTTTAAAGTTCATTGCCCCACAGCTCCACAACCTCAGTGCATGTCCTATACTTGGCCTAATCCGTACTAATTAGCTTTTATCAGTTGCTTCTTCATTATTAAACCCACATTGGCGGAGGGAAAGTTATGTTTGACCACGCTCAATGTCCGCACAAGGCAAAACCTCTGGCTCATTCTTGTCATTGTGGCCGCAAAAAGCGCACACCACACCAATTCTGAGCCCTTAGCTAATTCACTCTGGAATAGACAGTCTGCCAACGCATTGCTCTGAGCCTCTTGTGCTGCAGACTTTGAACCACTGCTGAGCCTCTCCAAGTTGAATTTACAGTGCTGAGCCTACTGTTGGATTACTGAGATTGAGGAGATAAAAAAAATAAAATAAGATTTTAAGAGGGTTGGAACAGGAAAAAAATAAGTATGGGAAACAAGAAGAAAGGTTAATATAAAGAAAAATAGGGATAGAAGAAACAAACATCAAGATGGGGTTTTGATCAGGGCCATGAGAGGATAAAAATTTTTGGTGGCAGACAAATGAATTTTTATATAGCATCAAAACTATCAGAGTCAATACGCAATCAGTTACAACTTGAAAGATATTGTGGTGAGTCTTACCAGACAAAGCTGAATAGAATATATGCCAACAATACAAGGTTGTAATTTTGAGTTTGTTGAAGTTTGAGATGATTTTGATAGAGATAGTAAGGGCAGGATAACAAAGAAAAGGAAGAGTAGTGACAAAAAATAATAGGAAAGAAAGAGAAAAAGAGCCGCGCGCAAGATGGGCAAGACTGAGAAGGATCCATGCCACTGAGAGTATCCAGTGAGAGTAAGAACATCTGCGCGCCAGATCAGCAAGAGTTAGAAATTTGGGCCACTGAGAGTATCCAGTGAGAGAGAGAACACTGCGCACAAGATCTGCACTTTTGAGAGAACCCTGAAAAAGTGAGGAATCTGTAAGAGTGAGAAGTATGCGCTCAAGGTACCTGGACATCCCCAGACAAACTGCCACACAGTTCCACATACCCATCTACAGAACAGAGAGAGTAAAAAGAAAACCAGCCGGGAACGCACAAACTTGAGAGAGAGAAAGAAAAAGAATACTTCCAAACCCATCCATAACTTCCATCTATAACAACCCAAAGAAAAATTTTAAAGAGACTTGTTTTTTTTTAAAAACACCAAACCGTTGCCAAGCCTGCGCCTTTCCTCTTTGACCCACATCAATTCTGCGCAATGGGCTTTCCTAGTTCCCTGTGTTATAATTATGGCCAGCAATTAGCTTAGGCAAATGAGCAGTATTTAAAGCAAAAGAAATGCTGGACACTGTGTGTCAATAATGGCTAATGGGGCTCTCACAATGGGGCAATATGTTGGATGAATTCGATTGGATGATGAATGAATGGATGGAAAACAGCAGGGAGAAGGGCTCCTTAAGTACAAAAGATTGGCCTCTTGTGAGCCCATGATACAACAAGCCAAAAGGCAAATTTTCCGCCCCAAAAGGGCTCTACAGGCTCTACTGGCCTTGTTACTTGGTTTGGACTAAATCAGCCCACATGGCATCAGTCCCTGTACCCTTACAACCAGCCTATTCTGGTTATTTCTGGTGCTTCCACCTCAATGGGGCTGAACCAGCCCCTTAACTGTTCAATCCCCTTGGCTGGTTGTCCTTTACAACCAGCCATGATGACCTTTATTGCCTTGTTTACGGGCTGGTTGCCTCATGCAGCCAGCCCCTGGCCCCTCAAATGGGCCAGGTGGGACCCAGGGCACACCTGGGTCCGGTCTCAGACTCACATGGGGGGGGGTGACCAGCGGACATGTTGTCCCCCCCTTTTTTCTCTCAAATCCCTGGTGGGGGCGGTCAAATCCCCTCACCAGGGGCCCTGGGGGTCAATACCTCCAGGGCGTCGTCAAGTACGTTGGCCTGGGAGGTGATCAGGTCCCCCCAGGCCCATTGCTCCTCCCCCTCGGTAAAGGGGGGGGGGAGAGCGTCCCTGCCCTGCTCGGTCGCCTCGAACGATCGATGGTGGGGGGGTGATGAATTCCCCCCCACCTGCCGGTCGCTACCCTTGCGGCCGGCGCCGCCACCTCCTTGGGCAAGGGGGTGGTCAGGTCCCCCCTGCCCTGGCCGACTGCGCTGTCGCGGTCGGTCGCTGGCTGGTTCAACCCAGCCAGCCTGCCCCCTCCCCCTCGCGACGGCGAGCGAGGGGAGGGGGAGCGAGCCGGGGCCGCGAGCCCCGGCTCCGCGGCGCTGGTCGCCGGTCGCGACCAGCCGGGCCCGCGCGGCATCGCACCGCGCGGGATCCCTCGGCCGCGCAACAGTCCCGCGCGGGCCGTCGGGCCCCGCGTGGGCCGTGCCGAGGAACACAGGCGGCCCCGAACGGGCGGCGAAGCGAGCAGCGGCCCCGAGCGGGCCGCGACACGGGCGGCAACCCTAATGGGCCGCCCCAAGCCCAAATTGTGAGAAAAGACTACTTTTGCGGGCCAGCCCGTCTGACCAAGTATGTCCAAAATAAACCTTGGGCCCAATTATGCCCATACAAGCCCATCTGGCCGTATTTGCCCATATACCCCATCGGGCCCATTAGGGCCCGTGTACCAATGGGTCTATTTCACGCGTTTTGAGGCCAGTTTCCCCAACTCTGTAACATCCACATGGTCCCGTATGGTCCGTGTGTGTGTCCAATGGGCCTTAGAGGCCCATTTGTGCATCCCATTTGGATTACACTTATACGTAGCACCCGCGTAAGTGCGTACGTATTTTAACACCCTGAATCATCCGTCTGAAATTTTCCATGCGTTTTCATCCGGAATGCGGGGCTTGTCCTTGCGTCGAAGGACCCAGCTTTGGGCTGTGCCCATATCTAAAAGAAACCATCCATATCCAGGAATAATCCCTCAAAGCTCCAAGTTTGGCTGCAAGTACCGGCTCTCCGTTGGCTTAAATGTAAAGGACTCATAAAGAACTGGACAATCTTTCCTCTCATCCTCCTGGGTCAGCACCACCCCCGCGTCAAGCTTGCTCAAATCCATGGCCAAATTAATTCCTCCGGCGTCATATCCAATTCCCACAGTACAATATTGCGCCCAACAAGCTCCTTGAGTTTGTCAAAGGCAAAGTCACAGTTCAAACCCCAGGTCTATTCCGCGCCCTTACGCATCAATGCCCACAATGGGCTAGGAAACTCCTCAAACTGCTTGATGAACATCCGTACATAGCTACACAATCCCAAGAACTGGAGAATGTTCCATACAGTCTTTGGAATTGGACAGTTGAGGACTTTATTGCTTTTCTTTTCCAGAATCTGCCTTCTTTTGGAAGCCACCAAATGTCCCAGAACCTCCAGTGCAGATACACAGACCTCTAACTTTTTCCCTGACACCTTAAGTCCCATTTCCTCAATCTGGATGAAGATCCGTTCTCCAGAATATTGTCCTTCAGAATCCAGGTCATCTGCGCTTGGTAAACCGCAACCAAAGTTAGTTGAACCTTGCTGCAGCCGTGTCAGTTGCATCCTTCCCAATACGGTCTTGAAGGCAGTCATTGGACACAAACTCCAATCAAGTTTGCTCTGATTGTATCCGTCCATCACATCCACCAACCCATAGCACGGGCTTCCTGCCACAGATTCAAGAAACTTGTCCAAGCGGGGGGGTCATCCCAGGTCTCAAATTGTAAACAAATTGAGCCTCTGCAGATCATGAACAATCCATAATGACTTCCCATCCTGCTGAAACAGCGCAAAGATTGGACTCAATTAACTTGATGTCAATTGCTTGTAAAGACCTGTCCCCACAAGCTTGCACACCAGCTCCAAGAAGGGCCGTCAAACCGCTTGCAGAATCAGAATTGGCTTGATCTGCAAAGTTTCATGCGCAACTGTTGGAATCACATAAGGGTTGCCTGTCTTGCTCTTTAACAGTCCCCGCTCTTCAGGTCCCAAAGCGAGAGCTCTTTCCCGGAGAAAAAGTACCAAAGTCAGCAAATCCCGTTCCTCCCCGCTTAACCAACCCAGTGGTTCAAAGTTAAGGGCCGCAATCCTCTCATCCGTAATCTGCTCCAATTGCGTTACCCATCCTGACACCTTCAGCGGGGATTTCCAAGGGTCCCACAACCAGTGGTTGTTTGCAGTGGTCCTTTCAGATCCTGCGGCATCACTTTGTTCTGGGGACAGAACTTTTGCGGGACCAGCTTATACTTCCCAAATTTGCACCACGCCATCCGCACGCATCTAGTCAAAACCAAACAGGGGCTTTTGCCTTTGCTCACAATTGTGGAACAATGATAGTGTTTTTGTGAAGTACCTCCCAACAATGCACACTGAGGAAAGGAACTTCCTTCCAGCGCTTGCGCCTCCCGCACTTCCTCCCTTCTTCCCATCTGCTCCTCACTGGTCAACTGCCAGCACAAAGCCGGAGCTTGCTCCATGCTGTCACCTTGGCCAACTAGTCAAAATACACCTGTGTACCACCCTTGCAAACCAACTCTGTGCCAGGGTCCTCCTCCTCCTCTCTTTCCAAATCCCGCGTCCATTTTCCCAACCCCTGATTGCAGATAGTAGTTTTGAATTTCCCGCCGTAAAAATTTTCCACCATCAATTCTTCTGTCCCTGCCTCTGGATCAAACTTCATTTGCACATGGAACCCAAACATGAACAGCCATCCTGAAATAGCCTCCCTGAAATCAACCAATAGAAAAGAAAGTGGTTTACAGACCCTTGCAACCTCAACCTGTTCCTCCTCCACAACCCCATCCACGCAACACCTCTCACCATTAAGCACGCAAAGCCCAATGCTAATTTCTTCCAAACCAATCCCATTTCATCAACCAATCTAGACAGAAGCAGGTTCACCATAGAACGGCTATCCACCATCACCCACACTTTTCTTCCTGCAATATTCATCAAAACGTAAGCCAGTGGATTTGAAACCAATTTCATCCCCTCTAGCTTGCGCTCTGCGTCATCCCAAGCCAAGTTCACCTGCTGCACCGTTGAAGGGATCCTGTTGTGTCTACAATCCTTCAGCGCTTGAACCATCTCATCCACTACCACTGGCAACAGCGCCGCCAACTCCTTCAAGGTCAAGGGAACATTTGTTTCATTCCCCATTACCCCGGGCATGATTTTCACCAAATTCTTCTTCCCCGCCAGATTCACCGGCCATCCATCTGTTTCCTGAACCTGCACAATTGGCTTAGGAGCTGCCAGCAGTACCCATTCCTTGGCGTCCACATCCATCCTTTCCACCGCCACCAATTCCTCTGTTGCTAACACCCTCATTCCCGCTTCCAGGCATGGTGGTTGCCATACCCCAGGAACAGTGACAATACCCAGCAAAGCTTGAGAAGTTATGGCCAATTCCTGTCCTTGCGCGCGCACTTGCTCCATGACAGTCAGATTCCCAGGTTTGGAGGAGATCCGCTTGCCCGTAAGGAACATGAATCCCATTCCCACCGGTGTGGTGACCAATCCGGGACACCACGGGAAAAAAAAAAAAAATCTTTTTCGGTTGTACCCTTATGGGTACCTTCATTTCCCCCCATCTCTCAACTTCTCCCTGTCCTAGCGGTCTAGGACAGGTCTCTTGCCTGTCTCTCCGCTTTGATCCCCCCCTTCTATGTTCAACTCCCACTTGTCGCGCTTGCGGCCCTGACTTTTGGCAACGCGAGCAATCGTCGAACCACCTGCAACAATCCCTTCGATCGGATCCTCCTCATCATCACATCACCATCATCATCACCATCTCCATCACCATCATCCATCCACCCAGCCCAGTCTCAACTCTCAACAATGACCATCCCCCAGCCATCAAAACCTCCGCCGTCATCATCAAAGCTGAACAGCTCTGGCTCGACTTCCAATTCTATCATCATCAGTTGTCCCTCCAAGATATTCTTTCATCCGATCCTCCAACTCACCCTTTGAATCCATCTTGAGATTTATGGTCCCATCCTCACCTGGACTCCTCTTACTAACCTCAAGAGGATCTTAATTGTTTACTCTCAACCTCACTCAACCTCGATCGCTAAGAAGGACATGGATCAATTCACGTTTGAAGACTTTGAAGACTAGATTGTTCTTGGATCATCCTCAATCAATGATGATCCGAGTATACTTTGGTCCCCAAGTACCCATATCATCATCATCATCCTCCTCCTCCTCCTCATCAGCATCATCATCACCTGTCCTACCAAACCCACTCTCGATTGATAACGTCAATCTTCCCGATTCTAATCAACCGGAAGTCGATCCTAAGGATAGGTTGAGACTGCCGGACTTGCAGAAAAACTTTTTCATCTCCCCGCCTGGCTCACCCCCGGTAGGCTGGGAGCAAACCGTTGAGGATCCCCCGAATCGAGCCAGTCTGGCGGAAGATCTATCAAGGCGATTAAGGTTCCTAAGCGTCGTCGGACCCGAGGATGATGATGATGATGATGATGATGAGCTCCAAACCGAGGATCATAGTCTGCACCCAGGATCATCGTTGACTAGCGCCAAGGATGGTGCCCACGAGATCCTCATCTTTCCCACTCATCCTTCAACCCTCCTCTACCTCCTCCTTGCCCATCATCCAATCCGACCAACGACCGCGAGTGACTGCTCACGGCCGCCGGAACCTTCACCCTGTTGTCGCCGCCAATCAGGCGACAACAGCCGTTGTCGCCGCCAATCAGGCGACAACAGTGGTTGTCGACAACCGCGACCGCTGTCGCGGGTGTCCATCTGGTTGCCGCGGTCATTCTTGACGTGGGTGACATTTCTTTTTTTTTTTTTTTTTTTTTTTATTTTTTCATTTTTCCGCACCTATTTGTAGTATCACTTGTACATAGTATACAGGGCCTCATGTCTATAAAAGGAGGGGCTCTCCCCTGCCTTTTGGCCTGGATCCAGCATCCAAGCAATCCAAGCAATCCATCATCATATCCCCTCATCATCATAATCAAATTTATCAGTGGGCATCCTTCCCACTTATCTGAGCAAATTATCCGGGTATATCCATGATTGCCCCCTGATCCTTTGAGCCTCCATACTCAAACTCTGTCCCTTGTAACCTTGATCCTTATCACCAACCAATAGCCTTGCTGGTTGAAGAAGAATTCCTGTCTGAATTCTTGGGTGTGTTATACCACTCTGATCCCTTTTTCCGACCATACTGGTCTTGATCTCTCCTTGATCATCTTTCTGGAGCCAATCATGTTTGATTGAAGAGGTTTTATTAAGCTTAAAACCTGGGGTGTTATACCTCCCTTCTTCTTTAAGGTTTAATTTCGCCACGCTATTCTTGAGTCCCTCAAGAAGTGTTGGGATATTCTTGCTCAAATTTGTTATTGATTTGCTTCTGGAGCTTCATAAACAAATTGCTTTTGTTTTGTTCAGCCTCCCACAGTTATCTGATACCCTTCAAGCGCTTGATTGCGGAGAGTTGGGCAGGTTCATTGAGAACCTGGAGGTTGGTTGGGATTGAGTTGATCTTTCCTAATCAGCTGCTGACGACCAGAGTTATTAGCTTGTGGGCGTTGTTACTTACAACTGCCTTGTTCTATTGAACTCTGAACAAACCTTGACTTATTTGTTCAAGTCTTTACCTGCACCATCTTGCCTCAGATAGTGTTGTTTCCATCGCTACCAACAACTCTTATCCTCTTCCCTTGCTTTGATTTCTCACCCGTAAGGTTCTGGACCTTGATTCCGGTTACATTTAAATATTATTGTAACTCCTAGGAGGGTAGCCTAAACAGCACCTTTCCCCTCCACAGAACTGCCATGGCTTAGCACCGTTTGAAGTCTTACATTTGGTCCCCCAGGCTGGGATCAAACCAGCAACCTTGGGATTTACAGTCCCAAGACATTTAAAATCAACCTCGAACCCAATCTTTTTTTTCTTTTTTTTCTCTCTTCTCAAATCTGATCCGTGGAGGCAACTTATCCTAGAAGTAAGTCCTCCAAATTTGTGCACCGCTTGGGCAAGATACTTGTTGTTTTTGGCGAAACCCTACTCTTGCCACACTTGTGAGCCACTTTGGAAATCTGCTTTTTGGATCCCCTAGGAACTCTGTTATTCGATATGGCATCTTCCGCTACTCCAACAACCTCTGTCCGACCCAAGATGGTAAAGATCAAACCTCAGAACAAGAACTTAGGCTTCAACGGTACAAATGTCGAGCGATTCTTGGACTCCTATGAAATGGCGGCTGAAGTGGATGGAACTAGTGAATTTGATATGGCTTATCAGTTGTGATTCTTTATCTCCTCTGATGAAGTTATGGAGGTAATTGAGTCTTTCGAGGGATTTGAATCCCATAACTGGACGCTTCTCAGGGAGGCTATTTTGGCATACTGGGGTAAAATAGATGTGGCTAGGTTTACTCTGCAGGATTTGGATGCTCTGGTTTCTCAGTGGATCTCCAATGGTGGTATTTCTTCAGCCTCTGACTATCAGATTTTTAGGAAGTCTTGGGATCCCATTCAAAACTATCTTATCCAAAACAATCACATTGAAACAGTGGACAAAATTTGAGCAAAGTTCTTCCAATCTTTTTCGTTGGCTGTGCAGGAAAGGATTAAAGAAGAACTGGTCAAATCTGGATCCATGATTACCACCAGGGATAATTGATTCAAGCTCCCTGTTTTTCTCACCCTTAGGAGTACTGTGGATAAAGTCATGAAAGGTCAAACTGCTCTTACCTTTGAAAAACCTAGAACTACTGAACCTGTCCATGCTCCTTCTTTTAAAGAGTCAAACGATATTATGATTAAAATGAAGGCAGATTGTAGGCCTAAAGCAGATCCTAATTCAAATTGAGAACCTACTACTATAGATGAAATCACCAAGTTACTTAGGGCCTTTGAGAACAAAATAGATCAAAAGATTTCTTCGCTAGCTACTCCTAAAACTCCTTCTTCTGTCCCCAAATCAACTCTGGTCTGTTACTACTGTCATAGGGAAGGCCATGGAACCGGAAGATGCCAAGAACTTCAGAAGGACCTAAAGGAAAAGTTGGTAGAGCAGAGGGGGAACAATTACTTCCTCCCTAATGGTGCCCTAATCCCTTTTGACTTGTCTCATCCTATCCAACATGTGGTGGCCTCTTACCAGCCATCACCTCCTGTGAAAGCATCTCTTGCTTCCTTTGAATTTCGATCATCCTGTGGCACCCTCCAACCTTGGTATCCTCCAGCTATTTCTTCCTCTAGTCTTGCTGGGACTCCTTATCAATCTGATCCAGCCAGGAAACGACATGAGGAACCTAAACCTCATAAGGCTCCTTCCTTGCCAACTTCAATCCTTCGAAAACCCATTAAACGTCAATTGTCACTTGAGCCTCCTTCCTCTGATGTAGAAGACATGGAGGTGGAAAAGGAACCACTCATGGAAAGGTTCCCAGATCACCCTGATCCTTCCCCCTCACCTCAACCTTCTAATCCTATCTTAGATTCTGCGTCACCTGAACTTCCTCCCTCCACCCAGCCCAAAGTTCAATTTGAAAGGGGCATCTCCAAGGATCACCCCAATTCTGTGGAGGGAGTATTAAAGAAAATTTCTGATCTCAAAATTCCTGATCTATCTGTGGCTGAACTCCTATTGATCTCTCCATCTGTTGCTGAAGGAATGAAGAAATGGGTTTCTCTTTGACGTGTGGAAATTGGCCCTGAAGAACTCAAAGTCTCCTCTGGCACTTTAATGGAGGATTCTGGTGGAACCAGTCCTTCTTTAGACCCCAACCTTTATTCCTGTCCCCTTGGCTTCCTTCCTTGTTATCTTGGTGACTCAGCTAAAAATGTTTCTCCTCTGGTGGATTCTGGATCTCAGCTTAACTTAATCTCAGATGCTATGGCCTGCAAGCTCAAACTTAGTCCTAGGGTCAGCTTCAACTCTGCAGTTTATGGGATAGGAAATCAAGCTTGTGAACTGGTTGGTATTGCTGAAGATGTACCGGTCAGGATTGGTCAAAATATTGTTGGAACCTGCCACTTTTGGATCACTCGTTTGGACAGTCCTATGATCTTGGGACGACCCTTCTTAATGGACTTTGGTGCAACCTTGATGTTTTCTGATCAAGTTGGGGAGAGAATTCTTCTCCCTGATGCTGATGGAAGGAAAATTGAAGTTCCTCTTTGCTCTTTGGATTCTGGTTGTTGGGAAAGAGATTATCCTGGTCATTCTCCCAAATCATCTTTTAAGCGGAAGCAGAAGGATAACTCTAGTTCCTCTCATTTTTTAGGGGAATAGTTGATCCTACTAATGGTTGTAGTTCTTTTCAGCCTCAGACTGCAACTCAAGGGTCAACTCCCATCCCTCAGGCTTATTTTTCATTCCTTTCATCATTCTCTTCTGAGCTCAAGAATATTAAAAAACAAAAACATATCAAAATAGAAAAATCCAAAAATATTTCTTCTCCATCTCCTTCTCTCTCTGGATGTGTTGTGTCTTCTTTTCCTTCTACTTTTGAGTCTGATCAATCTTCTCTCAGTTCCGTTTTGAATCTCCGCAATGAGTCTAAACTAGATCCTAATTTCAATTCCGTTTTTGGTGATTTTGGTATGAAGGAATATGGGCTTCAGTGGAGGCAATTTGGGGTACAAGTAAGTCCTCCCAATTGTGCACTGCCAGGGCAATCTTTTACCGTCATTTTCGAAACCCTACCTTGTGCCACACATGTGAGCAACATATTATCTCCTGGTTCTCCTTTAATGGAAAAGGAACCCTTCATGTATATTGCAGAACATCGGACTTGGAAGATGTTGGAACTTGGACTCAGCTTTTGAAATCAAGTCTCTCTGGTCAACTCTTGGAGGAAACAAGAACTTCTCTCTTTTGCCACCAAGTATAAACCAGTTGCTAAGAAGATCCAACCAGTCAACCAGCCTATGCCTCTCAACCTCAATCCTCCCCTTATGCATCCTCCTCTATCTCGCGATCCTTACTGTGGTCTTCCTCAATCTCTTATTGGTCCCTTTGTGCCTAATGGACAGGTCACTGAAGAACGTCTGAAGGTGGTCAACTTTGGTCCAGATGGATGGCTTCTTCCTGATGAGTTGAATTTAATCAAAAATGTCTTATCTCTAAGGGAAAAATCTATTGCTTTCTGTGAAGAAGAGAGAGGTCTCTTGCGGGAATCCTATGGCCTCCCTTATATCATCCCTGTAGTTGAACATGATCCTTGGCAAAAGAAAAAGATCTCTATCCCTGCTGCTAAAGTTGACGAATTCATCAAGTTGGTCCGGGAACAAGTTTGAACTGGCCTGTATGAACAGTCAACTTCTAGTTACTCCAGCCCCGTCTTCTGTGTCCTCAAGAGTAATGGTAAACTTAGAATAGTTCACGATCTTCAACCTCTTAATAAAGTTACTATTAAAGACTCCAGTATCCCTCCTGCTACTGAAGAATTTGTTGAATCCTTTGCGGGAAGAGCTTGCTATGGTCTAGGGGATATTATGGGTGGCTATGACGAACGATCTTTACATCCTATTTCTTGTCCTCTCACTACTTTCGATACCCCTCTTGGTTGATTTCAACTTACTCGATTGCCTCAAGGAGCCACCAACTCGGTTGCAGTCTATCAGGCTCAGATGATGTGGATCCTCCAGGATGAAATCCCTGATCATGCTGGTATCTTTATTGACGATGGAGGAATTAAAGGTCCAGTATCTGACTATGATAATGAGCTCTTACCTTGGCATTCAGGAATTCTTCGTTTTATCTGGGAATATGCTACTACCTTGGAGAGGATTCTGTTTTGAATCAAGGAATCTGGCCTTACTTTCTCTGGATCCAAACTGGCGGCTTGTGTCCCTGCTCTGGAAATTGTTGGTCATGTGGTCTGCAAGGAAGGAAGAAGGATGGCACCAGCAAAAGTCAACAAGATCATCTCTTGGCCTACCCCAATCAATCCAACTGAAGTTAGGGGCTTTCTAGGTGTTGTCACTTATGTTAGAATCTTTATCCCATCTTTATCCAAAATCTGTGCACCCTTGCGTCGTCTAACCAGAAAAGATGCTGAATGGATTTGGACCCAAGATTGTGAATGTGCTTTCCAGCTACTCAAAAGGATAGTTGGTAAAGACATAGTTTTGAAAAAGATCTCTTATGGACCTGGAGCTGGCAAGATCAAGCTGGCTGTTGATTCTAGTTATCAATCTGTTGGGGCCGTCCTTACCCAGGAAGATGAAAATGGTTGGGACCGTCCTGCTCTTTATGAATCTTTGTTGTTTTCAGATGTAGAATCTAGATACTCCCAGCCCAAACTGGAACTCTGTGGTGTGGCTCGAATGATGAAGAAACTTCAAACCGTTCTCTGGGGCCAAAATTTTGAATTGCAAGTTGATGCTTGATCCATCATTGAAATGATCAACGCTCCCAGTCTTCCCAATGGTCCTATGACTCGTTGGGTGGCCTTTATCCAGCTTTTCTCTTTTTATATTGTTCACAGGCCGGGAAAATCTTTCACCATGCCTGACGGTCTATCTCGACGACCTCTTGGGGACAATGAATCTGATGTTGGAAACGATTTCAATGAAGAGGAACCTTTAATCCAACCTATTTTCTCTTTTTCTTCTCAAAATTATTCTGGCTTTCAACAGGGCTTCTGGTTTAAATTAGAGCAGTACCTTTCAACTCTTCAAAAACCTCCTAATCTCTCTGCTAAGGAATTTCGATCTCTTAAACGAAAGTCTTCTAATTTTTTTGTTCAAGGCTCTAGACTTATGAAGAGAGGCAATCCTTGTGCTCTTATTGTTGTTACTATTCCCTCTAAACAAGATTCTATCCTTGCAAGTCTCCATGAAGGCCTTGGTCATTGTGGGGAGACCAAAACTTATCAATGATTATCCAAACAATTCTGGTGGCCATCTTTGAAGAAATCCATCTCCCAATGGTGCAAGAGTTGTGAAGTTTGTCAAAAACGTGATCTTAGGCGCCCAGCTGAAATTCGTTATCCTACTGGGGAGTCCACTGTCTTTGGAAGGATTGCTATGGATGTGGTTCATATTAAGGCAGGTGGTGCTAAGTACCTCATTGTGGCTAGAGATGATTTTTCCAGATGGGTTGAAGCAAAATTTCTTAAGAACCTTAGCTCTGAATCAGTGGCAGCTTTCCTCTACGAGACCTGGACAATGCGTTATGGCCTGGCTCAATCTTACTCTACTGATGGTGGCTCTGAATTTGGGGGAAATCTTGCTGAAATGATCCGATCCCTTCCTGGACAATAAAGAGTTACTACTTGTTAAGTTTTATGCTAACTTCATCTCCTGACTTGTACCCATTGCCGCGCTCAATGTCACTTCACGGGTGAAGACACTTCACTCCTAAGATTGAAGTGCACCCGGTTCATTTCCTCATCTCTTCTCATCACAAAACTTCATTGGATCCTCTTGATCTTGGATACTCTCGATTCTTGTCTGCTGGTCATTCTCATTTTTCCCATTCGACTCAACCTCATCTGACTCAACCTTCACCTCCAACTTAACATTTTCACTTGACTAGTTTCATTCTATTTCTTATTTCTGTTCTTTCCTTGCTCGACTCAATCCTTCTCACAACTCAATCTGTCCTGTCCGTGTGCCCGGTGAGATATTGTGTTCATCTACGGTTTCATACTTTCCATCTCATTGATCTGACCTTTTCCAGTCCTGTCAATCTTCTTTGATTCTGCTTCTTCATTAGTCCTATCAACCCAACTTACCCGTCCATATTCCCAAACACTTAGCGCCTGTTCACCTCTATCAATCGCACCTCACTTGGCTGAATGTTTGTTGCTCTCACGCTGCGATTTGTCTCACCAGATTCAATCTCTCATTGACTTGTCTTTGTCTTCTCAGTCTCCAGTTTTGTGTTCAATCAATTCCTCAATTTAACACGGTTAAAAGCCGAAGGGTCTCGACTCAACCTCAAACTTCAAACTGCTACGACAAAACTGGAAGAACTAACTCAGCCATGTCGGAAGGGTTCAGGCAGGCCATGCTGAAGTCAGCTCTTGACACAATCCCCAGACTGAGCAATGACAACTATGGCGTTTGGAAGGACAAAATGGATGCCATCCTCGACGTTTGTGGATGCTCAAAATTGATTAACGATGATGTTTCAACGCTAGAAAACGACGTCAACAATGAAATCAAGCTCCTGATAATCTCCAGGCTTGAGGCAGCTACGCACAATAACATCGTCACACCTACTAATAAGAACTCTGCTAAACTACTCTGGAAGGCGATTATCAACAAATACGCATCGACCCAGGCTTCAAACAGGGCAAGGGTTTTCAACGATTTCCTATACTTGGGATTTGTGCCGGACGAGATCGAGGAATTTATCACCAAGGAAAAAGTGAGCCTCAAGAAATTGTTGGAAGTTGGAATTATTCTTCCCAACGACATTCTTGCATACCACCTACTTTTTAAATTCCCCAAATCTATGAAGGACTTCAAACGCCAAATTATGCACACGGACAAGGAACTCACAGTGGAATATGTATTGAATCACCTTACCCAATTGAATAAAGAATCTCAAGCACAAACGTCTCAAAACATTCAACATTCAAGGACGGAAGTGGCTCTTACTAATCTCAAAACCAGTGGGTCAAATAACTCCGAAAAACAAGGCGAAAGAAAGAGATGTACTGAGGGTTACCACAATCCCAAGCAAGATAAGCACCATTCGGCCGACAGCTGCTGGCATCTTCGTCCAGAGGTTGCGCCTGATTGGTGGAAAGAAGACCAAGCGAAGTGGAAGTCTCGTAGAACGCAAACCAAAAATAATCCTGTGGCTCACTACCTTGCTCTTCTTTCAATGTGGATCGACCACGGTAACTCTAACTCAAAATTTATCCTCAATAGCGGCGCATCAATACACATGATTAACGACAGTAGATATTTCAAGGAACTGTTGCCCTGTGAAGACCAGACCATCAAAACCGGAAAGAGAGACGCAGAACTTGAGATTAAAGGTAAAGGAACGGCGATACTTGTCTGGGGGAATTTCACGCTTGAACTGTCCAATGTTTTCTATGTTCCGAACCTGACCATTAATCTGATTAGCGCCGGTGCCTTAAATCAAGCTGGATGCTCGCTGAAAGCTGGCAAGCATGGATTCAAGGTGTCCAAAGACGGTGTAAGACTGTTCAACGGCACGATTGTAAACAATCTTTACTCCCTAGAAACGCCCAACTTCGATCGAAATCTGATTCAAGCTCACTCTGCGAATCTGGCTGTTACCCAGGAGGACGAGCTCATGGACATTCATTGAAACTATGGGCACGCGTCACTGTCAAGACTCGAACAATTCACAAAACACATTTCGTCTGAAGTCAAAAGAAAGTTTGAATGCATTTTCTGTGTCAAGGGCAAAATAACTAAATCATCCTTCAAGGAAACATCCACTAAAGCAAAAAGAGTTTTTGAGCGGATTCATTTGGACCTTATGGGACCACTCAAACCTCAGTCAAAGGCGGGGCATCGGTACATTCTCACTCTTGTCGATAGCGCTTCAGGATACATTGGGGCCTTTCCTCTGGGATCTAAGGAAGAAACCTCTGAAGTTATCATTGATCTAATCGAAAAGGAGAATAAAAAACGCGGGTATTATCCTTCCGAGGTATGTTTGGATGGTGGATCTGAATTCGTGAATCAAAAACTACAAAATTACTACGATGAACATCACATTCGGCGAGTGGTATCCAAACAGTATCATCCTGAGCATAATGGGAAGGCAGAGCAAGCGAACCGAACCATCTCAGAGTTGGCAAGAACCATACTAAAGGACAGTCGAATTTCAGCAAATCAGTGGCACGAGATTATCAAATCGAGCACCTTCATGTTGAATCAAATTCCCAGAGAGACCAACTGCGAATCCCCCTGGTTCCAAGTACATGGGCATTCCCTGCCGAGTTCATATCTGAAACCCGTGGGATGTCCTTGCGTTTACCTTCTCACGAGGAGAGATAAAGGTTATAAGTTCAAGGAGAAGGGAGAGGAAGGAATCCTAGTAGGCTTCAATCCGGTCTTCCACTCTTGTTGAATCCTAACTAAATCTAACTCTATCATTTCTACAAAGCACGTCAAGTTCCTAAAGATGCCTAACCCTCAAAACTCAAATCTTTCAATCACATCAGACAACGTAGAGATCGACCAGCGCATCAATGAACCGGAAAGATTGGGAGACCCGCAGACGGAACGCCCAAATAATCCTGCCTTCACAAAGTTTCAATCGGAACCAAATGAAGACTCAGATTCAGCATTGGAGTGCGACAAATCTCAGCAAGATCCAGAGTCGGAAGATTCAGTGGATTTCCAAGAGAATTCTGTCCCCGAGCCTGTCACAAGCAGATCAACGTCGCGACAAAAGCAGTCTGACCCTGCACCTCCCACTCAACCACTTAGAAACCTTTGAGACCAATCCTTGATCAAACCGCCTCAGCGCTATGGGTTCTTTCATTACTACAAACCAAAAAGTTACAATGATGCTGTCACATGCGAAGAAAGTCTGAAGTGGATCAACGCAATGGACACGGAGCTTTCATCCATCGAGTTATTTGGCTTCTGGGAGGAATATGACGGACCTGATCCGGCAAACCCGCTTTGAACTACCTGGATCTACCGGCTAAAAGAAAACTGCCATGGTGACCCAGTAAAGTATAAGGCGCGCCTCTGCGTGCAAGGATGTAGTCAAATCGAGGGACTAGACTATTTCGAGAATTTTGCACCCACGGGAAAACCTTCAACTCTCCGACTTCTGCTCGTGTACGCCCTGAAATCCTCTCAGAAAGTCCGTCAATTCGACGTAAAAAGTGCGTTCTTGCATTCAGAAATAGACGAGGAAGTCTTCATTCAAACTCCAAAATGTTTGAAGCGAAAGTCAAAATATCTCAAATTAAAAAAATCTCTCTACAGATTGAAGCAATCCCCCAAAAATTGGTACGAAACATTAACATCATGGTTTAAAGAAATTGGTTTCTACAAATCCGCCTGCGATCCCTGTCTATATTTATCAAACGACGGAAAATCCAGGTTGTTCTTCCATGTCGACGATTTGATTCTGGTAGGGAACGGAGAGAACTTCGAAGCAAAATTCCTGGAAAAATTCAAGGGATCCGCAAGTCAAGACCCCAACACTATACTTGGGATAAAGATTGAGGTCAAAACAGATCGGATCCTTCTCAGCCAACCGAATCACATTCAACATGGGCTCAAAGAATTGGGGCTGACAAGCTGTAAAGGCTCATCCACTCCGCTTACTCGAAACCTGCAACTTACCCCGGCCTCAGATGACGAACACGAGCAATTCAAAGCTCTGAATATCAACTACAGATCCGTTATAGGGCTCCTCAACCACATAGCCTGTTTCACGAGACCCGACGTCAGCTTTGCCTTCTCGAGTTTAGCTCGGTTCAACACCAAACCCGGCATCACACACTGGAACGAGTTGAAGAAAACGTGGAAGTATCTCAAATATACACAACACTACCAACTCGAGCTCAAGTATTGACCTCAATCAAATGCTCTGGAAGTATTCTCAGATGCTTCCTGGGCGGATGATCCCAACACTCAAAAGTCTCAAACAGGATACCTCTGTGTAACCTTTGGTAGTCTTGTTTCTTGGAACAGTTGTAAGCAAAAGAATATAACGTGGTCTTCCACGGATGCTGAACTAAACGCGCTGGTTGATTCATATCATAAAGCAACATGGATCAAAGCCCAGATGGATGAAATATTCGCAACGTCGCCCGAATCTATACCTCTTCACATAGATAACAGTGGTCTGGCCGATAAAATTAGAAAGTTCGGATCAAACTCAAAAACGCGCCATCTGGACTTAAAGACTAAGGGGATGAGAGACGAATTAGCAAACAAGAAAATCAAAATTAAGCTAGTGAGATCTACGGAAATGAAATCTGACTCACTAACCAAGGCTTCTTCCATTCAAAGCATATCGCTGTTATTTCCTTTTTTTGACTCTTCTCGCATTCCTCCCAATATCTCACCGGGAATGGAGGGATGTTAAGTTTTACGCTAACTTCATCTCCTGACTTGTACCCATTGCCGCGCTCAATGTCACTTCACGGGTGAAGACACTTCACTCCTAAGATTGAAGTGCACCCGGTTCATTTCCTCATCTCTTCTCATCACAAAACTTCATTGGATCCTCTTGATTTTGGATCCTCTCGATACTTGTCTGCTGGTCATTCTCATTTTTCCCATTCGACTCAACCTCATCTGACTCAACCTTCACCTCCAACTTAACATTTTCACTTGACTAGTTTCATTCTATTTCTTATTTCTGTTCTTTCCTTGCTCGACTCAATCCTTCTCACAACTCAATCTGTCCTGTCCGTGTGCCCGGTGAGATATTGTGTTCATCTACGGTTTCATACTTTCCATCTCATTGATCTGACCTTTTCCAGTCCTGTCGATCTTCTTTGATTCTGCTTCTTCATTAGTCCTATCAACCCAACTTACCCGTCCATATTCCCAAACACTCAGCGCCTGTTCACCTCTATCAATCTCACCTCACTTGGCTGAATGTTTTTTGCTCTCACGCTGCGATTTTTCTCACCAGATTCAATCTCTCATTGACTTGTCTTTGTCTTCTCAGTCTCCAGTTTTGTGTTCAATCAATTCCTCAATTTAACACTACTCCTTATTATCCTGAAGGCCAAGGCATGGTGGAGCAAGGCCATGCCCCTTTGAAGGCTGCACTTGTTTAACTGGCTGGTGAAAGTGGCAAGAATTGTCACAAATTCCTTCCTCTTGTTCTCTTCTCTGATCAAATCTCAACCAAAAGGACTACTGGCTACTCACCTTATGAAATCATCTTTGGTCAAAGAGAAGTCCTTCCTTTGGATCTGGAAATGGAATCTTTCTTGGGTATCTCTTGGGAAGAGGTGTCCTCAACCACTGATCTGTTAGTTGCTAGGTCCAAGCAACTGGAGCGAAGTGAAGACATTCGTGATGAAGCTTATCAAACAATGATGGATTCCAGAGCAAAATACGTCCAGTATTGGGAGGACAAGCACTCTAATCGAGTCAGGGAGCCCTTGGACCCTGGTGACCTAGTTTTAGCTTATAATCGATCTTTGGAGACCCAGTGGGGCAAGCTTTTCTCTAATCGTTGGAATGGCCCTTATTGAGTGGTTCATCAAGTTAGAGGTGGATCTTATGTTTTGGAGGAGCTGGATGGTACTTGGCTGACCAGAAGGTTCTCTGCTGATCAAGTCAAGAAGTTTCATTGTCGTGGAGGCAACTTATCTCAGAAGTAAGTCCTCCCAATTGTGCACCACCAGGGTCATTTGCTGCGTTTTTGTTGTAAAACTCTACTGTATGCCACATATGTGAGCACCTGGGACGCCCTCCTTGTTCTATTTCTGCCGCTTCTAGGGCTCATTTGGAAGAATCAAGATATTTTCCTCAACTCTTCAATTGCTCTCAAGATCAAGAAATGGCCAATCTTTGCTTCAATTTCTTTGTTCCCTGCTTTTCTTTTTTAATCCCTTCAAATTTTAGATGCAGACTAGTGACAGTCTGTAAGTTGGGGAGAGATGTGGTGACCAATCCGGGACACCACGGGAAAAAAAAAAAAATCTTTTTTGGTTGTACCCTTATGGGTACCTTCATTTCCCCCCATCTCTCAACTTCTCCCTGTCCTAGCGGTCTAGGACAGGTCTCTTGCCTGTCTCTCCGCTTCGATCCCCCCCTTCTATGTTCAAATCCCACTTGTCGCGCTCGGGGCCCTGACTTTTGGCGACGCAAGCAATCATTGAACCACCTGCAACGATCCCTTTGATCGGATCCTCCTCATCATCACATCACCATCATCATCATCACCATCTCCATCACCATCATCCATCCACCCAGCCCAGTCTCAACTCTCGACGATGACCATCCCCCAGCCATCCAAACCTCCGCCGTCATCATCAAAGCTGAACAGCTCTGGCTCGACTTCCAATTTGATCATCATCAGTTGTCCCTCCAAGATATTCTTTCATCCAATCCTCCAACCCACCCTTCGAATCAATCTCGAGAGTTATGGTCCCATCCTCACCTGGACTCCTCTTACTAACCTCAAGAGGATCTTAATTGTTTACTCTCAACCTCACTCAACCTCGATCGCTAAGAAGGACATGGATTGATTCACGTTCAAAGACTTTGAAGACTAGATTGTTCTTGGATCATCCTAAATCAATGATGATCCGAGTATACTTTGGTCCCCAAGTACCCATATCATCATCATCCTCCTCCTCCTCCTCCTCAACAGCATCATCATCACCTGTCCTACCGAACCCACTCTCAATCGATAACGTCGATCTTCTCGATTCTAATCAACCGGAAGTCAATCCTAAGGATAGGTTGAGACCGCCGGACTTGCAGAAAAACTTTTTCATCTCCCCGCCTGGCTCACCCCCGGTAGGCTGGGAGCAAACCGTCAAGGATCCCCCGAATCAAGCCAGTCTGGCGGAAGATCTATTGAGGCGATTAAGGTTCCTAAGCGTTGTCGGACCTGGGGATGATGATGATGATGATGATGATGATCTCCAAACCGAGGATCATCGTCTGCACCCAGGATCATTGTTGACTAGCGCCAAGGATGGTGCCCACGAGATCCTCATCTTTCCCACTCATCCTTCAACCATCCTCTACCTCCTCCTCGCCCATCATCCAATCCGACCAACGACCGCAAGCGACTGCTTGCGGCCGCCGGAACCTTCACCCTGTTTTCGCCGCCAATCAGGCGACAACAGCCATTGTCAACACCCGCGACCGCTGTCGCGGGTGTCCATCTGGTTGCCGCGGTCATTCTCAAAGCGGGTGACATTTCTTTTTTTTTTTTTTTTTTTTTTTTTTATGTTTTCATTTTTCCGCACCTATTTGTAGTATCACTTGTACATAGTATACAGGGCCTCCTGTCTATAAAAGGAGGGGCTCTCCCCTGCCTTTTGGCCCGGATCCAGCATCCAAGCAATCCAAGCAATCCATCATCATATCCCCTCATCATCATAATCAAATTTATCAGTGGGCATCCTTCCCACTTATCTGAGCAAATTATCCAGGTATATCCATGATTGCCCCCTGATCCTTTGAGCCTCCATACTCAAACTCTGTCCCTTGTAACCTTGATCCTTATCACCAACCAATAGCCTTGCTGGTTGAAGAAGAATTCCTGTCTGAATTCTTGGGTGTGTTATACCACTCTGATCCCTTTTTCCGACCATACTGGTCTTGATCTCTCCTTGATCATCTTTCTGGAGCCAATCACGTTTGATTGAAGAGGTTTTATTAAGCTTAAAACCTGGGGTGTTATACCTCCCTTCTTCTTTAAGGTTTAATTTCGCCACGCTATTCTTGAGTCCCTTGAGAAGTGTTGGGATATTCTTGCTTGAATTCGTTATTGATTTGCTTCTGGAGCTTCATAAACAAATTGCTTTTGTTTTGTTAAGCCTCCCACAGTTATCTGGTACCCTTCAAGCGCTTGATTGCGGAGAGTTGGGCAGGTTCATTGAGAACCTGGAGGTTGGTTGGGATTGAGTTGATCTTTCCTAATCAGCTGCTGGCAACCAGAGTTATTAGCTTGTGGGCGTTGTTACTTACAACTGCCTTGTTCTATTGAACTCTGAACAAACCTTGACTTATTTGTTCAAGTCTTTACCTGCACCATCTTGCCTCAGATAGTGTTGTTTCCATCGCTACCAACAACTCTTATCCTCTTCCCTTGCTTTGATTTCTCACCCATAAGGTTCTGGACCTTGATTCCGGTTACATTTAAATATTATTGTAACTCCTAGGAGGGCAGCCTAAACAGCACCTTTCCCCTCCACAGAACTGCCACGGCTTAGCACCATTTGGAGTCTTACACCGGTCAAACCAATCCTGCCTTGATGTCCTTTGTCCTGTTATTGCACCCCGACCGCCAATGCCCCTTGTTCTTGCAGTAATTGCATAACTGCAATGCGGGCAGATTTGACAGTGGAGGCGGTCCCCCATGGTGAGGAGGCCGATTGCCTGACCCGGACAACATTTGACTCAGAAATATCCGTAAATCCTTCATCAATTCTGTCATTTTGCTAACCTCTGGGCTTGTTGTTGGTGGTGTTGCCTGATTACATCCCATTTTCAAGGGGCCTGCAACTGGAGCTTGCAGTGGTTCCCCCGGAGTGTGGGAAATGGACTTCTTTGGCCCTTTTAGGAACAACCTTGCCGTGTCCTCCATCATTTCCTCCAATTCCAGCTTGCTTTCTACCACGCAATGAATGACAAGGATTTCCAGTGTGGAGACTCCTTTGGGATTGGGTTAAGTTTAGCAAATAGCTTGCTGGCAGTCACTTGAGGGGGAATTTAGTATTACAACTACAAATAAGATAGAGAAATACTAAGGGTTTTTTTGAATTGCCTGCCCCTCTGAGTACTATAGTAGTCTCACAACAATAAAATAAAAGAGATTTGGTGGCTGATTTTCAGATAGAGTTGCTACTAAAGTAGTCTCTATCAGACCTAGGATCAATGTATTCAAGCTTGATAAGGAAGAAATGGTGGAACAGATGGGTGACCTGGTGGATAGAAGCTGATTAAGGGAAGAATCCTTTCTCTAGTCTTATCCTTTATATATTCTTTATTTTTCTTTATTGGTTACTGATGAATACTCCCTTGATGTTACAGGTGATGTTTGATAAAGTTGAAATGGTTGAGCCTATACTTGAAAACCAATGATGATGGTTGATGATGATTGATTATGATGATTATGGATTGGTGATGATGATGATGGATGAGGATGATGACTGATGATGATGATGGTAGGTGATGATGATGATGGATGATGATGATGACTGATGATGATGATGGTAGGTGATGATGATGATGGATGATGATGATGACTGATGATGATGATGATAGGTGATGATGATGATTGATGATGGTCAAGGTAGGTGATGATGATGATGGATGATGATGATGACTGATTATGATGATGGTAGGTGATGATGATGACTGATGATGATTACTGATGATGATGGTAGGTGATGATGTTGACTGATGATGGTGACTGATGATGATGATGGTAGGTGATGATGATGGATGGTGATGATGGATGGTGAGAATGGATGATGTTCAGGTTATGGGTACATGGTGGTGATGTTCAAAGTTATGGGGTATTGAGTGAATAATTCTGGTGGTGGATGGTCAAAATTATGGGTTATTGGGCTGGGTCATGGTCAAAAGTATGTGTTGATGATGGTGGATGGCCAAGGGTAATGGTGGTGGTTGATGGTTGATGGTGATGATTGATGTTGATGATGATGGTGATGGTGATGTTTGTTGGTATGGGATATGGTATTGGTGATGGTTACAGTATGGTTTATGGGATAATGTTTGAGGATAATAAAAGTATGGGTTAAGGGTGCCTAGGAGGCATGGTGATCCCTGGAGGGGAGGATGGGGGGAACTGATGATTCCTGGATGGGGGGAGAGAGGCCCTCTATTTATAGAAAATCCTGCCCTCAGGGCTTCCCCTGAGGGTCTCCCTGGTACAGTGAATACAGTTCATGAGGCATTTTTCCTGGTCAGAGGAGGAGGCTGTTAAGGATCTACATGCATGTACACCCTTGCATGCATTGCTGTGCTGCATTGATACAGGTGCCCCCTGCATAGATTACTTCTGTATAGTGGCGGTTGGTCATTTTTTTGGTCCTTCATGCATTGAATTGCATATATTTCTTCTGTATACAGCCTTTTGTTTGGTTCTTCATGCAGGATCTTGCATATATTAATTGTGTATACTGCTGCAGGTTTGGTGGTGCTGCATGCAGGGTCTTGCATATATTAATTATGTATACTGCTGCAGGTTTGTTTGGTGCTGCATGCAGGGTATTGCATATATTAATTATGTATACTGCTGCAGGTTTGTTTGGTGCTACATGCAGGGTATTGCATACATTAATTATGTATGGTTTTGCTGTATGTGGTATTTACTTGGAGGCATCCAAGGTATGTCCATTAATTTCACTGGTCTGTGACACCTGGTAGGGGTATGGGTAGGCCAGGGTTGACTTGGGCTGTATCTTCTAACCATGAGAGATAGAGGGGTACTTTGGCTGAGTGACTAGGGGTTAATTTTGGTGTATAATCCATTTTTGAGGTCTGTTTGATGATTGGAGCCATCCTTATACTAGAAAAGTGAGTCTGATGGCTATAGTTTAGGTTTTGGAGCACCACACCAGAAGAAGCACAATACTCGCATCCAACAACCTCTTCACCAAGTTGTTGTTGTATAAGTGCCGCTGCACCCACCCTTGGAGTGGGGGACTGAGTCCTCCCAAAAACTCCCTCTTCATTGCTCCTGTCTGTCCCAATATCACCTTCTTCTTTGCAAGTTAACAATAGATCCAATCAAACATTGCTACATGATCCCCCAATTGTGCCCACATCCGGACTCTGCCGTTTGCGCTTGCTTGAATTTGCTTTCCTGAAACCAAGTTTTGCCCTTCCCCACCTTTCCACAATTTCGGCCTTCACTCTTGGTCAATTGATTTCCTCATACCCCTCCATCTCCTCCACATCCCAAAGCTTCTCTTTGTCAATGATGAAGAAGATGAAAAGCCAAGCTTTATCCAAACCCGTTGCACCTTCTGCATTGGCAATTCCTTTTTATTGCGCAAGGAATTGCTCAAAGTCCTCAGTTTTTTGAACTGGATGTGAGGATAGTCCTGCGGCCTGATGCAAACTGGATTGTGGTTGGCCCCATTGTCCAAAAAAGGGACCCTGTATCCTGCCCCTGATAAGGGTTGCTTCCAAGAAGATGGAGGGGGAGGAGGAGGAAGAGAAGTGGGGGTAACGTTAGATGACCCTGCAACTGTTGATGGGTGGTACTGGGACATTGCACTTGTTAGTTTCAAGAGACAAGGAACAAAAGATTACTTACTGGCCATACCCCCAAATGTGGAATTCAAAAGAGTAATTCTGCTTTAATGGTTCCCAAGTTTTAAAGTTATTGATCCCTTCCATCTGTAAACCCTGAGTGCAACTGTTCACCCTTTGACTGAGAGATAGAGAATCAAGAGTAAAGATCCTTCAAAAATCTATGACAACCCAATGTGCTCCTCTGTGATCCAATCTCTGATCCTCCAACTGGGTTGAGGGTGCGGCTTAAGTAAACTCCCCCTCAACCCTAACCTAAGCACAACCAGAAACAAGCAAGAATAATGAAACACAACCCCTAAGCACAGAACCCTAGCCTCAAACCTATCCTTTCCATCCTATAATCTGCATCCCATATCCCATATCCATCTGTATTGCCTGCCTGCCATTACATCCACCCAGTTTGTCCTTCTCATGATGCGGCCTTGCGCCGCGCCCAACTCAGAGACCCCAGCATGTCTGCATCTGCCCAACGCACCATTCCAGATATCCAAGATATATCTGCGCAATCCAATCCGCGTCTTGCAATGCGCAATCCACGCGCAATCCATCCAATCCAATACAATACAATCCATCCCACCTCTCCAGATGCTGAGAACAATTTGACTGCTGTTGAGCCCGCAGTGCAACCAGGCGGAGCGGCAGCCATTTCTGAGCCCGCTGTTACTGTTGCGCGCGCAGCGCGCAGCTAATTCTGACTTGTGTCTATAAAATACCACCACAATTTCCAGAATTTTCTTCAAAGAGATCTTGGTATCAGTGATGAAGGAGTTTATTGCATCTGGTTTGAATTTTTATATAGGAATTTCTTGAAAATTTGAGCACAATTAGAGGTTTGAGATGAGGAAAATTGTTCCTTGATGGTTAGCCAAAGGAGTTTTGAAGAGGAAATTTTTGAGAGATTAACTACATTGTTGTGAGGGATTGAGTTGATGAAAGAAATTAAGATTGCACAAATTTCCATGTCATCAGTATAGCCAAGTTGTTTAGAATTGTCTTACAAGGCTTCTTTTATGCCTTTGAGTTCCAGAAGCATTGTCATTTTTTCTTTCCAAATCAATTAGTTTTTGTCTTTGAGTACTAGAACGGCTTTTAGAGCTTCCTTGAGAATAATTTGTCTGAATACATTGTTTCTTGATCCCTCCATTGGTCCAGTTAGGGTGGTTGGATTGGCCTTTGGCTTTTAACAGTGTTGGATTACTGAGATTGAGGAGATAACAAAAAGAACATGAGATTTCAAGAGGTCTTGAACAGGACAACAATCAGCATGAGAAACAAGAATAAAGTGTAATAAAAAGAAAAATAGAGATAGAAGAAACAAACATCAAGATGGAGTTTTGATCAGGGCCATGAGGTATAAAAATATTTGGTGACAGACAAATGAGTTTTTATATAGAACCAAAACTATCAGAGTCAATATGCAATCAGTTAGAAATTGAGAGATTTTGTGGTTAGTATTACCAGAAAAAGCTGACTAGAATATAGGCCAAGGATACAAGGTTTTAATTTCAAGTATGTTGAAGTCTGAGATAACTTCAAGAGAGAAATTGAGAGCAGGAGAACAAAGAAAAGGAAGATTAGTGACAAAGAATAATAGGAAAGAAAGAGCAAGCGCAATCAAGAGTCAAGTAGAGGGGAGTGAGGTGCCTTGAGAGTTTATGGAGGTTTCAGCTGAGGAGGTGATTGAGTCAGGAAGCGTGGTTCAGGAAATTTCCTGTGAAATGGAAGAGAAAGGGAAGAAACAGAAAAGAAGGAGAAGGAGGCCAATCAGGTTCTGAAATAAGGCTGAGTGTGAGTTTTTTTAACACCTGCTTGCCTCCATGCCTGTAAATAACCACCACACCGCAACCAGTGTTGACATGTTGCATCTGCTATTGCCAAGACATTCATCTGCTTTCAACTATGCTCCCTGACCTGGTGTGGTGTTGTTATATAGCCTTGAATCAGGAACTGTGCCGCAGATGGCCTTCTCAGCATTTGGGAGTTCATTCTCACCATTTTGGAGGTGCGCAGTGTCAGAAGTGGTTGCTGTGGGCTCAGAAGCAGTTGCTGCAGGCTCAGAAGTAGGTGCCGCGGGCTCAGCATACCAGGTGGGGATTGGGCTCAATTAGATGTGGTGGGCTGCCGCCTGCTTGAACACCACAGACTCAAGGATGAAGCCAACCCAACAAGGTTTGCGGGGTGCTTAGTCTGGGAATTTAGAGCTGGGCAGGTGAACCCAAGCGCAGGCCAACCTGCCAGGGCAGGAAATCAAGCGGTTCAATTGGTAGATACAGAAAATACAGGAAGCTCCACGTAGGGTGCAGCGGAGGGCCACTTCATGAGAATGAAAATCCTGGTGATTGTCAACGCAAGGGGCTCCAAGTAGGGCACGGCAGAGGTCTGCATCATGAGAAGGACAAACCGGGTATGTGTAACAGTAGGTGGGCTTACGGCGGTTGCAGGAGGGGAAAGGGTTAGGGCAGGCCAGCCCGCAGGGCAGGAAATCACATGGCCAACTGGGTGTATATGGATAATGTGGGGGGCTCCAACCAGGGCCCGCCGGGGGGCCGCGTCATGAGAAGGACATACTGGGTGTGTAAAAGTAGGCGGGCTTGAGTGAAGGAAGAAGAGGCTAAAAGGACACTGAATTTCAGTGGAAAGTAATATCCTCAAAGGAAAAATATGAACACAAGCTTATGATAGTTCACCTAAAAGGACCAGACAGACTCTGGTGCAGAGAGCTTGAAGAGATTTGGAGAGAAGGAAAAATAATGGAAACAGCAGTGGTGAAGGAATAGAAAGGCAGTTGATGCAGGCAGGGTTGGTTGAGTAGCAGGTTTGAGTGAAGCGGTGATTCTGATGAGTTGAAGAATCAGGTTAGTTGGAAAAGTTTAACTGGATTGTCAATGGTGCTTACCTGACTCAGAAGTTTGGGGTCAGTGGTGCAATCTTGTGGTTGCACAAAGTAAAAACCTTCCCCAGACTCTGAGGCAGGATAGCTACTTTATATTAGGTTGGACTTGAGTTTGGATTACTTGCAGTGGGTCTGGCGTGAGGATGAGCAGATGGGGTGAGGGGTTGCGGACAAGAATAAAATGAAATGGAACAGAAAAAAAGAAAATTAGTGAAAGAAACAATGAGAGAAAAGATAGAGATGGAAGAATAGAAATAGAATGAAAATGATTTGAACATATAGCACAAAGAAGGAAGGCAAAAATCATGGAGCTTCTTCATCCTCCCTGGTTCAAATCATGACCTGATGTTGAGGCTTATGAGCACATTTTGCAGTGCAATTTGAGCCACTGGCTTGGTAAGGAAGTCAGCCAGATTTATTTTTGACACCACCTTTTGAACCATGATTTCATTTTTGGAAATCTCATCCCTGATGAAGTGGAATTGTAGCTCCATATGCTTTTTGAGAAAGCTGGAGTGGTTAGCTTGATTTAGTTCCAGTTTGATTGCGCCTTCATTTTCTTCAAAGATGGTTGTAGTTTTAGCGGCTTCTTCAGGGAAAATATCTTGAAGGAAAGATTTGATCCACCAAATTTCTTTCAAAGCATCAACAAGGGCCTTATACTCAGCTTTTGTTGTTGATAGAGATATTGTTGGCTGCTTCTTGCACTTCCAGACAACCACACAGCCCAACCATTGAATCACTAGGCCAGAAATAAAGCATCAAGAGCTTGGACATGTTTCCCAGTCAGCATCTATGTGCGCAAGCATGTCCATTGTGTTAAAATGTGAATGCACTCAGGTAATGTGCATAGGAGTGTGTAATCCAAATGGGATGCAAAAATGGGCCTCCACGGCCCATTGGACATCACGTGGGCCTATGTGGGTGTTATTGGTTTTGGGCATTTGGGTGCCAAAACACGTTTTTATAGTCTTTTGGGACACGGGATCTCACGGGCCTGCCAGGGTGGATGGGCCACCCAAGCTAGATGGGCTTATTTGGGCATAAAAGGGCCCAAGCTTTATTATGGACATACTTGGCCAGACGGGATGGCCCCCCAAAGTATGTAATTCTCACGATTTGGGCTTGAGGCGGCCCATTGGGGCCCCTGCCCCTGTTGCAGCCTGCTTGGGGCCGCTGCCCACGTTGCGGCCCGTTTGGGGCCGCCTGTGTTCCTTAGTACGGCCCGACGGCCCGCGCGGTGCGATGCTGCGCGGGCCCGGCTGGTCGCGCCGCGGAGCCAGGGCTTGCGGCCCCAGCTCGCTCCCCCTCCCCTTGCTTGCCATTGCAAGGGGAATGGGGGACAGCTGGTTGGGTTGAACCAGCCAGCAACCGGCTGCAACAGTGCGGTTGGTCAGGGCAGGGGGGACCTGACCACCCCCTTGCCCAAGGAGGTGGCCGCGCCGGCCGCAAGCGTAGCAACCGGCAGGTGGGGGGGAATTCATCACCCCTCCACCATTGAGTGTTTGAGGCAACCAAGCAGGGGCGCTCTCCCCCCCCCCTTTATTGGGGGGGAAGAGCAATGGGCCTGGGGGGACCTGATCACCTCCCAGGCCAACTTTCATGATGAGGCCCTGGGGGTATCGACCCCCCCTGGGGGTATCAACCCCCAGGGCCCCTGGAGAGGGGATTTGACCGCCCCCACCCGGGATTTGAGAGAAAGAGGGGGGGACAGCATGTCTGCTGGTCACACCCCCCCATGTGAGTCTGAGACCAGACCCAGGTGTGCCGTGGGTCCCACCTGACCCATTTGAGGGGCCAGGGGCTGGCTGCATGAGGCAACCAGCCCGTAAACAACGTAATAGGTCATTGTGGCTGGTTGTAACGGAAAACCAGCCAAGGGGACTGAACAGCAAGGGGCTGGTTCAGCCCTGTAATGCTGGAAACACTGGAATGGACCGGAATAGGCCGGTTGTTAGTGTTCAGGAACTGACGCCATGCAGGCTGATTTAGTCCCAACCAAGTAAAAAGGCTAGTAGAGCCTGTAGAGCTCTTTTGGGGCCAAAAATTTGCCTTTTGGCTTGTTGGATCATGGGCTCACAAGAGGCCAATCTTTTGTACTTAAGGGGCTCTTCTCCCTGCTGTTTTCCATCCATGCATTCATCATTCCAATAAAATTCATCCAACATGTTGCCCCATTGTGAGAGCCCCATTAGCCAATATTGACACCCAGTGTCCAGCATTTCTTTTGCTTTAAATACTGCTCATTTGCCTAAGCTAATTGCTGGCCATAATTCTAACACATTGGACTATTGAAAGCTGAGGAGAAGAATAAACCTGTTGAGCTGGTGTGTTGCAGATATTTGAGTACGTGGAGCGCAGCTTGATAATGATGGAGATTTGGTATAACAAGAAACTGAGCTAGACATTTTATGGCAAAGGTGATATTGGGAAGGGTGCATATGCTAACGTGATTCAGCTTGCCAATAATCTTCCTGTAGTTGGCACCTGTTGCAAGAAATCCTTGATGGTCTTCTTTTCTCAAGGAATACAACTTTCCACTTGTTTTGAAGGCAGTGGAGAAAGTCCAATGAGTGGGGAGTGGATACTGGGAACATACATGTGAGAAAAAGATTGCTGGAAACCAGGACCTCTGGATTGCTTTCACAAAAAAAAGAATGAAGAAATTGAATGAACAAAAGAAGATGACATATTGACAAGACTTGAATCAGAATGAAAGATCAAACCAACAAGGGCTAAGTGATTTGGTTGTTAGATCAGCACAAGACAAGCTTCTTCATGGCCTGAGTGGAAATCGCGGACATCTGCTGATAGTTTATTAGAATACAGGACGTGGAAAGAATCAAGAAGTGAGACAGATGAATGAGTTGTACATGGCCAGTAGCCATTGCAGGTGAAAGGAAGTCGTCTTGAAGTCTTTTGAGTGACGGCCAAGGATCTGTGAATTGAGTTCAATCAGTGCTTTGCCGTGGATTGCTCGAAATACTTTGAATCAACCTTTTACCCGCTTGAGACGCTTCCGGACTTGACTGAGTAGAGAGAAAGAGAAATCTTGATGGATGAGAGTGTTGGAAGTGAGGAACTGGAAGTAAGAGGAAATGAGCCTGTTGGAGAATGATGAAGATTGTGATGGATGGCGTGGCTGGTTGTTCATGGAAGTTGCAGTTGAGCAGCTGGGAGAAGAAGAGGACCGCGCGTGCGGGTCCGTTGGAGTTGAGCCAGGAATGGAGCACCTGTACTGGAGGACCAGAAAGGGGCGTGCTTCAGTCTCAAGTGGGAACTTGAGTACGCAATATTTACAACAGCCCTCCTTGATTCAAAGTATGAGAGGTCTAAGTACTGACGTGGTGGATTAGTTTTAGAATTGAGGTTTTGTTCGCGGCTTTGGTGAGTCCGTCTGCCACCATTTGATAAGCCTTGATGAGTTGGACCTTGATTGCTTTGTTGGAGATGTCCTCTCAAAGTCCTTTGGTCTTCAGGTTGATGAACTTTGTTTTTGAGTTGCTTCCGAAGTTTTTTATTTTGTTGTTCAAACCTTTGTTGTCAATCATGTGGATGCTTGCTTTGATAGGTTTCCTCCAGAGTTCATGGATCAGGTGATTGATCCACCTGCATTCAAGTTGACCGTTGCTTAGAGTGTTGCACTTGGCTTCGGTCAATGAGTAAGTGATGTTTCTTTGGCGTCAACTGGTCCAATAGAGGGGTGATCCTTGGTAGAAGCAGATGAAGCCTGTTTGGGAGGTTCTAGTGACTGGATTGTTGGCCCAAGTTGAGTCGCTGTAGCAGATGAGGTTGTCCGAGTTGTTTTTCTTGGAGATCAGAAGTTGCTGATTTTTGGTGCTTCCGAGGTACTTCCATACCCTGAGGACCTCCTTCCAGTGAGCGATCCCAGGTCTTTCAGAGAACCTTGCCAGAGATGACACAGCATAGCTGATTTCCCGCCGAGCAAGTCCAGCTATGAAGTTGAGTCTTCCTATTGGGGACCAATAGGATACCCTCAACTTGTTGAATCCCTTTATCTTGTCGATGCTGGCTGGTGTGAGATGAATCCCAGGAGTGCAGGGAGTGCTCATTGGCTTGCAGTCAGTGAGATCCAGCTCCGCCAGACCTTTTTCAATGTGCATTGGAAGAGATAACCTTATTCCTTCTGGAGACCGTTTGACTTTCATGCCAAGCAATGTGTTGGGAGGATGAGCTGACAAGTTTTTGAATTTGTTGAGGAATGCGTCCTTGAACTTTTTGACGTTTCCTACCACAAGTAAATCGTCAACATGGATGAATATTGCTGATTTCTGATTGGTTCCTATGTAGAGACAAGGGTCTGCTTCAGAGGGGATGAAACCTTGATCTTGGATCCATTCGCTCAGCATCTTGTACCAATTCTTTGGTGCTTTCTTGAGTCCGTACAGGGATTTATTGAGCTTGAGAATTGGAGTTTGTCTTGTCGATCCAGTTGGTCGTTGTATGAACACGTCTTCCTCCAGAGGTGCATGCAAGAGTGCTCCTTTGATGTCAAACTGCAGCATACCTAGATTGAGGTCGACCGCCAGCAGTAAAACTGCCCTCAGAGATGCCACCTTGCCCGTGGCAGCATAGGTTTCAAAGTAGTCAATCCCGTAGCGCTGATTGAATCCTTGCACGCAGACCCTTGATTTGTAGGTTGGGGCTTCTCCATGTGTGTTCTCTTTGATCCAAAAAGCGTGGGTGACATTGAGCAAATTGCTTGGCTTGGGACCTTCATAATCTTCCCAGACTTTGAAGTCTTTGCAAGTGTTTAACTCCTTATGCAGGGACTTGGACCTGACAGGAGAGCAAAGAGCTTCCTCTGGTGATTTGGGAACAGATTTGGAGAAGTATCCATACCGTTCTGGAGGTCTGAGTTCTTGAAGATTCCAAAGCATTCGCAATCTTGGGACTAACTCTTGAAAAACTTCATCATCAGCATTATCTTCTGGTTCTGAGTCCGGCTCAATTGATTCTTATTTGATTGCCGGGTCCGCCTCGGTCTGGATTTCTGAGGTGTTTGGAGCGTTGATTTGAGGGTAAGTTTGATCCACAATGGGTTCACTTTGATTAGTTAGGTAGTCGTCCGACGTCGTCAACGGAGATTTAGTAAATTTTACATTCTTTGTTTCTATGACGGCGCCGGTGTTGGTTAGGATTCGGTAGGACAGGAGCTTGGGAACATATCCGACGAGTCTTCCTGGTGAGCCTTTTTCATCAAACTTCCTCGGCGACTGACTCCCAAGATCCAGATAATAGAGGCTGCTTCCTATTGGGTGAAGGTAGTCGATTGGTAATGGTTGTCCGTGCATTAGCTCCCATGGCGAGAGACCTTCAGAGTTAGATATTTGATTCAGAGCCAGGGTGCAGCTTTGGATCACTTCATGCCAGTAGTGCTTTGGAAGTTTTGACAAGGTGAAGGTTGCTCTGACGGAATCAGCTACTGTTTGATTTGCTCTTTCAGCTCTACCATTATGTTTTGGATGGTAAGGTTCCAATGTTACTCTAAGTATCCCCTTGTTTTCGAAGAACTCAGTGAGATTGTTGCTTATGAATTCGCCTCCCCCGTCACAACAGAATTCTGAGGCGAAGTAGTTGAGCCGATTGTATTCGTTTAAGAGGATGAATTTGATGGTTTCAGCTGCGCTGCTCTTGTTTCTCACAGGGAACAAGATGATATATCCGCTAAATTTGTTGACCATCGTTAATGAGTATCAAAATCCGCCTTTTGATGTTGGTGAGATTGGCCCAATCAAGTCAGCGTGAACGCGCTGGAATACTTTTCCTGCCTTCCCTGATGAACCTTTGAAGCTTGCTTGCGTGATTTTGCTTTTTTCGCAGCTGGGGCAGGAAAAGTTGGTCTTTGTATCTGCCGAGATGGATTTCGCTAGGAATCGTTCCATCCGGGCAATTCCAGCATGTCCAAGTTTAAGATGAAGTTCGGTAACCTTTTTCAATTCAGAATTCTCGGTCCCATGGTAGATTTGATTTGAAGAAACTTCTACGTGCAGAAGGTTGTTGACAATCTTTCCTTGCAGAATGACTGACTGATTGGCAACCAATTTGAAGGTAGGTGGATTTTCTCATTCATTCACAACCAGTTTTGCTCCTTTTTTGAGAAATGCTCCCATTGAGAGTAGATTGACGCAAGCATCCGGAGTCCAGGAAGCATTTTGAAGCTCAAAAGTACCAGAGTTAGTGATGATTGATCCCGTTCCTCTTCCTTTTATTTCAAGTGATGCGCCAGGTTTTCCCGTCTTGATCACATTGGAACCGTCCTCTGCATTCATCATCTTGAACCAGTTTTTATTATTTAGCATATGAATAGAGCATCCTGAATCCAAGATGAAAGCTTTTAAATCCGTAGAAAACATGTTGGTGAGGCAGAAATAGTAAGAAAAGAAATTTGAGACTTCTTCCTTTTTCTTCTTTTCTGGTTTTCGAGATTTGAATCCTTTCGTTCTAAGTTCTGGAAATTTGATCCAGCACTTCTCACCAGGATGGTTTTGAAAATCAGGATTATGGACACCATTCTTGCACTGTGGATAGCTTGAGTAGAGATTCTTGTTGGCTTTGGAAGTGGGAGCTCCTTTGTTGACCTTTGCGTTTATTTTGTTTTTGTGTTGTACGAGGTGATCCAGAACTCTTTCGACGGTTATTTCCTTTTCACCGTGCATTATTTGAGAAGCAATACTTTTAAGCGTGGATGGGAACTTGAATAATATAAGATATGCCAGTATGTCTGACGGTAGCTCGATTCCCACTTCTGAGAGCTTGTTGAGACTCAGTCGTACGTTGGTTACAAATTTATCAATGTTGTCTTTGCTGAAGGGAAGATACAGAAAGGAATTGAAGATTCTTGCTCAATTTGCTGATTGGGATGAGGAAAAATAGCTTTTGGTTGCAATCCAGATTTCTTTGGCGTTGCGTACATTTCCGGCATTGATGATGTTAGTGTGTGTGGATGGTTCTAGCTTGGCCAAAAGGAAGGGGGCCATTTCCTTATTGATTTTGGGATCTAACTGAACGTCATTGCTTGTGTTTTCCATTATGTGGAGGATGCCTCGTAGATCAAACAGAATTTCCATTTTGACTTTCCAAATGGAGTGATTTTCCTCATTCAAGAGAGGAGTTGATTCTACAAGTTTTTTGAGCGTGATCGTTTGCATTGTGCTGTCGCCCCCAGGTCCTGGTGTTGAGTGGTTATCGGTCATCTTGGTGAGTTGTTTTGGCTTTTAACCTTGAGAAAAAGATTGCTGGAAACCAGGACCTCTGGATTGATTTCAGCAACAAAAGAATGAAGAAATTGAATGAACAACAGCAGATGACATATTGACAAGACTTGAATCAGAATGAAAGATCAAACCAACAAGGGCTAAGTGATTTGGTTGTGAGATCGGCACAAGACAAGCTTCTTCATGGCCTGAGTGGAAAGCGTGGACATCTGCTGATAGTTTATTAGAATACAGGACGTGGAAAGAATCAAGAAGTGAGAGAGATGAATGAGTTGTACTTGGCCAGTAGCCATTGCAGGTGAAAGGAAGTCGTCTTGAAGTCTTTTGAGTGACGTCCAAGGATCTGTGAATTGAGTTCAATCAGTGCTTTGCCGTGGATTGCTCGAAATACTTTGAATCAATCTTTTACCTGCTTGAGACGCTTCCGGACTTGACTGAGTAGAGAGAAAGAGAAATCTTGATGGATGAGAGTGTTGGAAGTGAGGAACTGGAAGTAAGAGGAAATGAGACTGTTGGAGAATGATAAAGATTGTGATGGACGGCATGGCTGGTTGTTCATCAAAGTTGCAGTTGAGCAGCTGGGAGAAGAATAGGACCGCGCGTACGGGTCCATTGGAGTTGAGCCAGGAATGGAGCACCTGTACCGGAGGACCAGAAAGGGGCGTGCTTCAGTCTCAAGTGGGAACTTGAGGACGCAATATTTACAACAACATGCTCAATGTAAGATTTCTGGTGAATTTTGAAGCCATTGTCTTGGTGAACCACGTTCATTCCAAGTAGTAGTGAAGCGGCCTCCAGATCCTTGATTTTGAAGCGGGCAGAGATTAGCTAAGCAAAGTGTTTGGGATCAGTGCTGAAGATAGCAATATTGTCAACGTGTACATATAGGAACGTTTCATTGCGCCAAAAGACACAGTGATCAGCCTCTCATCTCTTGAAGCCATTTTCTTCCAGCCATTTACAGAGAGTTTCATACCAGGAAAGAGGAGCTTTTTTTAAGCTGTATAAAACCTTCTTTAGATGAAGGATTTTACCATTTGAGATAGTAATTTTAGCTGGAGGACTTATATATATGTCTTCTTGAGGTGGGGCATTCATAAAAGAAGCTTTCATGTTGATTTGGCGGAATTGTAGTTTTCTGGAGGCAGTCAGTGCTATCAGTAAGCGCAGAATTGTTTTGTTGCTGGTAGGAGATTAGGTATTGGAGAAGTCTGAGCAATATTCCTGGTTGAATCCCTGAAAGCATAGCCATGTCTGAATTTGATGATTCTGTTTTGATTTTCATGTTTTGTCCTGAAGACCCACACACACTTGAGAGGCAGTTTCCTGGAGGGCAAAGAAGCTTCTTCCAAAATGTCATAGCTGATCAAGTTGACCTCTTCCGTCTTCATGGCTTTTATCCACTCTTCTTGTTAATTAGATTTGAGTACCTCTTTCAGGCTCTGGAGATCCACATTGGAATGGTCTATGATTAGGTAAACAGCAGGAAGACCTACTTTTGAATAAGTTCTGTGGGGTTGATCAATGATTTTGGACAGAGTGATGTTTTCAAGTAAAGGGAATTTAGCGGCAGGAGCATGGTCAGTGGAAACAGGAGCAGCAACAGTGGTGGGGGAAGATGGAAGCAAAGAGATAGGATTTGGGATTGTTATAGGAGGAGATATGGGAGGAAGAAAATCAGAAGGGTTGAGGAAATCAGTTTTCTTGGCAGGAGATTTGATAAAAGGAAAGAGAGACTGGTCAAAAGTGAAGTTAGTAGATAGGAAAACTTGAAAGCAGTTTGTATCCAGCAGCCAAAATGACAAAAAGTCATTGGTGTACCCAAGCATGATTGCCTTTTTACAGGTGGGTTGAAATTTGAATTTCCTGTTGGCTTTTGGAATTAGAGAATAGGCTGTGCAAACAAAGACCTTGAGGAACTCATAGTTGAATTCTCAATTATGCCATATTTGGTAAGGGAATTTGTTGCCACAAGACTTGGAAGGTAGAACATTCAGGAGGTAAGTCGTAGAGTTGACAGCTTTGTCCTAGTTTTTTGGCAGAAGATTGCTATGGTTAAGGAGGCATTGGGCCTTCTCCAGGATTAGTTGGTTATACCTCTTTCCTAGACCATTTTGTTGAGGGGTGTAAGATGGAGCAAAGTTTGGGACAATGCCTTTCTCTGCACATTAATTTTTGAGTTCAGAGGAGATGAACTCTCTACCATTATCTGAGATGAATCTCTTGACAACCTTTCTGGTTTGACTTTCTGTGCAAGTGACTTAGTCCTTGATATCTGAGTAAGTGTCACTCTTAAGCTTCAACAGGACAATTGATTAATGGCCAGAGAACTGATTGGTGAGTGAGAGAAAGTAGTTGAAACAGAAATTTGAAGTGACTTGCATAGGTCCTACTAAGTCAAGATGGATAGCTCCTAAGGTTTTTGTGACTGGCTTGAAGTGGTGAGTAAAAGGGGTGGCAGTGCCTTTACAAGTTCGGAATACCTTGCAAGTTCTTGGAACCAAGGAGAAGGGTAGGTTGAGCGCTTTTAGAATAGATGAACCTGGATGACCCAGTCAATCATGCCATGAATTTTCAGGCTTGTTGAGCAGCAATTTAGATTTATGTCTTTCTGAGAATCTTGTGCCACAAAGCTATGGGAGGTGATTGGAGGTGGAGCCAATGAAGGAGAAATTATCACACAGTACCTCAAACCCTGAGAACCCAACTGTCACGCTTTGCACTTAAGGATTATTGTCTTCACCACTTCGACATATCCTCTCCTCAGTACCATCTACCTCAGTCTAAAAGCGTGACACAAATAAAAGCACAACATCAATGGTGCAATCCGCTATTTCCTCTGGCTCGCGCTGACCTTCCAATCTTGGCGACCAACTCAGTATATACTTGCGAACTTTGCAGTTAACTCCAGACCGGTCAACCATCCATTATGAGATCCAATCTCCTTCCCTGGCCAATCAACTGCCTTGGACTTCCATCTTTGGTCATGCATTGTTTGTTAGTTCGCATCTACATCTAACAAAGCCATCACTACTGTATAGTTTGCAATTGGACTAGTCCCTAACCTGCATACACTATTACCTCTCATTTGCATTACCTTCAACGTCACTCAATCTTATCCCAATTCGTCATGCAAATGTACGCTCAGATTCTATTGTCTTGCACTTACGCTAAGACCTTGGATCTATACCACTGCTTCATTTCCTATTCTGTTCCTTTCATTCATTTCCTCACCGCTTCACCTGTAGTTAGCTCATCATCAGGTTGTATCTATTCACTTTGGATTACCTAATAAGGGCTATCCCCTTGCCTGATGATTGTCTCCTCAGTTAGTTAATTTCATACGTTCTCGCATTTTGCTGCAACCTAGTTATCACATTGGACTCAGGTTGATTTTCCTTCTTTGGAACACTTTCCATCATCTTGCCCTTTGTTGAGTGGCATAACCAAGTTCACTTCGCAATTGGTTCTTGTTATTTGCACTTGCCCTCGCACTTGGTATTCCTTTGCGCTCACAATCACCTAAGAATTGCCCTATAGTACGTGGGGTGGTCGTGTGACAGTAAATGAACTAACTCAATTCATCTATTGTAGCCTGCCAACCTATAGTAGACTTCTTCTTTCTTGATGTCATGTACTCGCTCAACCGGGAACGCTTCCCTCACCCCTGACAATGATGAGATTCATCGGGTAGGGAAAACCAGCGCTCCTTGGGCCCAACAACCCTTAGATCCAGTTCCTCCTTCCAAATCACCATCTGTGGAACCTCTAGATGATCCTCAGGCTCCTCCACGGGATGCTCCGACGGACCCTCTCGCAGAATTTGCAGACTCCGACCATTTGTCCAATAAAACATCGACTCGCAGTAGACCAGGGGTTCGCACTACTGCTCTCCAGCCCAATGCTCCAAACCTGCTTTTGACATTGAACCAGGCCCTCACTCATGTTGCCCAGCGATCTACTCCAAGCACTCCTATTTTTTGCACTCCGGGCATGAAACAACCTGATCACTTTACAGGAGAACATCCTCATAAGCTTAGATACTACCTACAGTCTTGTAAAATCATCTTTTCAAACGACTCCAACAATTTCCCTTCCAATAGACGTAAAGTTATGTATGCTTCTTCCTTCTTAGGAGGTAGAGCCTTGCAGTGGTTCAAAACGTACCTCAAACTTTTATCCAACAACAGTCCCACTTGTATTCTCAACAACTGGGACAAGTTCAAGCAACAATTGTTCACCCTGTTTGGCAATCCCAATGAAGTTCAAAATGCCAAATACAAACTTAATAGTTTAGTTATGAAGGAGAATAGTAGAGCCTCCGTTTATATTTCTCATTTTCAAACCTTGCAGTCTTGCATCCAGTGGAATGAGGCCGCTCTTCTATTCCATTTCCAAAAGGGTTTACCGGCACGCTTAATTGAACAGCTTGCAGTTGGGCGTCATAAGACAACCTTGCTTCAGCAGCTAATCGATTGAGTGATTGAGCTTGATAATGGCTATCATGACAAGAATTGCTCCCGGCAAAACGACCATGGATCATCCACCTCGGCTCCAAAGGTGGACGACTCCTTGAAGCAAAACACGAGGAACCCAAAACCATCCAAACCCACCCCAACTTCGAACTCCAACTCGAAAGGGAAAGCCGTTGCCAAAACTCCAAAGTTCCTGGACAAGGAAACCGGGATGCTTTGAAGTGAGGAACGACTGCAAAGGGAAAAGAACGCGCTGTGTATGTATTGTGGAGGGAAACATGATGTCGACAGCTGTGCAAAGCAATTAGAGCGTGAAGCAGCTAAGCAGTCAAAAAATTAGCTTGTAGTTTTTCTGATACTTGCAAGGAAAACTACACATTATCTAAATCACCGCGAGTAAATCTTTGCACTTGCGAGTCACTAGGTGCTCTGAGTTTGAGATTTATCCTATTCCATTCCGACAACACTCCTTATCAAGTATTACTTGATTCTGGCGCTAATGTTTCCTTCATCAGTGAATCTTTTGCCACTTCAAAGAATCTTACGCGTTCCGAGATAAATAAATTTCCCATCTATCTAGTAAGTAGTGCAACTGAACCGTCTTATTGGGTTTCCCAAAAGGCAAAATGGACCTTTTCATTTTCCAATTTCCCCAGCTTCGAATGGGATTTATTTGTCTTGGCTATACCCGGAATGGATGATACCATTCTAGGCCACAATTTCCTAGTTTACTGGAATCCAGATGTGAATTGGCAAGAAGGAGTAATTAACCTTTGAACCTTGCAACCCCAGAACGCTAACCTTTCTGTCAATCAGGAATTAAACAGCCTACCTCCTGACACTGTAATTGAGTTGGATGAAACTTTTATGCCAGGAGATTTGCAATATCCTGACCTTCATTCTCAAATCCCCTCTTCAGATTTAGGAGTTATTGCTTACCTATCCAGCTTACCTCTTTCTTGTTCCTTTGAAGAGAAACAGAAACCAACCAAAAGGTGTATTTTGAGCTCCCTAATCCTCTCGCACCATGCAAGCACCTCAAACCCGGTGCTCGAAGATGACAAGATTGAAGATTTAGAAATCATTCGAGAGTCTTTACCTTTGGTTTATCATGACTTTGCAGACGTCTTTTCAGCGTCAAAAGCAGATAAGCTGCCTCCATCCTGTCCTTATGATCACAAGATCAAACTTACTGGCCCACCTCCGGCACCAGGACCAGTTTACTCTCTCTCACCACAAGAGTCAATTGCGCTTCAAGACTACATTGCGGAAAATGTAGCAAAAGGATTTCTTCAACCAAGCAATTCGAACACAGGTTCCCCTGTTCTATTTGTACCAAAAAAGGACGGCGGACTTTGCCTTTGTGTTGACTACAGGAAACTGAACCAGGTAACCCGGAAGAATGCCTATCCAGTACTGCCTATGTCACATCTCCTTACCCTCTTCCATGGAGCTACTTATTTCTCAAAGTTAGACCTTGAAGGTGCCTATAACCTAATTTGCATTAAAGAAGGTCATGAGTATTTAACTGCGATGCGAACCCGGTTAGGCAGCTATGAGTATACTGTCATGCCTTTTGGCCTCTGCAACGCTCCTTCCACTTTCCAACATTTTGTCAACAACATTTTTTCCAATCTTGTAGGTAAATACCTCGTGGTATATCTCGATGATATACTATTCTACTTGAGAAACCTCGAAGATCACCTTGCACATGTGCGAGAGGTGCTGCAGCAACTTTGCAAGAATGACCTGTTTGCAAAAGCCTCTAATTGCGAGTTCCATTTTTCCTCTCTTCACTTTTTAGGTGTCATAGTCTTGCAGCAAGGACCATCGTTGGATCCATCCAAAAGCAAATGCATATCGGACTGGCCCCCACCTTCTTCCATTAAATCTCTTCAAGTTTTCCTTGGTTTCAGTAATTTCTATAGAAGGGTTATTGCGCGTTACGCCGAAAAAACCATGAATCTTACTAACCTTCTTAAAAAAGACAATCCTTTTATTTTTACCAAACAAGCTGCTTTGGAGTTTGAAGCTCTGAAGAAAGTGTTCACTACTGCTCCAATACTCGCTCACTTTAACGAGCTAGCTTGCACTATTGTCAAAACAGGCGCAAGCGACTATGCAATCACAGTAGTTGTCTCGCAGTTTTCTCCTTCCACTTCTCTCTTTCACCCCGTAGCTTTTGAGTCTTGCAAGTTGCTTGCTGCAGAGCTTAACTATGAGATTCATGACAAGGAACTTCTCGCAATTGTTTACTGCTTGAAGAAATGGCGTTAATACCTTTTGAGTCTTAGGGAATCCTTTGAGGTTTTAAGTGATCATAATTCTTTGAAATATTTCATGAGCTCAAAAGTCCTCACATGTAGACCAGCGCAATGGGCCGAATACCTCTCTGAGTTCCACTTTACAATCACTTACCGTCCTGGGAAACAAGCGGTAGTTCCTGATGCTTTATCATGTTGGGACAACATTTACCCAGTGGGGGGAGCACCTTTGCCAAAAACAACCCTGAAAACGTTAGGACACTCTTCTCAACCCAATCAGCTCAACTCAGTTCAATCATTGCTCGCTTACAAGATTTGGCTTCCAAACTCCAACAAGCTCAACGCGACAATCCCAAGTGCATCAAACTTTGCAAAAGTGCAAACTTATTAGATAGTAGTTACAGTACAGATGATAATGACTTTTTAGTTTACGATAATAGTATAGTAGTACCAGATAATTCTTGCATTAAGTTATATATCTTTGAGTCACGGCATGATTCTCCGCTTGCAGGTCATTATGGGCAGGATAAAACCTACCAATTGATTGCACGAGACTTCTACTGGCCTGGTATGACCAAAGAAGTAAAAGACTATGTTAGCGCGTGCTATGATTGCAATCGTAACAAGTCCTCAAAACACCGGAATTATGGGCTTCTCCAGCCACTTCGAATTCCGCCTCGTCCTTGGAACTTGCTGTCTATGGATTTCATCTCTCAATTACCTTCCTCTAGTGGATATGATGCTATTCTAGTAATAGAAGATTGCTTCTCAAAGATGGCTTTATTTTTACACAGTAATGTGACGGCCTCTTCAGAAGACTTGGCTAACTTTTTCATAGAATATGTATTTTCAAAACATGGTCTCCCTGATAATATAGTTAGTGATTGTGGATCTCTGTTTGTCTCAAGCTTCTGGACCTTGCTATGCCAACATTTGAAGATCACTCGCAATTTATCAACGGCTTACCACCGGGAAACTAATGGGAAAACCGCGCAAGTTAATCAGATTCTCAAACAATATCTTTGAATGTATGTCGCCTATCAACAAGACGACTGGTTGCAATGGCTCCCACTAGCCAAATTTGCCTACAACAACTCCACTCATTCCTCCACCAAACAGTTGCCCTTCCAAACTCTTTATGGTAGAAACCCGACTTTCTCTTCCCTTCACGTAGCACCTTCTCAACCTGCTACTGATTACCTTGAACAAATTCAATCCCTTCAATTGCAACTTCAAACCAACCTTGAAGAAGCAAACCAGCGCTATAAGGAGCAAGCAGACCAATCTTGCACTTCGGCTCCAACCTTTGCAGTAGGAGACAAGTATGGCTCAATTCTTGCAACATTTGCAGTACTTGCCCAACTCGCAAACTCTCCAAAAGAAAGCTTGGCCCCTTTAAAGTAGAATCAGTCATCTCCCCTAACGCCTTTAAACTTACTTTACCTGCAAAATTGAAAGGTATCCACCCGGTCTTTCATGTGTCTCTCCTAGAGCCAGCTCGAGTCCTATACCCGGGCAAGACTCATCCCCCTCCTGAGCCAGTCACTGTCCTTGATAATCAAGAGTGGGAAGTAAGCCGTATTCTGGATTCCAGGTTACGCAAAGGAAAACTTCAATACCTTGTTGAATGGTCTGGCTTCCAGTCCGACAAAGATTGCACCTTGTGGGAACCAGCCCATCATCTTTGCAACTCACCCGATCTGATTTGAGAATTTTATGCAAGCTACCCTTGCAAACCTCGGAAATCATGATTCTATCCAATCCAATTCCATTCCCTTCCACATTCCATTCCATCCAATTCATTCCATTCAACTCCACATTTCATCCCATCCAATCCCATTTCATTTCATTCCACATTTATCTTACTCAATCCATCCCATTAAAACTTATCTTATTTCACTATCATTTCATCAGTTAATTCCTCCATCTCACTGTGTTATTCTTTTCTCATTTTCCCTTCATTTCCAAATTTATTGAAAAAAAAATAATAATAATAATAATAATAATAAAATTTTTTAATATAAAAAAAAAAATAATAATAATAATAATAATAATAATATACATTAAATTACAAGGTTTCTTTTATCTCTTTTTCTGCATCCTCCCAATTTGCCGTCAATTCCGCAACCATGGACCAAAAGGTATCCAGGTCTTCATCATTAATCAATGCGGACATTCTTTGAAGTACCAGTACCTCTGTTACAATGTGCCTTTCGAAGATCTCCTCGCACCTCGCAACCCAAGCTTGCTTTGGTTGCGCATTCCATCCACCTTCCTCCAAGAGCTCTTCATACGCTCTCTTCCTTTGGCCACCCAACGTACCTTCTCCGATATTGTCCTTCAAGCGCCTTGCATCCGTTTTTACCGGCAAAACAATTTGCACCGGATCCACTTCACCTTGGCCTTCCATTCCTTCCGTCCCAGTAAATTCCTCCCTTCCATCTCCTTTATTTCCTTCTTCCAATTCACCCACTTCCTCTTTGTTCTCTCCACTTCCGTTTCCTCCATTTTCCTCCTCTCTTTCTGCTGTGTTTTCTTCCTCCCTCGCTTCCTCGGTTATAACTCCTACCGGTTCTGCACCGGATACCTTGCCTCGCACCTTGGCATTCATCTGGGTCCCCGGATTTTCAGTCGGCAGTCCCCAGTAAGGTAGTGGTGGTGGTGTATTAGTAGTGTATCTTTGAAAACAAGGCAACACTAGAAAACAAGCAAATAATTACTTACTATTTCAAGTTCATTAGTTATTCCTGATTAGTACTCACAAGGAACTCGCGTCCCCAAGTATTCAATCTCCGGCAATGGTGGTATTTTGTAATTGACCCTTGGCGCGGACCTACAACTTTGCATCTCCCTCAATGATTCTGAAGGACCCTCAACGGTCGACTCAACACTTATAGGGAAGTTACACGCCACCTTGCGAAGTCAACATTGCTTGCATTTGCCTCAAAGACCTCGGACGGCAGTACTGGGAATACAACACTTGTTGCGGCAAATACAGTTTTTGCAAGGGCGCGATAACAATGACAACATTTTTACAAAATTTGTAAAAAATTTATTGGGTAATGAATTAAGTAAAGTATAGGGTATACAGTGAGTTAAACGACTTGAGATCAATGGGAAAATTTACCTGAACGCTTGCAGGAGCTCGCGTCTTTATACCCGGGCAACTGTCATGCTTTGCACTTCAGGATTATTGTCTTCACCACTTCAACATATCCTCTCCTCAGTACCATCTACCTCAGTCTAAAAGCGTGACACAAATAAAAGCACAACATCAATGGTGCAATCCGCTATTTCCTCTGGGTCGCGCTGAACTTCCAATCTCGGCAACCAACTCAGTATATACTTGCAAACTTTGCAGTTAACTCCATACCGGTCGACCATCCATTATGAGATCCAATCTCCTTCCCTGGCCAATCAACAGTCTCAGACTTCCATCTTTGGTCATGCATTGTTTGTTAGTTCGCATCTACATCTAACCAAGCCATCACTACTGTATAGTTCGCAATTGGACTAGTCCCTACCCTGCATACACTATTACCTCTCATTTGCATTACCTTCAACGTCACTCGATTTTATCCCAATTTGTCATGCAAATGTACGCTCAAATTCTATTGTCTTGCACTTACGCTAAGACCTTGGATCTATACCACTGCTTCATTTCCTATTCCATTCCTGTCATTCATTGCCTCACCGCTTCACCTGTAGTTAGCTCATCATCAGGTTGTATCTAGTCATTTTGGATTACCTTATAAGGGATATCCCCTTGCCTGATGATTGTCTCCTCAGTTAGTTAATTTCATACGTTCTTGCATTTTGCTGCAACCTAGTTATCACATCGGACTCAGGTTGAGTTTCCTTCTTTGGAACACTTTCCATCATCTCGCCGTTTGTTGAGTGGCATAACCAAGTTCACTTCGCAACTGGTTCTTGCTATTCGCACTTGCCCTTGCACTTGGTATTCCTTTGCGCTCACAATCATCTAAGAATTGCCCTATAGTACGCGGGGTGGTCGTGTGACACCAACTTTGGTGAAGACCATCTTCTTTTTTTTTAGTTGAGTAAGAGAGAAGAGACATCTATTAATAGTGGAAATTAGCAGGACGTTGCATAACACAACAACAGCACCCAGATGATTTATCAGTTTGGATGAACCAACAAGAAGAGCGGTGAGAGATTTTTTGGGAGATCCTGTTCCAACTTCTATCCTTTTGGGTGTGGCATTCAACAGGAAGTTACGGTTGTTGACAATGTGATGACTGGCGCCAGAGTCTAAAACAGGAAGCTGAGAAAGACTAGGCCTAGGGTTCAGAGAGATTTGTGCGTTGAAGTGCAGTTTGGCGAGAGTATTAGTTGTTTTGGTAGAGGTATGGAGATTGGCATTTTCCCGTTTGTTTCAGTTGGGTCTCAGGTGGGGATGGAGGAACCAACACTTGTCCTCAGCATGTTCAGAGAGAGGACTGTGGTGGTTTTTGGAGCAGAAATGCTTAGTCTTTTTCTTCTGTGTGGATTTAAGAAGAGATGTGGACAAGTTCAGTTCTGCAGTGACTTCATTGCTCAATATGCGGGATGATTCCAAATGAGTAATTCCTCAAATCTTATTGAGAACTCCAGTGGGATTTTTAAGGAGATCCTTGTTTAGGATAATTTTGTCAACCAAGTGATAGAAAGAACCAGGCAGTTTGGCTAAGATGGTGTAGCTCAAGATATCGGCGGGTACTTCCAGGCGGACAACAGATAATTTGTTCATCAGTTTCTGGAAATCCTTGAAATACAGGTTAAGATTGCCTTTGTACTGAGATTGGATGAAGTTGAGCCAGATCCTGCCATAATTGTTGGAGGACTGAGACGCATACCTAGATAGAATGGTCTCCAAGATTTTTTGCGGGTCCCCATCATTATCTGAGTTCACTACTGTGTCAAAAGCGGAATAAACTAGGTGTTGTATAATGATATTGGCCGCTTCAAATAATTTCTTTTGTTGAGAGGCTGAGATGGGCCTTGGAGGAGCATCCACCACCGATTTGAGAAGACCCTTCCTTTGGAGATAACTTTTTATTTGGAGAAACCAGGAAGGAAAATTTGAGTTTTTTAAACGCAGGATGTTCATTTTAGATTGAGTTTTGTCCTTGGTGTCTGACATGATTGTTTGTCTGGTCCTAGGAAGGATGGTCCTAGGGCCTGGGTCTGTAAATCTGAAGGAAAAAGAGGCTAAAAGGAAGCTGAATTTCAGTTGCAAGTAATATCCTCAAAGGAAAAATATGAACACAAGCTTATGATAGTTCACCTAAAAGTACCAGACAGACTCTGGTGCAGAGAGCTTGAAGAGAGTTGGAGAGAAGGAAAAATAACGGAAACAGCAGTGGTGAAGGAATAGAAAGGCAGTTGATGCAGGCAGGGTTGGTTTAGTAGCAGGATTGAGTGAAGCGGTGATTCTGATCAGTTGAAGAATCAGGTTAGTTGGAAACATTTAACTGGATTTTCAATTGTGCTTACATGACTCAGAAGTTTTGGGTCAGTGGTGCAATCTTGTGGTTGCACAAAGGAAAAACCTTCCCCAGACTCTGAGGCAGGATAACTACTTTATAGTAGGGTGGACTTGAGTTTTGAGTACTTGAAGCGGGTCTGGCCTGAGGATGAGCAGATGGGGTGAGGGGTTGCAGACAAGAATAAAATGAAATGGACCGGAAAAAAACAAAATGAGTGAAAGAAACAATGAGAGAATAGATAGAGATGGAAGAATAGAAATAGAATGAAAATGATTTGAACATATAGCACAAAGAAGGAAGGCAAAAATCATGGAGCTTCTTCATTTAGGGTGGTTGAAGCATGGGAAAGGTTTAGGGTTAGGCTTGGGTTCTGGTTCTTAGGGTTTCTTTCCTATTTTTGTTGGGATGTCATTGCGCTTGTACTTAGGTTATGGTTAAGGAGGTGGGAATAAAGTCCGCGCTCTCAACCCCAGCTTGGAGGTCCCATATATCATATCTTTGGATCATTTCTTATGGTGTGGAAAGGGAAGGAAATGACTAAAATTTATCTCTCTCTCTCTCTCTCTCTCTCTAAAAAGGTGCATTCATATCCTTACAGAAGCTAGGAACATCAATTCTGGAACTTAGGGACAACGTGGGGAGTACACCCCTCTTGTTTCCACATCTGGGGGTCTGGCCAGGAAATTGTTTTGTCTCAAGTATCTCAAAGGTACTCAGGATGCTACCAGCAATCACTTCTCCTTTTTCTTCCTCTTCCCGCCCTGTCCGCATCAGGGAAAAGGATTAGCCTCACATTTGATTCAACACTGCGGATGTGGAGCAATTGATTTCACAATATGTATTGATTTCAGACTCTGAAGGAGCATTGGATTCAGACAAGGTGCACCATTTTGACCTGTTCATCATGGACAAGGAAGAGATGGAATGCTACCAAAACCTTGATTTGCCAAAACTGAAGGGGGTAATGCTGGCAAGGTGGGGGAAGTGCCAGCCTGGTTTCCAGGAAGGCAATTTTGAACAAGATGCAGGGGAGGCAAGGGTGCATGGCGGGGTCCAGTTGCAAGCAGAATTAGATTATTTGGCAGTGTGTGCTTTGGCCCTGCCACTGGCACACATCCCTTTGGCTAGTGAAATTTCAGAGTTGGCAAGGGACCTCAAGATCAATATGAGCCACATGTCTCAGAACTGGTGTGGTTTGCCACCTTGGGTGGCAGAGGGTTTTCAGCTCCCTAGCACACCAGCGCCCAGGGTATGCACATATGGTGTCAATAAGAGCTATTGGCCTTTAGGATGCAAGAGCTGGATCAAAAGCGGGATTTTTTCCCAGAGGAGACAGGATATGTTTTGGGAAAGTGGGTCTTGGCAGAGTTGGATCAGCCTGTTGCTATCAAGGAAGCAAGCACAAGGGGACAGGAAGAGGAACTAATGGCTTCAAAGGGAAGGGGAGCTGCAGGGGATGAGATGGGAGCGGATGTGGTGGAGAAACTGTAGCTGGATGCTCCAAGGTCCATCAGGCATGATTTGGGAACCAATGGGCGGCAGGCAAGTCTGGCAGAGAAGAAGAAAGCAGCAGATATTTCGCGTGGTTTGGGAACCAATGGACTTTGGATGGGTCTTGCAGAGAGGAGGGGAGCAGTCACTGAAGGAACAGACCAGGAGTTGAAGGATTGCAACCAAAGTTTACCCCCTTTGATGGCAGGGATAATGCATTCAGAATGGAAGGATGTGGAGCGGGGGGAGTGCGGAATGGGTTGCCATCACATCTATCAAATATTTTGGCATTGATGCAACAGACACACGCAGCAGGGCTTCAGGTGCGGAATGGGAAGGGATTGGGTATCAAGGGTATTTCTGGGGAGAAGGATGTTGGGGTTACAAGGGCTTAGACAACAGAAATCACATCTGGAAGAAATTTTGGGACAACAGCCTGTAGACACAACCAACAAGGTATTGGATGAGGTTTTGCAGATCTCTCCCAGTGGAGCAGAAGGTTGCAAACCACTGGGGACAGCGGCTAGGTGTGGTGGGACCAACAGAAGGGATAGTATTGCAGGAACACTGGTGCTGGTGCGGCGCACTGCCGGCTCTGTATACAAAATTAAGAGCCCCGCAGAGAAAGATCAATGGTGGAGGGGAAGGCGGGACAAGGAGCGCTGAAAAAAAGAAAAAAGAAAAAAAAAGAGTTTTTTCTTCATTATTTTCTCTTCATTCTGCTCTTTCTTTCTCTCTCCTGGGTCTTTTTCTCTCTATTATCTGTTTTTCCTTTCTACGGATAGGTGCATTGGGCGCAGATGGGTATGGTTGCAAGGTGCGCGGCAAAAGTTTGCTTTGGTAACGGGGTGTTCTAGCTGGTTCATAGCCGCAATGACTAGACACCCCAGAATGTTTGTTTCCCTTATTTTCTTTCTCTCTCTGGTGTTTGTGGATGCGCACTGGCGGCTTTTCATCTGTTTTATTTTTCAGGAAAGTTTCAGGGAACTGTGTGGCAGTTTTTCTGGGGTGGTACAGGTACCTCTTGGAACCCTTGGTAACTTACGGAGGCGCAGGCTCAAAGTGCTTTTTCAGGACTTTCAGTTGTGTGATTGCACATGGGGAAAATTGGGACTCAGGTTTTCTCACTCAATCACTGAGGGCACGGGTTTTTTCTCACAGGAATACTAGCTTAAGAAGGAATGCACACGCAGGAAAGGTGTATTTCTCTAGAACTAAGAAAAGTGCGGATACAAAAGAGTATAGAGAAGAGGAAGGGGAAGGTGAGGTGCCTAAGTCATTTTCATCATTTCCTCCATTTCTGCCAGCAATGACGCTAACAAGGCCTGGGATGATGCCAGTAGCTTGCCTTGGGATTCTAAGGATTGAGCACTGGGAGCTTCAAGAAAGGTCTACAACATTGAGGTTGACCATTCAGCAAAGTTCTCAAAGTCAGCCACCAAGAGCGCTATCACAGTGGGGATCTCCGGGATCTTGGGCAGGCTTGGCTGAGGGGAGGCCGGCGTCAAGGAAGGGACTTCTGGAGGACCGCTTGGGGGGCTTGGTCTAGGAGGGGGTGAAAAAGTGATCACAATTGGAGATGGCGGTGGCAGAGGAGTGGCCTGTGGGGTTGCGGGCCTCTTGTCTGATTCCAAAAAATACCTTGGGTTGGGATCCAGTGCTGGAGCTGGAGTGGGCTGCAGGCTTGACAGAGGGGCTGTAGGAGGAGCTGGAGGGGGAGAAGCGCGCCGTGTGATTATCTCCTTGATGGGTGGGTCCCTCATGCCTTTGTTAACTTGGACGCGATTGGCCCAGTATTGCAGGGCTGCGTGGTAAGCCACAAAATTTGGGAAGTCCTCCTTCTGGGGGAGTCCTGCGCGGCAGAGGGGCAATGTGGAGTCACAAGTTTCACTTGGAGGATCATGGCAAAGGGGGGAGCCTAGAGGAGTCCACAAGTCCTCCAAGATTGTGTTGTTGTCCAAAACCCCAAATGGGTCCAGTTGATACCTCTTGCATGGCCTGGAGCAAGAGCAAGATTGGGGAAGCATCCAGGGAATTCCCTTTCTAAGTGAGCAGCAGCGGTGGCCATGAAGGCAAGCAGTGCATGGGCAAAGGCCAGGGATGAGCAAACACTTGTTCCCATTCCAAGTACAGAAGTTTCAGGGTATCATGGTGACAGACAAGAAGAGTGGTCAGCATTGTGTAAGGAAGATTGTAAGGAAGGGGTTGGTTGTTGCGGGCAAGATGCAAAGTTGTTCAAGGTAGCAAGGGGAAGACCTCTGGGGACAGAAATAAATTTGGGGGGGATGTGGTGTTGTTAAATAGCCTTGGATTGGGAAATGTGCCTCATCTGGTGGGCTAAGCATTTGGTAAGTCAGGCTCAGCATTTTAGAGATGTGTGTTCTCAGCAGTGGTTTCTGCTGTCTCAGAAGCAGGCGCCATGGGGCTCAACATACCAGGTGTGGTTTGGGCTCAATTGGATCTGGTGGGCCGTGGCCCGCTCATACACTACAGACCCAAGGATGAAGCCAGCCAAACCAGGTTCAGGGGCGGTTATTCCAGGAAGGTAGAGCAGGTAAATCAGGGCTATGGGAGAGGGGAAGGCACATGAAAGCCTGGGACAACCTGCAGGGGCAGGAAATCATGCGGCGCGTGGTGTGGATACGGACAACGTGGGGGGCTCCAAGTAGGGCGTGGCAGAGGGCTACATCATGAGAAGGACAAACCAGTTGTTTTTGAATGCAGGGGGCTCCTAGTAGGGTGCGGTGGAGGCCGCTTCATGAGAAGGACAAACCAGGTATGTGTAACAGTGTGGTAGTCCAAACCTGTCCTATAGCCATCAGACTCACCTTTCTAGTGTAACAACAGCTCAAACCCTCAAACTAACCTCAGGAATGGATTCTAAATCACAAATAACTTATAATCACTCAGACAAAGTACCCCTCCATCCCTCATGGATTAGAAGATACAGTCCAACAATCATCCAACTGTAGCACACTCATACTCAACCAGGTGTCACATCTCTGTGCAAAGCATAAAGACAGACCTTGCAAATCCTCAAGTACATACCAGTAAAAGCTTAACCTCAACACCAGAACCATACACCAACCCTTTCACCTCAGCCAGAATACAGCAATACAGATACAGGAGGTAGTGAAACTAGTTCAGCTCCTGTCACCTCACCCAGGATACATTCAAATACACCTACACAAGGCTATGCAGAAGTATACAGGTTAGTGTAGGAAAGAGCAAGTGGAACCAGTCTCAAACAGTTCCAAAAAAAACAAGAAAATACACATACACAAGACTATGCAGAAGTATCCAGAACAGTATAGGCAGGAGGAAGCGGAACCAGTCTCAACCAGTTCAAAACAAAACAAGCAAATACACATACACAAGACTATGAAGAATTATACAGGAAAGTATAGTTTCAGAAGTCATATGAAAACAAATGAACACTATGGGATTCAAAACCACAACCTCAGACTCTATATATGAGTGATGCTCTTACCAATTGAGCTAAGTGCACTGTTGAGTAAGGAGCTGTTGATTCATAGCTATTATGCTGATCACCCCGGAAGAGGTGTACTTATCCCAGAATTCTGTGATGTGGGTGGCACATACCAGTCAATGAACTGCTCATGGCAATTTTTAAATCTAACAACCCTCTGTGCTTTGAGCAGGGACTCAACCATTGGATTTCATTGATAAAGACGGATCATTATTTTTGACAGCTTTTAGGCTGCGGTCTTTGTGACTGTATAACTCTTTCTAACATGTAAGATTATGATAAGAGATTCCTTATTGCAGTCATGTGTATAGGGCATTCAGAACATAACAACACTCTTATAGTAATAAGACCTCTTTGTGATGAGAAACAGTGGATTCACAGGTGAGCTGACGGATTATGGGAAAGAAGCTGGGACAACAGAGTGGTCTGGAAGCAGTACCTTGCTTGTGGAGCTCAACTGGTGGGACCCTGTCACACGACCACCCCACGTACTATAGGGCAATTCTTAGATGATTGTGAGCGCAAAGGAATACCAAGTGCAAGGGCAAGTGCGAATAGGGAGACCCAGTTGCAAAGTGCAAACTTGGTTATTCCACTCAACAAACGGCGAGATAAATGGAATGTGTTCCAAAGAAGGAAACTCAACCTGAGTCCAATGTGATAACTAGGTTGCAGCAAAATGGGAGAACGTATGAAATTAACTAACTGAGGAGACAATCATCGGGCAAGGGGATAGCCCTTATAAGGTAATCCAAAGTGACTAGATACAACCTGGTGATGAGCTAACTACTGGTGAAGCGGTGAGGAAATGAATGAAAGGAACAGAATAGGAAATGAAGCAGTGGTATAGATCCAAGGTCTTAGCGTAAGTGCAAGACAATAGAATCTGAGCGTACAATTGCATGACAAATTGGGATAGGAGCAAGTGACGTTGAAGGTAATGCAAATGAGAGGTAATAGTGTATGAAGGGTAGGGACTAGTCCAATTGCAAACTATACAGTAGTGATGGCTTGGTTAGATGTAGATGCAAACTAACAAACAATGCATGACCAAAGATGGAAGTCCAAGGCTGTTGATTGGCCAGGGAAGGAGATTGGATCTCATAATGGATGGTCAACCGGTATGGAGTTAACCGCGAAGTTCCCAATTATATACTGAGTTGGTTGCCAAGATTGGAAGGTCAGTGCGAGCCAGAGGAAATAGCGGATCACACCATTGATGTTGTGCTTTTATTTGTGTCATGCTTTTAGACTGAGGTAGATGGTACTGGTGAGAGGACATTTCAAAGTGGTGAAGACAATAATCCTTAAGTGCAAAGCGTGACAGACCCATGACTATCATACAATCAGCAAGGAGGATTGGGAGGAAGATAAGAGAAAAGACCCTATGCTTGACCTATTCCTAGCTCCTCCTGAGTGCTCTCAAGAGTAGCGGTTGAGGTTGTTGAGCCATAGTACCAACAAGGAGGGGGGTTGGAGCTTGATCCTTGAGTTGAGAAACACGGGAGGTTGTGAGGAGAGAGAAGGAAGACAATGGAAAGAAGGAGAGCTTGGGAGAAGGGAGAGGGGGTGAGCCAAAAGAGAGAGTGAGCCAAGCGGCCCTCAGTTTGGGGCGCGGGATCAGGGATGACAGTGCCTGGGCTGGAGCGGCACAGTTGCGGGTCCCTAGTTGTAACTGTGGGCTGGGTCACATGCCAACAATCCTGCTTGATCCAGACGCAGTTAGTTGTAGTTGTTGTCTGGCTTGTATTACCTTCACATATCTGAGAGGCTTAGTGAGGACATTGGCAATCATTTGGTCCAACGGGCAGTGCTTGACCTTCAATTTGGATTTGTCCACCAGGTCCCCCAGGTACTGATACTGAATTTCAATGTGTCTGGAATTGGGGTTCAGTTGCACCTCCCTGCTGATGAAATTGGTGCCGCGGTTATTTTTCATGATGGCAGGTTGCGGGATCCTCACACCAAGGTCTATCAGTAAGCTTGACATCCATTGGACTTCCTGTTGAAATCCCAGTACTCCTCACTACCGTGCGCGGGTCTCTACGCAGTCATGGCGGGGACCCTGCTTTCAACTCTTGACCAGCGGCCTTACCTTCTTGAGTTTTCTCTATTTATTTATTTTCTATTGTTCTTTTTCTTTTTCTTCCGATTACTCTTTCTAAAATCATAGATGCCTCATGTCAACCTCTCGCCTTCTATTTTCTTCTCCTCTTTATTTGTACTCTTCATTTCTTATTTCTCCTTCTTACTATCTTCATCCTTCTCATAAAATAACTCGATCCGACCTCATCATCCTAACTTCACCGGTCTCTGACTGGTAAGACTTTAATTTCTTCTCATGTCTTGTTCAAACCGCATCTGACCTTATTTTATTCAGTCTCTTTCTTCCTCATAAGATTCTCACTCATAAGATCCTCACTCAACCTCATACTCTCTTTCTCTTGATTCTCTCCATACTCTGAAGCTCTCTCCTTGGTGTTATCAATTGGTCAATGCTGTAGGATCCATTTCATTGTCTATTTCCTTCTCTATTTCTCCTTCTCTTTCTCCATCTAACATCCTTCTTTTCATATTTCTAAATCAGCATTAGCTGGTTCTAAGTTCTAAAGAAATACAGAATTATTGTCATTTTCTCATCACGGTTAAAAGCCGAATCGAACTACAAATAAATCTAACCAATTGAATCATGAACAAACCAGCTGGAGCAGCCAATTACTTCCACCAAGTGGCCCTGAAAGCATCCGTCGACGCTATTCCCCCTTTAAACAAAGAAAACTATTCTATATGGAGAGACAAGATGATTATGCTATTTGACCTCAAGGACATTAAGGATGCAATCACTAGGAATTCAGGTCCCTTGTCGACAAAGCAAGATAGAGAGATACAAGCAATCCTATTATCCAAACTAGACAGCACCACCCACGCCAAAGTTGTTAATTCCACCAACATTTCCTCTTCCAAACTGCTTTGGGCCAAGATTACAAGGAGATTCGCATTGTCGGAGACCGCCAACCGAGCAAGAGTATTTAACCATTTTCTTCACTCAGTTTTTCAGGAAAATGCTATTGAAAGCTTTGTTACGGAAATGAGAAAGGCAATCACAAGGATGACGGACGTTGGAATTGAACTACCTAAAGATATTCTGGCATACCTTTTACTTTTTAAGTTTCCCCCTAACCTCGAAAATCTTAAACAACAAATAATGCACGTGGAAAAGAATCTCACAATGGACGTTGTATTCAACCACCTTATTCAATACAATAACAAGAGAAAGGCCCAATCTAACATCATTAAACCCTCCATGGACGTTTCCCTAGTATCGACTAAAACTAAAACAAATAAGGACAAAAAAAGGATCAAGTTAAGATGCCAAGAAGGATATCACAATCCGAATGCTCCACATGCCGAATCATCCTGCTTCCATCTACATCCCCAAATCGCTCCCGACTGGTGGATTGAACAACAAAATGAATGGAAAAATAAGACTAAAAAGAATCCGACGATAAATTACCATGCCCTATTAACTCTATGGATCAACGCCAATAATAATCCCAATCTCCTCTTGCACTCTGGGGCCAACGTCCATATCTTCAATGATCTTAAATTCTTCTCTTCTATAAAACTACAAGAAGAACCTGAGGAAATCAAGACTGGAAAACTAGAGGCAAATCTCAAGATACAAGGAATTGGAACTGTCAAGTTAGAGTGGAACAATTTGGTTGTCACTCTTGAAGATTGTGCCTACGTTCCAGATATAGTAGTTAATCTTATCAGTCTGGGTCTTCTCGCTAATAAAGGGTGCTCCCTGACTCAAGTTAGAGATTCTTTCAAGGTCACTCAAGGAAATTTAATGGTATTAAAAGGACTGGTTAGAGACAATCTATTTGTCGTCAAAAAACCAAAATCAACTGGATCTTGTCACTCGATGAATCTTACTAATCAATCACTCAGCCATTCCCTTTCTCTGTCAGATTATCATAAAATGTATGGTCATGCCTCCATATCTACTCTCAAACCAATTATCAAAGACCTCTTTCCCAACAATGTGCTTAAAAATTTTCAATGCAATAGTTGCATCAAGAGCAAAATAACCAAATCTCCCTTCTCCAGTGTTTCTAGGCCAGCCAACAAACCTTTAGAACGTATTCACCTAGATCTAGTTGGTCCAATCACTCCCCAATCTAAAGCAGGACATCAATACCTACTTACCCTGGTCAATAACTTTACTGGATATCTAGCTGCTTTCCCTTTAAACTCTAAATCTCAAACACCCAAAACTATTATCAACATTCTCAAAACGGAACACAAGAGATTGAATTATTACCCCTCTGAAATCTTTTCCAATAAAGGTACTGAGTTCACCAACTCAACTCTCAAGGATTTTGCTCAATCAAAATTTATCAAACTTTGAACCTTGGAACCATACCACTCCCAACATAACGGACGTGCCAAACAAGCTAATAGGACTATTATAGAATCAGCCCGATCCACATTCTCCTCATCCCAATTGGCAAAAAGTTACTGGCATATTGTTGCTCGGAGCTGTTGTTTCATGCTCAATCAAGTTCCCCGTGAAGGTAACCAGTCATCTCCCTGGGAATTAATGTTTGGTAAGACTCTCCCTGCTAATTATTTAAAGCCTGTAGGTTCTTTGGTGATTTATCTTGCCAATCGCCTACAAAAAGGAAGAAAATTTGATGAAAAGGGTCTCAAAGGTGTTCTTGTTGGGTTTAATCCCACTTTTCACTCTTACCTGATCCTGAATACGCTCGGAACCATCATAGAAACTAAACATGTGAAATTCCTCTCTCATCAATTGGATAGTTTCCATTTTCTCAAATTGCCTGGTCTCGACATTTTCTCTCAATCTGATCTAAATTCACATGAAACTGACTTCTTGACCAACAACAAACAGTATTCCATCAGAGAGTCTAACTCTGAATTCCTTGATTCAAATTCTGATCTAGATGGTGAAGAATCCACTGTTCATCAACATCAACTCCCCATTTCCACTTCTCAACCAACCATTATCCCTCCTCATCCTGAATCCATCCCTCAAAGGACCAACTTACGACCCAGGCATGAACTACAGAAACCACAAAGATATGGGTTCCATCACTACTACAAACCTCCATCCTATAAAGCAGCTTGTAAATGTCCAGAATGGCCTAAATGGAAGAAGGCTTCCAAAGAAGAACTCAGCTCTATTGAGAATCAAGAGGTCTGGGAGGAGTATTAAAACAAACCCAATAATATTCTAAATACTACATGGGTGTTCAAGGTAAAAGAAAATTGCCATGGTGAGCCCGTCAAATACAAGGCTTGTTTTTGCGTACAAGGATTTGACCAAGTCCAAGGTATCGACTTTGAGGAAACCTGGGCACCAACGGGCAAACTCGGTTCTTTACGTCTCGCTCTTCTATATGGATTGAAAAAGAAAATGAAATTCACTCAGTTCAATGTGAAAGGTGCTTTTCTTCACGCTCCTCTGAATGAGGCGGTCATTATTAGAACTCCGGAAGGGTCAAGTCAAAAATCTCCTTATCTGAAACTAAATAAATCCCTATATGGTCTAAGACAATCTCCGAAGAATTGGTATGAAACTCTCACCTCTTGGATTCGATTGCAAGGGTTCCATGAATCAACTAGCAATCCTTGTCTATATCTCAACTCAAAATTGGGTGAAGTTCTATACTTTCACGTTGATGACCTCATTTTGGTAGGAAATTCCAACTCTTTTGTGATCAACTTCATGAAAAGATTTTTGAATTCTTCTTGTCACACTCCGAACACCATCCTTGGGATGCTAATGGAACTGGATGGAGACAGAATTCTCTTAAGTCAACCTAAACATATTGATTGAGGCTTGGAAGAACTAGGACTCTCTGAATGAAAAGACATTAATTCACCTCCAACTCAAAATTTCCATCTTGAACCGGCCTTGGATGAAGATCAGGCGGAATTCTGCCAACTTAAAATCAACTATTGTTCTTCAATTGGACTCTTGAACCATCTTGCACAATACACGCGACCAGACATATCCTTTGCGGTTTCAAGTCTGGCAAGATTCAATGCCAAGCCAGGCCTGTCGCATTGTAGGGAAGTCCGCAAAGTTTGGAAGTATCTCAAGACCACCAAGAATGCCAAGTTAACCCTCAAATATAATCCATCAGAAGATATTATCTCTAGCTACAGCGATGCCACATGGGGTGATGATCTCACGTTTTGCAAGTCTCAAACTGGATACATAGTTCTTCATTATGGGAGTCCAATCCTTTGGAGTTCTTTCAGACAACGCAATATAACTTATTCCTTGACCAAATCAGAACTCAATGCACTCTTTGACTGCTATCTCAAACTTAAATGGATCACGCATCTTGTCGATGAAATCTATTCTTCCTCCTTGACAAGACCAACAATGTTCATTGACAACAAGGGCTTAGATGATAAAATAAAAAAGTTTGGCTCTCACTCCAAATCTCGACATATAGACATTAAAACTAAGGGTCTTTGCAAAGATTTTTCACTCAACAAATTTAATCTCACTCTCATTACCTCTGATAAAATGATAGCAGACGCCCTTACAAAGGCCACCTCCATCAGCGCCCTCAGCAATCTTCTTCACTGTGTCTTCCCTAATCAACATTTGAATAGAAATTCTCCCCTTACCAGTCACAAGGGGTGTTGAAATCCCAGTACTCCTCACTACTGCGCGCGGGTCTCTACGCAGTCATGGCGGGGACCCTGCTTTCAACTCTCAACCCGCGGCCTTACCTTCTTGAGTTTTCTCTCTTTATTTATTTTCTATTTTTCTTTTTCTTTTTCTTCCAATTACTCTTTCTAACATCATAGATGCCTCATGTCAACCTCTTGCCTTCTATTTTCTTCTCCTCTTGATTCGTACTCTTCATTTCTTATTTCTCCTTCTTACTATCTTCATCCTTCTCATAAAATAACTCAATCCAACCTAATCATCCTAACTTCACCAGTCTCTGACTGGTAAGACTTTAATTTCCTCCCATGTCTTGTTCAAACCGCATCTGACCTTATTTTATTCAGTCTCTTTCTTCCTCATAAGATTCTCACTGATAAGATCCTCACTCAACCTCATACTCTCTGTCTCTTAATTCTCTCCATACTCTGAAGCTCTCTCCTTGGTGTTATCAATTGGTCAATGCTGTAGGATCCATTTCATTGTCTATTTCCTTCTCTAGTTTCTCCTTCTCTTTCTCAATCTAACTTCCTTCTTTTCATATTTCTAAATCAGCATTAGCTGGTTCTAAGTTCTAAAGAAATACAGAATTATCGTCATTTTCTCATCACTTCCTTTGCGCAGGTGTTTATGGCAATGAACTTGGCCTTGGTGGTTGACTGAGCCACCATGGTTTGCTTTATTGCTGCCCAGCTGACCGGGTTGCCATGAAGGGTTATAACATAGCCAGACGTTGTGGAAAGAATAAGGGTTATCCCCCTATAACTGTCCCAAGGTTCAGAAGTTAATGGTTCCCCGCGTTTGAAAGGAGATGAGGATGTTCAAAGTTGCACTCAAATGAGAAATAGAAATAAGAGATAAAGAGATAAAGAAAAGTAGAGAGAGAGAGAGAGAAATTGCCAATCCTTCAATCCTAAGAACTTTCCACCTGGATGTGTATCCGGTATGAGTTCCTTTAATCTCCTGGTGAGATGAGTGATCCAATCTGATGATGTGATGTGTTTCTTTCTCCTCTGCATCCATGCATGCCTCTCCTCCAACCCGGAGTTGGGAGTGAGGTTAAGTCCTCCCCCTCAACCCTAACCTAAGTACACGCGCAAATGACAGTATGACAAAGAAACAGAAAACAATCCCAAAACAGAAACCCTAGCCTCCTCTCCCCACCTCCTCCGTACCAAACTCCCTCTGTTGTCCGTACGCCGTTCCATCCATCCGGTTTGTCCTTCTCATGACGCGGTCCTTGCACCGCGCCATACTTGGAGCCCCCACGCCTGTCCGTATCCGTTTGTCCGCTCCCGTCGTGGGTGTTTGGTAATATCCGACATGATCCGCGCGCGCAAGCGCGCGCTTCATCCATTCCTTCATAGCCTGCGGATTGCTTCGCCCCTACGTATCCAAACCGGCGCGCCCGTAAACCTAGTCGAGCGCACTACCTTCCGAATCCAATCTCCGGGGCGGATCGCCCCCCACGCCGCATTTGATGCTGAGCCTGACCCGTCCACCAGGTGCGGAGCCAACAGCGGCTGCTGCTGATCCAGCAGCTGCCGCTGCTGAGCACTCCGCATACCCTAATGCTGAGCCCGCTCGTCTTAATTCTGAGCGCGCAGCCGCGACGCAGTTCCCAATCCCTGTCTATAAATTGACACCACAACGTGGACTTTTGCTTGCGGCTGTCCATCCCATAGTCTGCATCGGCCCAGCCTTGGAGGACTTTGTTAGGGTTGGGGTGGCATTGGAGATGAGGTGCCTTGGAGGTAGCAAAGCAGGTTTTTCACAAGATTCCAGTTGGCCTGTGTTGGTTTGTTGGCTACTCTGGAGAGAATGCTGACCATGAAGGCAATGTCAGTCCAAGTGTTGATGGACAGGTGTATGAGCATCCCAATTGTCTTTTGCATGGTCTTGAAGTCAAACTTGGGGGAGTTGCTGGCCATTTGGTGGTGCATGTTGAGGGGGGATGGCGCCTTCACCGGGTTGGATGTTGTCATGTGGAACTCACAAAGGAGCTTTTTGGTGAAGTCACTCTTGTGCAGAAGGAGGGAACCATCCTGCTTCCATTCCAGGGTATAGCCCAGATACTGAGGGGGCCTTTCTTGGGTTTTGATGGAGTAGTGCTCCTTCAGCTTGTTTGGGAGCTCCAGTAGGTCTCCTCGCTTGCTTCCAATCAGTAGTCCATGGTCAACGTGTATGTGGAGGAGGATCGACCGGTCAGCATTGACAAAGATTGACTCATCCCCTGAAAAAAGGGGAAAGGCCAAGCTTCTTTAGTGTGGCAGTGAAGTTGGCCGGCCAGCAGAGTGGGGCCTGCTTTGTGTCATAGAGGGACTTGTTGAGTTTCCACACCCAGTCCTCCTTGCCAGAAACTTTGAACCCTACCGATTGGGAGACGTACACATTGGCGTCAATGTCCCTGTACAGGAAGGTGGTTTTCACAAGTCCCTGCTCAAAGCACAGAGGGGTGTTATATTACATAATTACCATGAGAAGTTCATTGACTGGTATGTTCCACCCACATCACAGAATGCTGGGATAAGTACACCTCTTCCTGGGTGATCAGCCAAATAGCTATAAATCAACAGCTCCTTACTCAACAGGGCACTTAACTCAATTTGTAAGAGAATCACTCATATAAAGAGTCTGAGGTTGTGGGTTTGAATCCCACAGTTTTCATTTTTTTCATATGACTTCTGACATATAGGCAGGAGGAAGTGAAACCAGTCTCAACCAGATCCAAACAAACAAGCAAATACACCTACACAAGGCTATACAGCAGTATACAGGGCTACCCAGCAATACATTCAGGAAGCCAGAACCATTTAGTTTCAAACAATCCGAGCACCACACACAAACCTTTTTATTCAGAAGCATGTGATACCCAACAACCCACCAGTAAAAGTACCACAGGGCTACTCAGCAATACATGGAGGAAGGACAGTAAGTACCAAATAAGCAACCAGAACCACTAGACCAACCTTATCAGCACCTCACAGCAATTTATGCAATGCTGTGCAGGCATGAAAACCCTGTGCAATCTTTTCCCAACCAGCATAATTGCCTCATTTACATGCAGTTTCATTTTTCCAACCAGCAGAATTGCCTCAGTTTCATGAATTGTCTTTTTCCAACCAGATAAAATTTCTCATGTACCTGTATCCCACTTTAAGAGGGTAACACCCAGGGCACCCTTGGGGGCAGCCCTGAGTATTCCCTGAGGACCAGATTTTCTATTTAAGGAGGGCCTATCTTCCCCATCCAGGTTGCATCATCATGCCATCTGGCCTACCAGAACTCACCTACCTCAATCCAACCCATCCATCTGTGGTACCTACCCAGATAAATAGTATTGGTGAACCAATTATAAAGAAACAGGAAATCAGAAACCAAGTTATAACCCATCTTTAACCAATTAAAACCACCCACCAGGTGCTTGAATAAGGGTTCTTCTGTGACCTAAATATTCAGTACCAAATTAAAGAAAAACCACCCACTTTAATTAATAAATAACCCTTAAAAAGAAAGAGATCACAACAAAAAGAAACTACCAACCTTTCCCCAACCCAGCCCACTGTGGGTAAACCCATCCTTGGGTCCTCTCCTGAACCATCCCTTTGATAAAAACTGGAACCCTTTAATATTGGGATATTGTTTAAGATCAAAAATATCTGATCAATAATTAACCAATAATCCAATACATCTGGTCTATTCTTTGAAAAACCCTAACAATAAAAATTAATAACTAATACAGGTCTGATCTGAGACCTATTTTAAGTCTCAAAGAAACCAGCCATTAATTTAAATAAATTATTGTGCACACTTTCTATATTACTAGAAGGGCAGGTAATTCAAAACCACTCTTAGTCTTACTAATACTCTAAACAAGAAGAAGTAATAAAAAATTCCCCTTCAAGGACTGCCAGAAAGCTATTTGCTACTTTATTAATATAATCCCACAGGAGTCTCTAAAACGGTTGGCGGGCTTGAGGGTGGTTGTGGTATGTAAAAGGGTTAGGGATGGCCGGCCCACGTGGCGTGCTGGGCAGATATGGACAACGCAGGGGGATCTGAGTAGGGGGCGGCAGAGGACTGCATCATGACAAAGAAAAACTGGGTGTGTGTAACAGTAGGCGGGCTTGAGGGTGTTTGCAGCATGGGAAAGGGTCAGGGTTAGGCTAGGGTTCTGGTTTTTAGGTTTTCTTTTCTATTTGTTGTTGGGCTGTCATTGCGCTTGTACTTAGGTTAGGGTTGAGAGGGTGGGCATCAAGTCTGCCCTCTCAACCCCAGCTTGGAGATCCCATATATAATATGATTGGATCACATCTTATGGTGTGGAAAGGGAAGGAAAGTAAGGAAATTCCTCTCTCTCTCTCTCTCTCTCTCTCTCTCTCTCTCTCTCTCTAAACAGGTTCATCCTTATCCTTACAGAAGCTAGGGCCATTGATTCCGGACCTTAGGCACAACGTGAGGAGTCCACCCCTCTTGTTTCCACAGCGGGCTGGTTTTTTTTTTTCCTCATCTTTTTTTCACATTTCCTGATCATTCCTGATGTTACTGTTTGTTGTTTTCATTACTAATTTTCCTCATCCATCTTTCACTTTTCAAAAAAAAAATTCTGCTTTCATTTGTTTTATCACTTGCAAGTAGCCTACAGGGACCCATGGCCCATAAAAAGAGGGGCTCTCCCCTACATTTTCTGAATCATCCATGGGAGTGTGTGTGTATTCCACCCCAGTTATCATTAGAATTTGATCCTCATCCTTATCCTGGTTATATCTATGATTCCCCCCTGATCCATTGACCCTTTGAATCTTCCCCCCCCCCCCCGTGGCCTGATCCTTATCACCAACCATAGCCTTGCTGGTTGAAGAGAATTCTGTCTGTGGAATTCTTGAGTGTGTTACACCACTCTTTGATCCCTTTTTTTTCAGAATACTGTTGTTGAACATCCTTTGATTATCTTACCGGAGCAAGTAAAGTTTGACTGAAGAGGTTGTATTAAGCTTAAAATCTGGAGTGTTATACCTCCTTTCATTTTGTCAAAGTTGCATTTTGCCAGCCTATTCTTGAGTTACTTAAGAAATTTTGAGGTTACCCCTGTTCAAACCATTTACCTTTTGCTTCTTGAGCTTCTTAAAACATTGTGCTTCGTCTTGTACAGCCACCCTCAGTTATCTGGTACCCTTCAAGCGCATGATTGCAGAGAGTTGGGCAGGTTCATTGAGAACCTGGAGGTTGGTTGGGATTGAGTTGATCATCCCCAATATTCTGCTGACAACCAGAGTTATTAGCTTGTGGGTGTTTTTTACATACAACATCTTTTTTATTTTGAACTCTAAACAAACTTTGAATTCTTTTGTTCAAGTCTTTCACACATAATCTTGCCTCAGATAGTGTTGTTCCTTTGCTAACAATTATTATCAACTTTATCCTCTACTCTTTCATTCCTCATTTAAAAAGTTCTGGACCTTGATTCCGGTTACACTTAAATAAATTGGAACACTCAGGAGGGCAGCCTAAACAGCACCTTTCCCCTCCATACAACTGCCTGTGGCCTAGCACCGTTTGGAGTCTTACACCACTCAATCTCTTCCCTCTTCTCCATTTCCTCCATTTCCTTCTTCCTGTCCCATTCCATTTTTTCTTTCTGTTTCACCTTGTTCTTCCCTTGCCTCCAGGGCTATTGCCTCAAATATTTCCTAACCTTGCACCTTGTGCTGAGCCTTGGGATTCATCTGGCTTGCTTGGAATTTGGCTTGTGGCCCAAAATACAGTGGTGGTTGTGGTGGCTTATTGGTGGTATACCTTTGGAACCTTGGAAATACTACAAAAAGCAATGGTTGCATTGCATTATTTCTCATCTTTCCTTTTAATTCATTCAAAATCCTTACTCCCCTATGTTCTGTACTCCCAAGAATTTGATCTCTGGCACTGAAGGAATATGATAATTTACTCAAGGGGCAGATCTTCAACTTCAAATTTCACTTGTGGAGGCCACTGGGGTATTGACCACCGGTTTGCTATTTAATGGAAACATACAGGCCACTTTTCAAAGACAAAACTTCTTGCACTTGCCTGGGAGACCCCAAATGGCAGTACTAGGGACACATCTCTCATTTTAGCAAATTCAGTTTTTGCAAAAACAAGGTGATAATGATGAAATATTTAAATTAAAATTCATATTTTAAGGCAATGAAGTACAGTATTAACTAAAGGGTATACAGTAGGTAAAACACCTGTTGAGATTGATGCAAAAATCATCTGAATGCTGTGGAAATTGATTGTGTTTTTTGGTAAATTCCCCCCAACAATATTAAATTCTCTGCAAAAATTCTGCTCCAAGTTCTGGAAAGCCCACTAGCCCTTGAGTCACACTCCTGTACCTCTGCAATTACTAATCAAATTCTGCTTCTGAACCCAAGCTGGAAACCACTTGTTATAATTATGGCCAGCAATTAGCTTAGGCAAATGAGCAGTATTTAAAGCAAAAGAAATGCTGGAAACCTTGTGTCAATAATTGCTTGATGGGCTCTCACAAATGGGGCAACACGTTGGATTATATTGTTGATGAATTCAATTGGATGATGAATGGATGATGGAAAAAGCAGGGCGCACAGCTCCTTAAGTACAAAAGATTGGCCTCTTGTGAGCCCATGATACAACAAGCAAAAAGGCAAATTTACCTCCCCAAAAGAGCTCTAAACGCTCTACAGGCCTTGTTAATTGGTTTGAGCTACATCAGCCCACATGGCATCAGTCCCTGTACCCTTACAACCAGCCTATTCCAGTTGTTTCTGGTGTTTCCACCTCAATGGGGCTGAACCAGCCCCTGTGCTGTCCAATCCCTGGCTGGTTTTTGGTTACAACCAGCCCTGTTACTTATCTTAGCACTTTTACAGCCCTGGCCCCTCATATGTGCCAGGTGGGACCCAGGGCTCACCTGATTCTGAACAAAATCTCACCTGGGGGGGGTGTAACCGGCGGACATGCCACCCCCCCCTCTTTCTCTCAAATCCCTGGAGGGGGCAGTCAAATCCCCCTACCAGGGGCCCTGGGGGTTGATACCCCCAGGGCATTGCTACAGTAAGTGGGCTGGGGGGTGGTCAGGTCCCATCCAGCCCATCGCTCCTCCCACTTGGTAAAGGGGGGGGAGAGCGCCCCTTTGATGGTGGGGGGGTGGTCAATTCCCCCCCACCGCCGGTTGCCTTGATGCCACCAGCCTGGCCACCTCTTTTGGTGGGGGGGTGATCAAGTCCCCCTCACCATGACTGGTTTACCCTTGCAACTGGTTGCTGGCTGGTTACAACTAGCCAGCCCTCCCCCTCCCCCTCGCAATGGTGAGTGAGGGGAGGGGGAGGAGCCGGGGCCACCAGCCCTGCGGCAGCCGCAACAAAGGCCCTGTGTGGGCCGTCGGGCCCCATAGACAGGCCAAAGGCAAAAACAGCAGCCCTGAGCGGGCCCCAACGCGGGCAGCAGCCCCAACCAGGCTGCGACAAGGGCAGCAACCCCAATGGGCCTCCCCAAGTCCAAAAACTAAGTAAAACATACTTTGGCGGGCCAGCCTGTCTGGCCAAGTATGTCCAAAATAAACCTTGGGCCCAATTAAGCCCATACAAGCCCATCTGGCTGTAATTGGCCATATCCCCCACCGGCCCGTTAGGGCCTGTGTACCAATGAGCCTGTTTCACGTGTTTTGAGGCCAGTTTCCCCAAATCAGTGACATCCACACAGGCCTGTATGGTCCGTGTGAGTGTCCAATGGGCCGGAGAGGCCCATATGTACATACCATTTGGATTACACTTATACGTAGAACACGCGTAAGTGCATACATATTTTAACACCACTACAGCCAACTCGCAACAAAATAATAGTAAATAAACAAGTTGGACTCCCCAACAAGCTCCACACTTGAACTATTTCCCTAGATAGACGTCCGAGAAGTCTTGCTGGTTATTACACTCCAAATTAACAGAAGAAAAAGAATTAAGCTATTATTTGCCACAAAAATATCTGATAATGATGATGTGATCTCCAATAATGGTAAAATTCAATGATGATGAAAACCTGTCCCCCCCTCTCTTCATACAACAAAAGAAAAGATTCCTTATATATACAACAAATAAAAAAAGAATGCAAACTGATAAAGAAAGACTCCTTTTTCCACTACCTATGTGCAATCCACACTGATCCTCCTCACTAATAGTCTGATCCTTACCAAATCCAATGATCCTGTTGCCAATTCCCCCTAACAGTTGAGTGGCGCCAATGCATAACTTACAACAGATACCTGTTGATCTTTGCAAGAATTATTGGCCCACAAGCTTAGTCAAAGAGCAGTACTTAAATAAAAAGAAATGCTGAGACAATAATGTATTATGATTGTTCCTAAATATGAGGCAGAGGCAATGGAACAGTGGTAAATTTGAATGAATTGGTGAATGAATTGGTGAATGAATTGGTGAATGAATTGGTGAATGAATTGGTTAATTAATTGATGGAAAAAAGCAGGGAGAAGAGCTCCTTATATACAAAAGATTGTGCTCATGTGGAGCTCATGTAATGACAAGCAAAAGGCTAAAATTCCGCCCTAAATGGATTCTACAGGCTCTACAAGCCTTGCTACTTGGTTTGGGCTTACTCAGCCCACTTGGCATTAGTCCCTGAACCCTTATGACCAGCCTGTACCTGTTGAGTTTGGTGTTCCCACCCTTACTGGGCTGAACCAGCCCTTGTTGCTGTTCAGAACCTGGCTGGTTGTCTATGAAAATCAGCCCTGTTACCCTTTTACAATTCCCTCTTGACCGTATTGGTCCTTATTACCAACTCACATGGGTGGTTGCCTCCTGCAACCAGCCTCTGGCCCTCATATTGGCCAGGGTGGACCCAGAAACACTCTGGGTCTAGTCAAACTTACATAAGGGGAGGTGTAACCAGCTGAAATGTGTGTCCCCCCCTCTCTCTCTCTCAATCCCTGCAGGAAGTGGTCAAATCCCCCCCCCAGGGAGCCCTGGAGGTTGATACCCCCCAGAGCAATGCAAACAATGAGTGGGCTGGGCGTTGGTCAAGCCCACCCAGCCCCAGGTCACCTCCCCCTTGGTAACAGGGGAGGGGGAGGAGGCCCCTGCAACTTGTTGTCAATACGCTTAAGGTGGGTGGGTCGTCAAATCCCACCCCACTGTCACACGACCACCCCACGTACTATAAGGCAATTCTTAGATGATTGTGAGCGCAGAGGAATGCTGAGTGCAAGGGCAAGTGCAAATAGCAAGACTCAGTTGCAAAGTGCCAACTTAGTGATGCCACTTGACAAACGGCAAGAGGAATGGAGTGTGTTCCGAGGAGGGAAACTCAACCCAAGTCCGATGTGATAACTGGGTTGTAGCAAAATGCAAGAACGTATGAAATTAACTAACTGAGGAGAAAATCATCAGGCAAGGGGGTAGCCCTTATAAGGTAATCCAAAGTGACTAGATACAACCTGATGGGGAGCCAACTACAGTTGAAGGCGGTGAGGCAAATGAGTGACAGGAACAGGATAGGAAATAGAGCAATAGTACAATCATATCCAAGGTCATGGCGTAAGTGCAAGACAATAGAATCTGAGTGTACAAATGTATGATGAATTGAGACAGGAGCGAATGACTTTGAAGGTAATACAAGTGAGAAGTAATAGCGTATGCAGGGTAGGGACTAGTCCAATTGCGAACTGTACAGTAATGATGGCTTAATTAGACATAGATGCAAACTAACAAAAAGTGCGTGACCGGAGATGGAATTCCAAGGCTGTTGATGGGCCAGGGAAGGATATTGGATCTTGTAATGGATGGCCGACCAGTATGGAGTTAACTGCAAAGTTTGCAAGTAAATACTGAGTTTGTCGCCAAGATTGGAAGGTCAATGCGAGCCAGAGGAAGTAAGCGGATCAAACCATTGATGTTGTGCTTTATTTGTGTCACGCTTATAGACTGAGGTAGATGGTACTGAGGAGAGTATATGTCAAAGTTATGAAGACAATAATCCCTAAGTGCAAGGTGTGACAGTTGCCTGGGTATAAATACGTGAGCTCCTGCAAGCGTTCAGATAAATTTTCCCATTGATTTCAAGTTGTTGATAATACTGTATATCCTTTATTATTATTTACTTCATTACTTTTTAGACTTATAAGTTAGATAAAACATTGTCATTGTCATCCCGCCTTTGCAAAAATTGTATTTGGCCAAACAAGCAATGTATTCCTAGTACTGCCGTCAGAGGTCTTTGAGGCAAGTGAGAGCAGTGTCATCTTTGCAAGGTTGCTTGTACCTTTCTCATAAATAGCAAGTTGTCTTTCGATGCTCCCATGGAGTCATCAAGAGAGATGCAGAGTCGTAGGTCTGCTCCAAGGTTTAATTACAAGATACCACCATTGCCGGAGATCAAATTCCTGGGTACTCGAGTTCCTGGTGAGTACTAATTGGGACTGACTATTAATAATAAAGTTAGGGACTCAATTTGACTCGTCTTGCTAGTGTTGCCCCATTTCTGGAGGTATACCACAAACTCACCACCGCTACAAACACCTTATTGGGGACCACCGACTGAATTTCCGGGAGTCCAGATGAATACCAAGGTGCAAGATGAAGTGCCAGGGGGGGAACCGGTTTGGTTCATAGCCAAGGAAGTGAGGGAGGAAGGAATGAATGAAATGGAAAGGGAATTGGGAAATGGAGAAGATAGAGACGGAAGTGGAGGAAGAGAGGGAACGGAATGAGAATAGGGGGCTGTAACGGAAGGAATGGGAGAAGGGAATGGAGGAGATGGAAGGGATGGAATGGATGGAATGGAGGGCCAAGGCAAAGCAAACCTGTTGCAAGTTGAAGTGCTGATCAAGACTGATGCAAGGCAATTGTTGGGCAATGAGGGGAATGTTTGTTGGGAGACCAAAGGAAGAGAGCATACAAGGAGCTTTTGGAGGAAGGTGGATGGAATGCTTGGCCAAAGAGATCTCGAATTGCAAAGTGCAAGGAGATATTTGAGAGGCACATTGTAACGGAGGTTCTGGCTCTTCAAAAAATGTTGTCATTGTTAAATGATGAAGACCTGGATTCCTTTTGATCCATGGTTGCGGAGTTGACCGCTAATTGGGAAGATGCGGAGAAAGAAATGAAGGAGACTTTGTAAATCTTATTATTTTTTTTTTTGTATAAGGAATGGGAATTTTATTTGGTAAGAATGAGAGGAGGATGAGAAGAAGGAATAATGCGATGGGATGGAGGGTTTGATTGATGGAATGGTGATGTGGAATGGAATGGGATTGGATGAGATGGAATGTGGGGTGGAATGGGATTGGATGGGATGGAATATGGAATGGAATGGGATTGGATGGGATGGAATCATGATTGTTGAGGTTTACAAGGGTAGCTTGCATGGCAACGTTGAATCAGATTGGGAGAATTGCAAAGGTGATGGGCTCTTTCCCACAAGGTGCAATCTTTGTTGGACTGGAAGCCAGACCATTCAACGAGGTATTGAATTTTTCCTTTGCATAACCTGGAATCCAGTGTTAAAATGCAGATGCACTCAGGTAATGTGCATAGGAGTGTGTAACCCAAATGTTATGCAAAAATGGGCCTTCACAGCCCATTGGACATCACGTGGGCCACATGGGCCTATGTGGGTGTTATTGGTTTTGGGCATTTGGGCGCCAAAACACGTTTTTATGGTTTTTTGGGACACGGGCCCTCACGGGCCCACCAGGGTGGATGAGCCACCCAAGCCAGATGGGCTTATTTGGGCATAAAAGGGCCCAAGCTTTATTATGGACATACTTGGCCAGACAGGCGGGCCCGCCAAAGTATGTAATTCTCACAATTTGGGCTTGGGGCGACCCATCGGGGCCGCCGCCCCTGTTGCCGCCCGCTAGGGGCCACCGCCCGTGTTGCGACCCGCAAGGCGGCCCGTTTGGGGCCGCTTTTGTTCCTTGGTATGGCCCACGTGGGGCTTTTGTGCGGCCAAGGGATGCCGGGCGGGCCCGGCTGGTTGCGCTTGGCAACCAGTTCCACGGAGCCGGGGCTTGCTCCCCCTCCCCTTGCTTGCCGTTGCAAGGGGGATGGGGGCAAGCTGGCTGGGTTGAACCAGCCAGCAACAGACTGCTACAGTGCGGTTGGTCAGGGCAGCGGGGACCTGACCACCCCCTTGCCCAAGGAGGTGGCGGCGCCGGCCGCAAGGGTAGCAACCGGCAGGTGGGGGGGAATTCATCACCCCCCCCCCACCATCAATTGGTTGAGGCAACCAAGCAGGACAGGGCGCTCTCCCCCCCCCCCTTTACCAAGGGGGAGGAGCAATGGGCCTGGGGTGACCTGATCACCTCCCAGGCCAACCTACTTGAAAAAGCACTGGGGTTATCAACCCCCAGGGCCCCTGGTGAGGGGATTTGGCCGCCCCCACCAGGGATTTGAGAGAAAGAGGGGGGGACAGCATGTCCACTGGTCACACCCCCCCATGTGAGTCTGAGACCGGACCCAGGTGTGCCCTGGATCCCACCTGGCCCATTTGAGGGGCCAGGGGCTGGCTGCATGAGGCAACCAGCCCGTAAAAAAGGCAATGAGTTTATCATGGCTGGTTGTAAAGGACAACCAGCCAAGGGCATTGAACAGTTAAGGGGCTGGTTCAGCCCCATTGAGGTGGAAACACCAGAAATAACCAGAATAGGCTGGTTGTAAGGGTACAGGGACTGATGCCATGTGGACTGATGTAGTCCAAACCAAGTAAAAAGGCCAGTAGAGCCTGTAGAGCGCTTTTGGGGCAAAAAATTTTCCTTTTAGCTTGTTGTATCATGGGCTCACAAGAGGCCAATCTTTTGTACTTAAGGATCTCTTCTCCCTGCTGTTTTCCATCCATTCATTCATCATTCCAATCAAATTCATCCAAGATATTGCCCCATTGTGAGAGCCCCATTAGACAATATTGACACCCAGTGTCCAGCTTTTCTTTTGCTTTAAATACTGCTCATTTTCCTAAGCTAATTGCTGGCCATAATTCTAATACATTATCAGTACCATCATCATTATTATTAACAAGCAAGATAGACCCTTATACCTACTTTGGACAACCTCAAGGACCTCAAGTTTTCCAAGAAGATGTCTTATATCCCAGAGTCCATCTCCCCAAAGATAGTTTTGAATAGTCAGAACTATAATGCTTGGGCTGTCCTTATGGAAATTGAGTTGGATAACATCTGTTGTGGGGATATTATGAAAGGAGATGATACTTTGATCAGTTCAGAGGTGGAGAAGAAGGCCTATCATCTTATTATTAGACACTTGGATGAGCATCATGTAACATGGGTTGCTGATACTCTGTTGGAGGAACAGAAGAGGAAGGGGAGTGTTTTATGGAAAATGCTCAAGTCAAAGTATGCTGGTGACTCTGTTCATCAAAAGGGGATTGCTTTCAATAGATTGTTTAAGTTGAAATTTGGCAACTGTAAACAATTTGTGGGGGAAGCTAGATCTAGTATTGCTAAGTTCAAGTCATCTGGGCTGAACATGGATCCTGAGTGTTTGTCACTCTTAATTCTTCAAAAGCTGCCAAAAGAATATGAGTCCTTGGTCAGGATCATATCTCATTTGGATCCCCTTCCAGTAGAAGAGGATTTGCTTAGAAAGATTTAAAGGATGATCTTAAATTCAAGATGAAGGAGAGCACAGGAACTGCTCTGGTGGGCAAGACAGGAAAATCTGGGAAGAAGGCAAAGGCCAAAAAGGATTTATCAAAGGTCTTGTGTTATAATTGTCAGAAGAAGGGGCACTATGCAAAGGATTACAAGGAGGCCAAGAAGAGGAAGAAATCCGAGGAAGGTGAAAAGGAAGACAAAGAGGTCAACCTTGCCATGGAAAATTTTGCTATGGTGGCAATGGATGTTTCAATGGAACAAGCTGTTGTGGAACAAGTCCCCAACAAGAAGGCTAAAATCAAAGAGGATCAAGAAATGGACTTGATTGATTATGAAGTATGTAATCTTAACCTTTAAAATGAGAACTTATCAGTGGCTGATAATTCTTCATTCCTTACAGGAGGATTGTTGAAGGAGGATGTTCTTGTTTTGATTGATTCTGGTAGTACAGACCACATGTTTTTTGAGCCAAATTTGTTTTCAAATCTTAGAGCTTTTGAAGGTGTTGTAAATATTGGCCAAAAAGGAAGTAAAATCCAGATTAAGGGGATTGGAAAATTTATTCTTGCAAATCATATAATCTGTGATTTATGAATTAGTATCAAGCCAGCAAACTAAAAGAAAGCAGCACTTGAGATATACGTCCGACACAAGAATGATGGAAACAGCCAATGATAAATACCAACACAATGGATAGACGTCCTTGACTATTTTAGCAAGACTGACGGAGAAGAGAACATGGTGGCCTGGGTTTCAGGAGATTGAGAGGATTTGAAGTCTGGGAGCTAAACACAATACATGATTACAATTGAGACATAGACAGAGTTTAACAATAGCCAGACCAATCTCACCAGTTAAAGACAGAGTATTGAGTTGAGGTGGAAGACTGAGAGTTGGCGGATCTTGAAATATTATCAAGGCCAAGTACGAGGATCTGTAAACCAATTGTGAATGAGTATGAGACGAGTGATTGATGTTAGTTTGTGGAGAGAGATTGAGGTTTTATTTCGAGATGAGGATGAATGATGAGATTGAGGTTTATTTATAGGAAGAGGTTGACTGAGATTGAGATTGAAAATAGAATGGAACCCGAGAGAGTAAGAGAAGAAAAAGATGAGGAGGAACAAGAATGAAAAGAAGTGACAATGTGAAAAGAAATAGCATGAACAGGAAAGAAATAGAGTGAACGACGTGACAGTGTGAAAGTTCAGATACAGCTGTAGTCCAGTAACTGTTCACACAACAAGACAGACATAGCCCACGCTGTGACAATAGAGTAAAAGTGACATCTGAGGTTGTTTCCGCTTCTGAATGGTGTGACATTAGTCAGAAGTCTGACACCTCTGACTCAACAAATCGCATGGTTTTCAAAATAATTTTTGAGAAAGTGTTCTATGTACCAGATTTGCCTTGTAACCTTGTGTCTCTTGGAGTGCTCTGGAAAAAGGGTTTCCAGATTTGTTATCTTAAAGAAGATAGGTTTGTTATTGCTTGGAATGGGAGAACTATCCTGAGTGGACAAGTTCGGAATAAGTTGCTCTGTGCTGACTTGTTCAAGATTTCAGCTCTGCGCACTGTTGCTCACAATAAAAGTGGCCATAAGGTAAAGGACAGCAACTGTGAGAGTTGTACCTTAGGGGCCAAGACCAGGAATGTGTTCTCAAAGAGTAGAGACCACACAGAAGTTCCTAGAGAGGAATTCTCCATTGATTTGGCAGGGCCATTTTCACCAGTTTCTCTTGGAGGGGCAAGATACTTCATCAATTTGGTTGATACAGCAACTAATTTTGTTTGGGTAAAACCAATAAGATCAAAGGATCAAACCACAGAGGAGGTTTCAGTAATCTTCAAAGTCTGGAAAAAGAATGATTTGATGAGGGAGATCAATAGGGTTATTACTGATGGAGTGGGTGAGTTTGTGAGTAAAGATTTTGAGAAACTATTGAATGATTATGGTATCACTCATATAGTTACTACTGCTAGTACTCCACAAAACAATGGAATAGTTGAGAGGATTGATAGGACTTTATTGGACAAAGTCAGAACTATTATGGCTCAATCTGGTCTACCAAAGTTTTTATGGGCTGAGTTGGTGTGCACAGTGTGTTGGTGTGGTGCTCTTTTATGGACGCGAGTCGGGAAAGGGCTGCGGGCGGCGCTCTCAGCAATGGGCAGGGCCTTGCCGCAGCTAGCCGCTCTGTGGGCTCAGCAGCAGTCAGTTAGACCCAGCAGCGGTTGGGTTGGGCTCAGCACCTGGAGACGGGAGACGACGGATTGCGCGGACCAGAAAGCTTGCCCAGATCAGAAGGCTTGCGCGGATTTGAAAGCTTGCGCAGATTGGAAAGCTTGCACGGATCGGAAGGCTTGCCTGGATCGGAAAGCTTGCACGGATCGGACGGCTTGCGCGGACCAGGCGGACCGCGCATTGCAAGACGCGCGGATTGGGTCACGGGGGTACGCCCCGGATACCTGGAATGGGTTGTTGGGAGGATGCGCGCGGGCGGGAAAGCGGGGCATACATTGATATTGAGGGGCATGGGTTATGGGGAAAGGGATGTAGGGGTAGGATTGGGCTAGGGTTCTGTGCTTGGGGGTTGTATTTCATCATTCTTGCTTACTTGTGGTTGTATTTAGGTTAGGGTTGAGAGGGAGGACTTAAATACTTTGCTCTCAACTCCGGGTTGTAGGGGGAGGGAGGGGGGAATCACTTCACTTTACTTCACTTCACTTCAGGGACTGGACTGCACTTTAGTTTATCACTTTTTATGGCATTGGATTGGATTGGATTGGATTAGGAAGTAATTTCATCATATCATCACTCTCTCTTCTTAAAACTCATTGCGCCCAATCATCTTACAGACGCTAGACCAATCACTTCCGGAACTCAGGACAACTTGCAAAGGTAACCCTTCTTAATTTTCCACATCGGTTGCACAATATTGTAAGTGTTAATGGGAAGTGTCCTCATTATCAGTTTTGGAAGTTGTACCCCAAAACATCACACCTTAGAACAATTGGTTGCTTGGTTTATTATAGTGTCCACCATAATGAGATGTTTGGAAAGTTAGATCCTAGAGCCAGAACAGGGGCACTTGTGGGCTATGACTTAATAAGTAAGTCATACAGGATTTATTGTCCAGGGAAAAGAAAGGTTATCCATAGTAGGGATGTAAAATTTGAAGAAAGTACCTTTCCACTCAAAAGGAGTGAACCTAGTGCTGTTCAGGAATCACAGCAGGAAATAGCATTGGAGCCTATTTCCCCAGCAGAGGCTGGAGAGAATATCATTAGTGATGATATTGAGGTGGCAGACGTGCCACAGGAGGGTTCAGTACCCACCTCAGGGGAGTCTGTGGAATCAGAACCTGATGAGCCTCCACCTCCAGTTAGAAGGAGTGGCAGGATGAGAATGCCTTTTGATAGGTATGGGGAATGGAATTCCCATTATGCTTCTGGGGAATATGAGGAAGATACACTTCAGGAACGGTGTATGCTTAATGAGATTCTACAGTTAAGTTCAGAAATGTGTAATAGAGTTAACCCAAATAGCTTTGGCCAAGCTATGAATTCTAATGAGAGAGCCAATTGGAAGACAGCTATTTTTGAGGAATTTGATTCTCTAGAGAATAATAGTGTGTTTGAACTGGTTAAGCAGGATTCAGTTCCAAAAGGAAAGACCATTGTTGGGTCTAGATTAGTTTTAACCAAGAAGTTTGATACTAATGGACTTTTGAAGAGGTTCAAGGCTAGATGTGTTGCACAGGGCTTCAAACAGAGAGAGGGTATTGATTACCAGGAGACTTTCTCACCAACTGGAAGGCTGTCCACCTTCAGGTACATCATTGCTTTGGAAGTGGAGTTGGGTGAAGAGATCAGACAGGATGATTTTGTGACTGCATACTTGAATGCAACACTTGGAGAGGAAGAGACTGTTTATATGTCAATTCCTGATGGTTTCAAGGAATGGATGGTCAAGACCAAGCCAGAAACTATGAAGAAAATCTGTGTGAGAAGTTTCCTCTCAGCAGATAAAGGGGAGTATGTCCTCAAGCTTTGTAGATCCGTGTATGGATTGAAGCAAGCAGCTAGGTCATGGTATAATACTATAAGGATGAAACTGATAGAGATTGGTTTCAAAACAAGTTTGGCTGACCCTTGTCTCTTTGTGAGAAAGGATGCAATTTTGTTTGTATGGTTTGATGACATTATCATTATTGGGAATGGTAAGGAGAGAGTCATGGAGACACTCAAAAAGGAGTTCAAGATAAAAGATCTTGTTCTGGCACAGCAGGTGCTGGGAATGAAATTTAGTAAGAGCAAGAATGGGATCAGGTTGGATCAGAACCATTATGTGTCCGCTCTACTTAAGCAGTATGGCTTAGAAGATGCAAAGGAATTTGGTACTCCAATGCAGTCTAAAATTTGGTTTGAAAAGTCTACAGATGAAGAGCATCTAGAGTTTGTTCAATCTGGGAATGATTATAGATCAGCTATTGGATCTTTGAATTATTTGGGGAAGTGTAAAAGACCAGATATTACTTATGCAATTGGTATTTTGTCACAACACTTAGAGAAACCATGCATGAGGCATTGGTCAGCGTTTAAGAGAGTTATGAGGTATCTTAAAGGAACAAGCAGTCTGGGACTGCAGTTTTTAAAGTCATCAAACGTTTACTTGGTTGGTTATTCTGATGCAAGTTGGGCAGATGGTAACACTAGGGAATCAACAAGTGGTTTTGTATTCTTCTTAGGAAAGGATCTAGTGTCTTGGATGTCTAAAAAGGTGTCAGCAATAAGTCTTTTTTCAACAGAAGCTGAGTAAAGAGCGTACTTGTCAGCTTCACAGGAAGAAAAATTGTTGAGAAAGGTCTTAGAGGATACTCATAAACCACAAGGGTTTGCGTTGTTGTATTCTGATAACCAGAGTGCCATTGCGTTGGCAGAAAATCAAGTTTTCCATTCTAGAACAAAACATATTGATGTTCATTATAACTATATACGGGATGCAGTTAAATGCAAAGAGATATTGTTATGGTACATGCCTACTGGGGCAATGATTGCGGATATCTTAACTAAGGCGTTAGATAGGAACAAACATTAAGGTTTTGTGTCTAGTATGCGTATGGCATCCCGTTTGGATTAAGGGGGTGTGTTAAAATGCGGATGCACTCAGGTCATGTGCATACGAGTGTGTAATCCAAAAGGGATGCAAAAATGGGCCTTCACGGCCCCTTGGACATCACGTGGGCCACATGGGCCTATGTGGGTGTTATTGGTTTTGGGCATTTGGGCGCCAAAACACGTTTTTATGGTCTTTTGGGACACAGGCCCTCACAGGCCCGCCAGGGTGGATGGGCCACCCAAGCCAGATGGGCTTATTTGGGCATAAAAGGGCCCAAGCTTTATTATGGACATACTTGGCCAGACGGGCTGGCCAGCCAAAGTATGTAATTCTCACAATTTGGGCTTGGGGCGGCCCATTGGGGCCGCTGCCCCTGTTACGGCCTGCTAGGGGCCGCCGCCTGTGTTGCGGCCCGCTCTGGGCTGCTGCCCGCATTGCAGCCTGTTTGGGGCCCCCTGTGTTCCTTGGTACGGCCCACCCGGGGCTGTTGTGCGGCAAAGGGATCCTGCGCAGGCCCGGCTGGTTTTGCTTGGCAACCGGCGCCACGACGCCGGGGCTTGCGGCCCCGGCTCGCTCCCCCTCCCCTTGCTTGCCGTTGCGAGGGGGATGGGGGCGAGCTGGCTGGGTTGAACCAGCCAGCGACCGACCGCTACAGTGCGGTCGGTCAGGGCAGGGCGCACCTGACCACCCCCTTGCCCAAGAAGGTGGCGGCGCTGGCCGCAAGGGTAGTAACCGGCAGGTGGGGGGAATTCATCATCCCCCCACCATCAATTGGTTGAGGCAACCAAGCAGGACGGGGGCGCTCTCCCCCCCCCCCCTTTACCAAGGGGGAGGAGCAATGGGCCTGGGGTGACCTGATCACCTCCCAGGCCAACCTACTTGACAAGGCCCTGGGGGTATTGACCCCCAGGGCCCCTGGTGAGGGGATTTGGCCGCCCAAACCAGGGATTTGAGAGAAAGAGGGGGGGGGACAGCATGTCCCCTGGTCACACCCCCCCCCATGTGAGTCTGAGACCGGACCCAGGTGTGCCATGGGTCCCACATGGCCCATTTGAGGGGCCAGGGGCTGGCTGCATGAGGCAACCAGCCCATAAACAAGGCAATGAGGTCATCATGGCTGGTTTTAACGGACAACCAGCCAAGGGGATTGAACAGTTAAGGGGCTGGTTCAGCCCCATTGAGGTGGAAACACCAGAAATAACCAGAATAGGCTGGTTGTAAGGGTACAGGGACTGATGCCATGTGGGCTGATGTAGTGCAAACCAAGTAACAAGGCCAGTACAGCCTGTGGAGCTCTTTTGGGGCGGTAAATTTTCCTTTTAGCTTGTTGTATCATGGGCTCACAAGAGACCAATCTTTTTTACTTAAGGAGCTCTTCTCCCTGCTGTTTTCCATCCATTCATTCATCATTCCAATCAAATTCATCCAAGATATTGCCCCATTGTGAGAGCCCCATTAGACAATATTGACACCCAGTTTCCAGCATTTCTTTTGCTTTAAATACTGCTCATTTGCCTAAGATAATTGCTGGCCATAATTCTAACATCCTGAATATGGCTTACTTCCCACTCTTGATGATCGAGGACAGTGATTGGTTCCGGAGGGGGATGAGTCTTTCCCGGCTATAGGAGTTGAGCTGGCTCTAGGAGAGAAACATGAAAGACCGGGTGGATACCTTTCCATTTTGCAGGTAAGGTAAGTTTAAAGGCATTAGGGGAGATGACTGATTCTACTTTAAAGGGGCAAAGCTTAAGTTGCAATTGAAGGGATTGAATTTGTTCAAGGTAATTGGTAGCAGGTTGAGAAGGTGCTACGTGAAGGGAAGAGAAAGTTGGGTTTCTACCATAAAGAGTTTGGAAGGGCGACTGTTTGGTGGAGGAATGAGTGGAGTTGTTGTAGGCAAACTTGGCTAGTGGGAGCCATTGCGACAAGTCATGTTGTTGATAGGCAACATACATTCAAAGATATTGTTTGAGAATCTGATTAACTTGCTTGGTTTTCCCGTCTGTTTCCAGGTGGTATGCCGTTGATAAATTGCGAGTGATCTTCAAATGTTGGCATAGCAAGGTCCAGAAGCTTGAGACAAACAGAGATCCACGATCACTAACTATATTATCAGGGAGACCATGTTTTGAAAATACATATTCTATGAACAAGTTAGCTAAGTCTTCTGAAGAGGCCGTCACATTACTGCGCAGAAATAAAGCCATCTTTGAGAAGCAATCCACTACTACTAGAATAGCATAATATCCACTAGAAGAAGGTAATTGATAGATGAAATCCATAGAAAGCAAGTGCCAAGGATGAGGCGGAATTCAAAGTGGCTGGAGCAGCCCATACTTCTGGTGATTCAAGGAATTGTGACGATTGCAATCATAGCACGCGCTAACATAGTCTTTTACTTCTTTGGTCATACCAGGCCAGTAGAAGTCTTGTGCAATCAATTGGTAGGCTTTATCCTGCCCATGATGACCAGCAAGCGGAGAATCATGGCGTGACTCAAAGATATCTAACTTAATGCAAGAATTATCTGGTACTACTATAAAATTATCATAGACTAAGAAGTCATTATCATCAATACTGTAACTACTATCAAATAAGTTTGCACTCTTGCAAAGTTTGATGCACTTGGGGTTGTTGTGTTGAGCTTGTCGGAGTTCAGAAGCCAAATCTTGTAAGTGAGCAATGATCAAACTGATTTGGGCAGATTGGGTTGAGAAGAGTGTCCTAACATTTTCAGGGTTCTTTTTGCAAAGGAGCTCCCCCCCTGGGTAAATGGCGTCCCGACGTGATAAAGCATCAGGGACTACCGCTTGTTTCCCAGGGCGGTATGTGATTGTAAAGTCAACCTTGGAGAGGTATTTGGCCCAATGTGCCTGTCTACGTGTGAGGACTTTTGAGCTCATGAAATACTTTAAAGAATTATGATCATTTAAAACCTCAAAGGATTCTCTAAGGCTCAAAAGGTATGAACACCATTTCTTTAAGCAATAAACAATTGCAAGAAGTTCCTTGTCATGAATCTCATAGTTAAGCTCTGCAGAAAGCAACTTGCAAGACTCAAAAGCTACAGGGTGAAAGAGAGAAGTGAAGGAAGAGAAATGTGAGATTACTCCTGCAATTGCATAGTCTCTTGCGTCTGTTTCAAAAATAGTGCAAGCCAGCTCATTGAAGTGAGCGAGTATCAGAGCAGTGGTGAACGCTTTCTTCAGAGCTTTGAACTCCAAAGCAGCCTGTTTGTTAAAAACAAAAGGAGTGTCTTTTTGAAGAAGGTTAGTAAGATTCAGGGTTTTCTCCGCGTAACGCTCAATGAACCTCCTATAAAAATTACTGAAACCAAGGAAAACTTGAAGGGATTTCATGGAAGAAGGTGGGGGCCAGTCCAATATGCATTTGCTGTTTGATGGGTCCATTGATAGTCCTTGCTGCAAGACTACAACACCTAGAAACCAAAGGGAAGAGGAATGTAATTTGCACTTAGAGGCTTTTGCAAACAGGTCATTCTTGCAAAGTTGCTGCAGCACCTCTTGCACATGTGCAATTTGATCTTCAAGGTTCCTTGAGTAGACTAGTATATCATCTAGATATGCAAAAAGGTATTTACCTATGACATTGGAGAAAATGTCATTGACAAAATGTTGAAAAGTGGAAGGAGCGTTACAGAGGCCAAATGGCATGATGGTTTTCTCATAACTGCCAAACCGGTTCTCATTGCGGTTAAATACTCATGACCTTTTGTAATTCAAATTAGGTTATGGGCACCTTGAAGGTCTAAATTTGAGAAATAAGCAGCTCCATGGAAGAGGGTGAGGAGATTTGACATTGGCGGTACTGGATAGGCATTCTTCCGGGTTACCTGGTTCAGTTTCCTGTAGTCAACACAAAGGCAAAGTCCACCGTCCTTTTTTGGAACAAATAGGACAGGTGAACCGGTATTTGAATCGCTTGATTGAAGAAATCCTTTTGCTACATTTTCCACAATGTAGTCTTGAAGCGCAATTGATTCTTGCATCGAGAGAGAGTAGACTGGTCCTGGTGCCGGAGGTGGGCCATTAAGTTCAATCTTGTGATTGTAAGAATGGGATGGAGGCAGTTTATCTGCTCTTGCAGCTGAGAAGACGTCAGCAAATTCATGATAGACTGAAGGTAAAGACTCTCAAATGATTTCTCAATCTTCAATCTTGTCATCTTTGAGCACCCGATTTGAGGTGCTTGCATGGTGCAAGAGGATTGGGGAGCTCAAAATACACCTTTTGGTTGGTGTCTGTTTCTCTTCAAAAGGAAAAGGAAAGAGGTAAGCTGGATAGGTAAGCAATGACTCCTAAATCTGAAGAGGGAACTTGGGAATGAAGGTCAGGATATTGCAAATCTCCTGGCGGAAAAGTATCATCCAAATCAATGACAGTGTCAGGTAGGCTGTTTAATTCCTGTTTGACGGAAAGATTAGCATTCTGGGGGTGCGAGGTTTGAAGGTTAATTACTCCTTCTTGCCAATTCACATCCGGATTCCAGTAAACTAGGAAATCATGGCCTAGAATGGTATCATCCATTCCGGGTATAGCCAAGACAAATAAATCCCATTTGAAGCTGGGGAAATTGGAGAATGCAAAGGTCCATTTTGCCTTTTGGGAGACCCAATAAGACGGTTCAGTTGCACTACTTATCAAATAGATAGGAAATTTATCTATCTCAGAACGCGTCAGATTTTTGGAAGTGGCAAAAGATTCACTGATGAAGGAAACATTAGCGCCGGAATCAAGTAAAACTCAATAAGGGGTGTTGTCGGAATGGAATAGGATAAATCTTGAACTAGGAGCACCTAGTGAATGTGTAGTTTTCCTTGCAAGTATCAGAAAAACTACAAGCTAATTTTTTGACTGCTTAGCCGCTTCACGCGCTAACCGCTTTGCACAACTGTCAAAATCATGTTTTCCTCCACAATACATACACAGCCCATTCTTCTCCCTCCGTAGCCTTTCCTTGTTCCATAGCATCCTGGTTTCTTTGTCCAAGAACTTTGGAGTTTTGGTGACGGTTTTCCCTTTTGAGTTGGAGTTCAAATTTGGGGTTGGTTTGGATGGTTTAGGGTTCCTTGCGTTTTTCTTTGATGAGTTGTCCACCCTTGGAGCCGAGGTGGAGGGTCCATGGTTGTTTTGCCAAGAGGGATTCTTGTCGTGATAGACATTATCAAGCTCAATCACTTGATTGATTAGCTGCTGGAGCAAGGTTGTCTTATGCCCCCCAACTGCGAGCTGTTTGATTAAGCTTGCGGGTAGACCCTTTCAGAAATGGAATAGAAGAGCGGCCTTGTTCCACTGGATGCAAGACTGCAAGGTTCAAAAGTGAGAAATATAAATGGAAGCTCTACTTTTTTCCTTCATAACCAGACTATTAAGTTTTTATTTGGCGTTTCAAACTTCATTGGGGTTGCTGAACAGGGTGAACAGTTGTTGCTCAAACCTGTCCCAGTTGTTGAGAATACACGTGGGACTGTTGTTGGACAAATGTTTGAGGTATGGTTTGAACCACTGCAAGGCTCTACCTCCTAAGAAGGACAAAGCATACATAACTTTATGTCTATTGGAAGGGAAATTTTTGGAGTCGTTTGAGAAGATGATTTTACAGGACTGTAGTTAGGATCTAAGCTTATGAGGGTTTTCTCCCGTAAATTGATCAGGTTGCTTCATGCCCAAAGTTCGAAAGCTAGGAGTACTTGGACTAGATTGCGGGGCACCATGAGTGAGGGCCTGGATCAAAGTTGTTGAGATTTCACGGCAGTGGAGCTTTCACCGGGCCAGGGGACCCTACTGCTGTTACTAACTCTGGGCCAAATCTTGGATCCTGGTACCCGGGAGATCATTATACGACCAACTCTTCATTTCAAATTCAACAACCATTTCACTTCAAATACAACAATCACCACACTCATCCAAACCCAAATCTCCAGCAACTCTTCTCATCACCGTATCTTTCTTTTTCTTTCTCATCTCTCCTCTTTGTTATCTTTTCTCCCTGAGCCTCCTCTATTGACTCCTCACTGCCTCAAATCATGCCCGGTGAGATTCATCTCTCTTATCTTTCACTCTGTCTCACCTCAAGGACTCATTGTACCCTTGACCTCAGCTAGTCCTGCCCAATCCACACTTCAACCTCAAGAACATCTAAATTAACCAATCCTCATTTTGCTCTTGTCTCTGATGGTGACTTGTGCAGTCTGTCTATCCTCTCTATCATCAATTCAAATCAATTTTATTTCTTTACTGTTAAAATCCAAAAGCACCTTGAACCTATTCAACCGCTGAAGAATCAACTGAGAGAGGATCCTAACTGGGCGCTGTCAATGCCTTCAAACAGACTTTGCTCAAGACTGCTCTTGAAATGATCCCATTACTCAGAGACAACAATTACGGCATCTGGAGAGACAAAATGAATGCGGTACTGGATGTCTGTGGATGCACCACAGCCATGAACAATGATACTTCCAAACTGGACGCTTCTGTCAACAACAAATTAAAACTTCTAATCATCTCAAAACTGGACTCCACTGCGCACAAAAACATTGTTACGGCGGAAAACAGAAATTCAGCAAAACTCCTATGGAAGGCAATCATCCACAAGTTTTCTTTGTCTCAAGCTTCAAACCAAGCCAGAGTCTTCAACAGCCTCCTCTATCTTTCATTCAACCCAGACAATATTGTTGATTTCATCACAAAGGTTCAGGTGTGTCTCAAGAAAATGGCCAAAGTGGGAATCAAATTGCCAGACAACATCATAGCCTATCTTATTCTATTCAAACTCCCTTCCTCCATGGACAATTTCAAAAGGCAGATCATGCACTACAACAATGAACTGTTGTTCAAATTTGTCCTCAATCATTTGACTCAACTCAACAACAAATTGATTGCTCAGTCTTCCATTTCTAGTTCACGGTGCAAGGGCAATGTTGCTCTCTTTGGAGCAAAGACTACATCTCAATTGACTCCAACCAAGGGATCTGACCCAAAACAATGTGTGGAAGGTTACCATCACCCTGGCCAAGACAGGAATCACTCAGCTGGAGACTGTTGGCACCTTCATCCAGAGATTGCACCAGAATGGTGGAGAGAAAACCAGGCGAAGTGGAAAGCAAAGAAGGTCAGATCAAAGGCAAAGACCAAATCTCATTCTGCTCACTACCTAGCTCTCCTCAACCTGTGGATTGAACATGGAGATTTGAATCAGCACTTCTTTCTTGACAGAGGAGCGTCAGTTCATATGATAAACAACAGTTGCTACTTCATCAAGATGGAACCATACTCCGGCAACCCCATCAAGACTGGAAAGGAAGGAGCCAGCTTGCCAATACAAGGAAAGGGCACATTCCTACTCCGTTGGAGCGGTCTCACTCTTGAACTCAGCAAGGCATTCTATGTACCCAATGTGACCATCAACCTGATTAGCATGGGCACCCTGAATAGCAAGGGATGCGGGATCAGCTCTAGTGGAAGCAAATTCTCAGTGACCCACTCGGGTAGAGCAGTACTTGCTGGACAAATTAAGAACAATCTGTATACGCTTCCTACTCCATCTCTCCCATTGTCAAAATCTCTTTTTTCCTCCATCGCGTCCTTGCCGGAAGAAGCCTTGCTTGATATCCACAGGAAATACAGTCATGCATCCCTCTCAAGACTTGCCTCTCTCATTCAACATATCCCCAGCAACGTCAAACACAAATTTCAGTGCGTTGACTGCGTTCAGAGCAAGATAACAAAGGCTTCTTTCAAAATCACTTCCACAAGATCCACCAAAGTCTTTGATTGGATACATCTGGATCTCATGGGGCCAATTTGGCCGTCCTCTAAGTCTGGTCACAGGTTCATCCTGTCTCTGGTAGACAACGCTAGCGGGTATCTTGTGGCTTTCCCCATCACCTCAAAGGACAAGACGGCCAAGATAATTATTAGCTTGCTTGAGAAAGAGCATCATTGTCAGGGCTTCTATCCTTCTGAGGTCTGCTCTGACAGAGGGACTGAGTTTGTTAACAAAAAGCTAACTTCCTTTCTTAACGACAGGAATATCACACACATTGTATCTGAACCTTACCATCAGGAACACAACGGTCGCGCGGAGAAAGCCAATTGGACCATCGTCGAATCAACCCAAGAAACCCTTAAAGATGGCCATCTTCCCCCTTCGGTGTGACATGAGGTGGTCAAGGGGTGCTTCCTCATGCTCAATCAAATCCCCTGGAAAGGTGAAACAGCAACTCCTTGGGAGAAGATGCATGGTCAGCCCTTCCTTCCTCATTTCTGAAACCTATTGGGAACCCCTGCATCTACTTAATCAACAAAAGGGAGAAAGGATTAAAATTCAACATGAAAGGGGAAGAAGGCACACTAGTAGGCTTCAATCACCTTCTCCTCTTGTATCAAATCTTAACTAAGTATGGCTCTATTGTCTCATCTAAGCACGTCAGATTCCTGCGTATGCCTCCGCCAAGAATGGGCGGACTCAACTTTGACATTGAATCTGAAACAAATGACTGCTTCCAAACTCCAACTGCCCATCACCTTCCTGAAGATTTTCCCAACGGTCAAGTTCCATGGACCAATTATCGGGACAACTCAATTGATTCAATCAGCTCAGCCAACAAAGTCAAATCAGCCAATCAGTCATTGGATGAATCAAACTCAGCAGCTCCCTCTGGCCAAGAAGCTTCAACAAAGCCTCAGAATGCCAGTCCAGTCAAGTGACAGGCTGTCATGACCACTGGACGGGTCCTTTGAGATAGATCTTAAGTCAAGCCTCCACAACGGTATGGTTTCTTCCATTTCTACAAGCCCAAAACTTATGAAGATGCCCTTTGCTGCAAAGAGTGTGTGGAATGGATGAACGCCATGGAAGTTGAACTAGGCTCAATCAAGGATCTCTGCGTGTGGGACAAATATGATGGTCCTGACCCTAAAAATGCTCTCAAGACCATGTGGATTTTTAAAATCAAACAGGACTGTCATGGAGACCTGGTAAGATACAAGGCTAGGCTTTTTGTGCAAGGCTTCGACCAAATTGAGGGCTTGGACTTCTCCAAGACCTTTTCACCGACTGGCAAGCCCTTGAAGCTTAGATTACTACTCCTCTACGTGCTCAAATCAGGACAGAAGATTTGCCAATTTGATGTCAAAATTGCATTCTTACATTCACTTATTGATGAAGAAGTAATCATTCACACTCCAAAGGGATCCAAAAGGAAGTCCCGGTTCCTCAAACTCCAAAAATAGCTCTATGGCCTGAAGCAGGCTCCCAAAAATTGGTACAAGAAGCTTACGGCTTGGTTCAGAGAAGTGGGGTTCCAGGAATCCTTGTGCAATCCTTGCCTTTATCTTTTGAATGATGGAAGGTCACGTATTTTCTTTCACCTGGACAACCTCATCCTTGTTGGCAAAGGTGAGGAATTTGAAAGCAAATTCTTATGTCTCTTTGCTGGTTCCACGGAAAAGGATCCTGACACTATCCTGGGCATGCAAATAGAGGTAAAACAAGAGGAAATTCTTCTTAGCCAGCCCAAGCACATCAAAAGGGGCCTCAAGGAACTGGGCTTAGAAGATGCTAAAATCAGTAAATTTCCACTTACCCCAAATCTACAACTCACGCCTGCAACTGACGACAAGTACAAACAATTGAGAACATTGAATGTTAACTATTGGTCAGCTATTGGCTTGCTCAATCACATCGCTTGCTAATCACAACCTGACGTAAGCTTTTCTGTGTCTAGTCTATTGAGATTCAATGTCAAACCCGGCATGCGTCACTGGAACAAACTGAAGAAAACTTGGAAGTTCTTGAAAGGAACCTCCAACGTCAAGCTTTGCCTGAGAGTCAACAATGCAAACTCCTTAACTTCCGCTTATTCCAACGCTTCTTGGGCTGATGACCCTGACACCAGACAATCCCAGACGGGGTATCTTTGTGCAGTCTATGGATGCGTGGTGTCATGGAACAGCTCCAAGCAGAAAAATATCACTTACAGCTCCACCAATGCAGAACTCAACGCCTTTGTTGATGCATTTCAAGAGTCATCCTGGATCTGATCTCTCTCAAGTGAAATCTTTGCCACTGGGTTTTCTCCCATCATCATCCACACAGACAACATTGGTCTCATGGACAAAATTGAAAAATTTGGTTCAAATTCAAAAACTCGTCATTTGGACCTCAAAACAAAAGGAATGAGGGAAAAACTAAAGTCTGAAAACATCTCAATCCAGCTTGTCAAATCAGAAGAAATTCCAGCCAACGCTCTCACTAAGAGCTCAGATCAAGCTGGCCTAAGGCATCTCCAAATGTCCTTCTTGTCTCTAGTGTTCACTTAACTCTTGCCTTCTTTCTTTTCACTTCTCAGTCATGTTGCTATCACTCTACTGTCTCATTTTTTTTATATATTTTTTTCTTCTCCCTGTTGCTCTCTGAGACAGTCTTGATTCTTCATCTCTCCTGGCATGGGGCCTGTTGAGATTTCACGGCAGTGGAGCTTTCATCACGCCCAGGGAATCTCTTCTCCCCCAGGGACCCTACTGCTGTTGCTAACTCTGGGCCAGATCTTGGATCCTGGTACCTGGGAGATCATTTTACCACCAACTCTTCATTTCAAATTTGACAACCGTTTCACTTCAAATACAACAATCACCACACTCATCCAAACCCAAATCTCCAGCAACTCTTCTCATCACTGTCTCTTTCTTTTTCTTTCTCATCTCTCCTCTTTATTATCTTTTCTCCCTGAGCCTCCTCTATTGACTCCTCACTGCCTCAAATCATGCCCGGTGAGATTCATCTCTTGTATCTTCACTCTGTCTCACCTCAAAGACTCATTGTAGGTTTGACCTCAGCTAGTCCTGCCCAATCCACAATTCAACCTCAAGAACATTTCAATTAACCAATCCTCATTTTGCTCTTGTCTCTGATGGTGACTTGTGCAGTCTGTCTATCCTCTCTATCATCAATTCAAATCAATTTTATTTCTTTAAAAGTCAAAAGCAGGGTCAAAGCATCGGGCTTGGGAGCAGTAGTGCAAACCCCTGGTCTACCAAAAGTCAAGGTTTCATTGGAAGAATGATTTGAATCTGTGAATTCCGCAAGAGGGTCCGCCAGAACATCCCGTGGAGGAATCCAAGGATCATTGAGGGGTTCAACAGATGGCGATTTAGAAGGAGGAACGGGATCTAAGGGTTGTTGGGCCCAAGGAGCACTGGTTCTCCCTACCCAATGGATATCATCATTGTAAGGGGCAAGGGAAGCGTTCCCGGTTGAGCAAGGACGTGACATAGAGAAGAAGAAGTCTACTATAGGTTGGCAAGCTACAATAGATGAGTTGAGTTAGTTAATTTACTCTCACACGACCACCCCACGTACTATAGGGCAATTCTTAGATGATTGTGAGCGCGGAGGAATGCTGAGTGCAAGGGAAAGTGCAAATAGCAAGACTCAGTTGCAAAGTGCAAACTTATTGATGCCGCTCAATAAACAGCAAGAGGAATGGAGTGTGTTCCAAGGAGGGAAACTCAACCCAAGTCCAATGTGATAACTGGGTTGTAGCAAAATGCAAGAACGTATGAATCCTTGTCCCAAGTACCATCTACCTCAGTCCATAAGCATGACTTGATTGCAAGTTATAAAGAGCCATTGGTATTGAAATCCAATGTGCCAAAGGCCAACATGAAGGAAATTTATAGGGAGGACCATGGGATTGTGGATTGGGGTAGACTTGGTGTGGTGTTGGATGCTAGGTTGCAAGGTGGCTGTTGGGAATTTCTCCTGCGTTGGACAAACTCTACTCCAGGGGATGATACGTGGGTCACCTAAGAGCACATCCCAGATTGATTCAAAACCTATTTAAAGTTTTTTCAATCCTACCTAGATACCCAATGTAAAGGAACTCAAAGAAAGAAGAAGTTGCGCTAGCAGTTACACATGATATTTCATAAATCTTACCAAAAAAATCTTTTGACACATAACACAAAAGTAGGAAGAACATTCATTCATTAAACTTATGTTGCCATAGAATTACCTCATTAGGCATCTGACAACACTCTCATATTCCCAAAACAGAATGTTTTCTGGATTTCCGTTATTCCGTAAAAGCTCAAAGACTCATAACCAACCTGTTGTTCATTTGTATATAAATACCTCCAATTACTCACTAGGGAGGTTCCTATTCCCCATGGAGAAATCTTTGTTATTTTGATCCTTTCATCTTTGCAATTGCACAAAGTTAAACTCTTCCTTAAAATTGCGATACGCACTCCAGATTGGGAATAGGCATCTGTACGCTAGCTGGGTTGTCCGATTTCTAGATACTGATCACCTACCCGAATTCGACTTCTCTGAATTTGAAATACGAAGATTCCTCACAACCCTCATATACCTCCCGAGGTAAAGTAACACCGCTGATAGCACCCGCGGGACAGGTGATGTTTGGGCGGTCGGGAGGTAAATCGGGTTTAGCTTCGCTGTTTACCTCCCGCGGGAGTGATGCCCTAAGTGTGCGGGATCTCCCGCGGGAGGGATGCCCTAAGTGTGCGGGATCTCCCGCGGGAGGGATGCCCTAAGTGTGCGGGATCTCCCGCGGGAGGGATGCCCTAATATATCAAATGCACTTGTTAAATAATGCTACGTCATGATCATTACCATGACGAATCCACAGCAAAAATGTCTCAACACATGTCACTGTCAGACAAGGTATGTTTTTACGCAGAGTCTTTGTATCGCCATTTGCGACACTGAATTGCGCACCACGTGATTATTTAGCTCTCAAACAAAGATTGCTCCGATGAGGGAAAACATTCCTATTTATGTAATCGCATTGATAATATACATCAGATGACAGTAAAACATAAGCATAAAAATGACAATTCGGCTATCAGTTTATCAAGCTGAAAGTATTATGAGTCACGAACATCTGCACAAGTGCACGAATTTTGTGGGAAGAATTGTAAAGATCCCTCTTTACTCCAAGATCGTTTCCAAGAGTGGGTGGTAAGATTGGTGTTGAAGTCCCGGCACTGGGCAATTCCACTTGAACCGCGTTCATCCCTTGGAAGTCTTTTCGTAGTAGTCATCCCACCAATCTGACCATCCGATCTAGTCCTTTATCTTAACGGCATGAGAACGCTTATCATTAGTGAGGGCCTAGCGGCTTTGGCCTTCTTTACGTTGTTAAAAAGCTACGAGTTGAAACTATTCCCAATAGTCGAAACAATCAATGAATCCAGCCTGAGGGTAGGCATGACTCGACCGGATCAATCCCAGGGGTTCGGAGACCCTGCCACGACTCTGTGCCTAGGTAGAAGGCAAGACCAGACGTTCGAGTCAGAGTTTTCGAAAAGCAAGTTTAAACGAACTTGTGATAGATCTTCTGATGAGAGCATCAAACCATCTGAATGGAAGCGCCAAAAAGCTGTAGAAAATCAAATTCCACACCAACCTTGGGATCTCGAATTATTCCGTGATGCTGGGTTGTATCGAGATCAAGACTTGGCCGCCAACAGTCTAGAACTGACCACAGAATCAGTCCCACAGGTACGCCTTTCGGACTCGACTCATTGGCCACTTGCAACGAACTCGCTGTCAGATGCAGCGATAGAAACAAGCAAGCATTTCCGCGAGTTCAACAACCCCGACGTAGCTCTTTCTCTCGGTAAAAAACAAACTACGGGTCAGCATTCCGTGCACGGCCTCATGCATTCAAAAGGAGAATGTTCTAAAGACATTTCCTGCTCAGCTGCTCCCAAGAAGAGACCGAACTCTGGAAAAAATCAAGATGAAAATTATTCGGGTGCTACACAGGATTTCCTGATGGAAATCCATAGTTTTAAGAAATTTTCCGAAACACATTCAGATGCAGCAGAGAGTCACATAGGTCAAAACCAAATTTTTTCAATGCAACCCGAAGGGGAACTCCATATATTCAATGTGATCCAAGACTGCAGGGAAGGTGTTTGCATACATGGGTTTCAAAAGTCAATGGATGAGTTGTGCAATCATGGAAGTGACTTTGAAATCCCTGTGAATAGTGTTTTTGAAGATAATAATGGGCCATTTCCCGGAAATATGAGTCACAAAAGAGCCGCATCAGATCAGGCTAAAATGCTGTCAGGTGATTGTAAAACCTCATCTGCTAAATTTTCAAAAAATAAAACCAAGATCAGGAACAGTAGAAATAACAATATCGCTGAAAAACTATGTTTTTCAAATTCATTAAAGATAAATGGCAATCTGGGGTGTAAAGATATTTTTAATAATAGGAGAAAAAATTTTGACATCATACTAGATTCATCTGATGGGATGAAAATTGCACAAGCTGAGATTCACAAAGGGGATCTTGAGAAAAGAATTAATCCAGAAAAAATTGATTACTCCTCCTGTTTCCATACACTAGAAAAGATAAAACCTTCAAATGGGCCATCCTTGACAATATCAAGTTTGAGACAACAATCTTACCAGTCAAAAAATTTATACCCTGAGGAAGTTCTGCTTGATTTTATTCATAAGAAAAACCCAAACATATACTACCTACCATTCAGATTTGATTCAGATTCAAGAAGAAAAATTTTAATGGGCTATTATTCCAAAATACAAAGTGAATTTTTCAATGTTTCAATTAATGAAGATTTTCCTATGGATTTGAGAATATTGCCAACAGGAAATGAAATGAAAAAATATCTGCTTAGAAAGGCCTCTCGTATGGGTCAACAACAAATAAATTCTCTAGGATTGATGGATGATTTAAATTCAATAATGAGATTGAAAGATTATTCACGGGTAATGAAAACAAAATATAAACATACAGGCAAAGATTTGAAGACTTGTGTTATTATTTTGGGAAGAATTGCAGAAACATTACCCTTGACAATCAATTACATAAGAGTATTGTTTTATGCATTTCCAAAGTTGGCAGCAGATCTGAACAAGAGAGTTAAAGAATTACAGTTTGAAGCCTTTTCATTTTACAAAAACATTTGTGAAAAAATATTCCAAGCAGTATTTTTAGAAAGTGAGAAATTCAATACAGCCAGATCTGTGATCTTGGAGATAACAAAAAAAAATTCATTGGTTGAAACCATCCTGTTGATTTGGAAATCACCTACATTTTACAGGCATGGTGGTACTTGTAGAGCACTTCAGACTTCAAAACTTTTTTTGCTAATTTGGTTGAAATCACATTTTGATGATTTCTCTATGTTTGTGAGTAAACTACCAACAGAGATTATGCTAACATCTAATTTTGCACATCTGTTAAACATAGTTTCATTTTATTTGGAGGATTAGAGGATTTAAATTGAAGATACTTGATGTTTAGTTTGGTTTGTTCTTGGAATGTATGAATTTAAATCTCTAAATAGTTTGGAATTTCAAGAATTTCCTATCAATTTAGTTTTATTAATTGCAAAGCAGGAAAGAATAATCAATTGAGGCAGAAAAATTTCATCAAAAAAAAAATATTCTAAGATAAAACTAGCTTATTCATTTTTCATTTTTGGTTTGAGCTTTGAAAATATACAGAAAGCAGTATCAAAGATTCAAAATTGAATTTAAATATCAGATCTGTTTGATTAAATATTGCCATTTAATTGCCTGGATAATGTGATTCCAAAAATTTATTAATGGGCTGTTAACCCAGCTGTATTGAGCACTCACCTTCTGGATAGTATTCCATTACCCAGCCCAATTTCTATCTGCAAGCAGTTGAAAGCTGCTTGAGATATCCTCTCAACCTTGAACCTCCAGATACCATGATAAACTGCAAAAAATCAAACCAGGAAGAAAAATCCTGCTTGAGTAAATGGCCAAACATCTCCGCATCCAAATGAATCTATCTTTTACCTCAGCCCATAAATAAAATTCATCTTGTTCCACAAGGAGGTAATAAAAATCCCCATCATTGATGTTGATTCAATGAATAGTGATTCAAAGTAACAGATCATCCTCTCATTTTTTAATATTAAACCCTACAGGAAATGAGCAACCCTCTCCTGGAAATATTCAAAATTCCCCAACCAATCTAAAGCCAATTTCCAAATCTTAGGCCACCAAAAAAAAAATTAAATTCTCTGAGACATATCTTCCTTACCTCAATGTCCAAAATCAAAAATTAAAATCTTCAATAAACATTTCAAATAATTCATTTTATTCAAAAAAATATGTGGGACTGGTTGCTTTCATGCCTTGAGCTCAAGGTTTACTATTTACCACCACTACAACATATCACCTATCCTCAGTATCATCTACCTCAGTCTGATATTTTGACAGCAAACTCACAATAACCATCAGGTGTGATGTGAATACTAATTTTTGCATTAAAAACAAAGGACCACCTATTTCTGGAAACCCAGCCATCAATTGCAATTTCACTTTCAATTTTCAGCATCACCTACAATTATTACATATTAACTCTGAATGTGGGCTCACATCCTTGCACTTCTGATTCTGGTTAGCCACGGAATTCCAACCTAGCTACCACTTCAATCAATTTCTGGTCACAATTAGACAACCAGTTTGCAAATTTTATAGCCAACCATCCTTCAATCAATTTGCTCAATATTGAAGTCCTATCATTTTCTGGACTCAGGTTTGAAATTGTCACTGGAACTTAAGTTTTTCTCATCACTATTTTGAATTATAGCTTCATTCTTTCCTTGCAGTAGAATTTCCATTGTAAAATTTTTTTCATTTGAGCTTGTAAAGTTGGTAGACAAAAGTATGGGGAATGTATTTGAAATTTGGTAGTTACACCCATGTAATTTTTACAATTTAGATTAAGCCCAGGAATCATGATGGTTTGTGCTGAAAAATCCAAAACCATTGATGGTGATGGCAAACATCCCCAACAATGTTTTGATGATAAATGAAAAAAACAACATTGGTAAATAATGTATTTCCAATTTGAACTGCTCATTTCAATTTTTATTTTTCATGTTTCAATCTTTTAAATTCCTATTTTAATAACTATTATTCCATGTCAAAGATCAGAGGCATTCAAGGGACCAAAGCCTTCAAAAGTTTGGCTTCTTCAAAAGAAATTTTAAAGCCATTACAAAGTGCTTTTCCTTAAATCAAGAAGTGAATGATTCATGCTAAAATGCCTCAAGCAAACAAAAAAATTTTCAATGAGAAATTAGATGATCTATAAGAATATTTGTGACTCAATGAGCCTGGCTGAGAAGGTCTCATGAATCCCAACGTTCCAAAAACACCCATTTTATTGGAGTCAGAAAAAACTATTAAAAAATCAACGGGAATAAATTGTAGAAATATTGACTTGGATGATTGTCAAATATTGTATTTATTTTGATCTGATATTTTCCTTTTTATCCTCTTTTGATGAATTTTCAACAAGAAGGAAGATATATGGTACCAAAATTGTTCAATCTGTTTTTGGATCTGGAATTTTTTCCAATTATTTTTAATGTTTGATTTTGTTTTCATAAATCTCAATCAATCTTGATTTTGGCTTTTTGAATTTTTTTGAAAGTAAACAGAATATGCTGAAATATCCAAAATAAAAAATAAAATTAAGAAGAAATATTTGTATGAGTGTTGGATTAAGCTTGAAAAAAGTACTTGGAAGTACCAAGGATGATTTATTCCAATCAGTACCAATACCTTTGTCTAGCCGCTGTACCTTGGAAACATAACTTCATTTAGTTTCTCATTTACACACACTGATTGCATCATTTCTATTAATATCTAGAGAGGAAATCTACCAGGTTTTATGGACACCAATTGAGTAAATGTAACATTTCAGGGTTGTGATAAATTAAAAACACTAAAAAACACATAGAAAACTCAAAATGGGTTTTGTGTCATGTTTAAACACCCTTTAAAGCTGTGTGGGGCCCCCCACAACACACAGAGGAATGAGCAGCTGTTGAAAACTCAGATGGGTTGTGAGTCAGGCCAGAAAACCCATTATGAGTTGTGGCATGCCCTTCACAACTTGTTTGCAACTCCAGGGTTACAAGCAAAAAAAAAATAAATAAATAAAAAAAAAACCAGAAAAATTGAACTTGAAATCAAAATAAATAAAAATAAATGAAAAATTGAACAAAACAAAGCCATAGCAAAAAAAAGACATCAAAAAATGAAAAAAAAAATTGAAAAAAAAATTAAAAGAAATTGTGAAAATTTAACAACTCCAGGATCATGAACGCAATTCTGTAGCCCTTTGAATAAATAAAAATTAAAAATTAAAAAGTGCAAAAAAATCAAAGAATTGTGCCCCAAAAAAGTAAAAAAATTGAAAAAAAATAGGTAAATAAAAATAAAAAGGACCAATACACATACAATACTGCCCTGAAACAAAATAAAATATAATATAATGGTTGAATAAAATATGTCAAAATACAATGAAATAAAACAATTTTATTAAATATTGAATTTAATGAAAAAAATCAACTAAACTAAATTGAAAAAAATAAATTCAATCCATATCATTCCATTTTTATCATTACATTAAGTCAATTGATCAACCCCCAAAAAAGAGGAATGTAATTCCACCTCAATGGACTAGCCCTAGAGTAAAAACATCAGAAAAACCAAGTTCAACTGGTGTTAAGCTGATCTAATCATAAGAAGTAAAAATAATTCTTGTGATGGGTTCAGCCCAACAGAAGTTAAACTCACTTATTAAGAAAATCTCATTTAAAAAACTCAACATAATTATTTTCACTCAAAGTAACTCAACATATTGATTTTCAAAATTTGATAAACCTATATATTAATAGAAGTACAAGACCAAAATCAGAAGTACTTGTTGCAACAAACACAAATGACTCAATGAAAAACAAAATGATGAAATGATATGATGTCTATAAATTGGAATTAAAATACAGTTGATCTGGGAGATGATCAACCAACCAGAAGCTATTTTTAAATTAAAAGAAGAAGTTTCTGAGAAAATGGGAGAGATTGGAATCACATCTCCCTTGATTGATAAATGAACCCTGTGGTTCTTCTTAGCAAAGCAAATGAAGATGGCATCAAATGGTTCTTTTAAACCAATTTTCAAATGAGTAAAGTGCAATTTAACTCCTATGAAGTGAAAAGAAGTAGCATTGAATAATTATCTGCTATTACTTGAACCATATCTAACTTTGAATGCCATTGTGAAGAGGTAATCTTTTCATTTATTTCTTTAACATCAAGTCTTTCCTCAATGTTTTGTACTTCTTTTCTACCATCAACTTTCTTAGCATAGCATGCCTTATGTTTCCTAAATTTCTTTATCATTTCCCTTTGGAATTTAAAACATTGTTTTTCATCATAAAAAAGTGATTTATAAATCAATCTAAATCCGAAATTGCCATCACCAACAGGATCCCAAACCTCATCCAAGTACTTATGTAAGTTCTCAGGTATTTGGTTGAGTTATTTCTGTTTTGGTTCCTAAAATCAAAGTTCACTTATCCAAAATTCAAAACACATTAATCAAATCAATACTTACCAAAGATGAGCTTCTGGTTGACTTCTCCTGCATGTTTCAGGACTCCAAATGGTGCTGAGCCGCAGGAAGTTCTGTGGAGGGGAGAGGTGCTTTTTAGGCTGCCCCACCAAGTGTTACAAAAATATTTAAATGTAACCGGAATAAAGGTCCAGAACCTTATGAATGAGAAATCAATGGAAGGGATGAGTTTGATAGTATTTGTTAGAAACAGAACAACACTATCTGAGGCAAGATGGTGTGGGAAAAGACTTGAAAAAAATAAGTTAAAGTTTTTTCAGAGTTCAATAGAACAAGGCAGTTGTAAGTAATAAAACCCAAAAGATGATAACTCTGGTCATCAGCAGAAGATTGGGAAAGATCAACTAAATCCCAAGATACCTCCAGGTTCTCAATGAACCTGCCCAAATATCCACAATCAAGCACTTGAAGGTTACCAGATAACTGTGGGCGGCTGTAAAAAACAAAGCAATTTGGTTTATGAAGCTCCAGAAGCAAAGCAACAACTAATTCTAAAAAGAATAAATCAAGACTTCTCAAAGGACTCAAGAGTAGCCTGGATAAATGCAACTTCAAGAAATGAAAGGAGTTTTAACACTCCTGGTTTTAAACTTAATGAAAACTCTTACTAAAACTTGACTGATTCCTGAAATAAAATCAAAGAATGATAAAGACCAGTATGGTCAAGGAAAAAAGGGATGGAGGAGTGGTATAACACAATGAAGAATCCAATCAAATAAATTCTTCTTCAATAAGAAAGGCTATTGATTGGTGATAATGCATACAGTCACAGAGGATGGATCAAAGATTTGAGTATGGAGGCTCACTAATCAAGGGGAAATCATGGATATAACCAGGATAAGGATGATAATTAGCTCAGATAAAGGGGAAGAACCCACAGATTTATTGATTCACTTAGATTATGGATGATTCATTGATGATAGGTGAAAAAAGGCAGGGGAGAGCCCCTCCTTCCAAGGGCAAGATGTTGATATTTCTTTCATCTGTTTTCTACTGAATCACTGCCTTTCAATCTCTCTCTCAGCCTTCTAGTGTATTCAGCTGATGTCTCTTTTGTTTCATGTTGTCTTTTTTCCCCATTTCTTCATTTTTTCCTTCATTGTTTCACAAGCTGTCACCTATCAGATCAGCTGCTCTCACAAGGCAAGATAGTGTGGGGGCACTCTTGTACCTATATCTAAAACCATTTCTCAGTTATCACCAACCCAAATATTCACCTCAACCACCAGCTTTGAACTCACCAGCCTACCAACCCAGATTGGTTATATTGGTCTAAAACACTGACTTTGTTCACCTGATCACCTTTGAAATCAATATAGGAGTAGGTACTGATCAACCTATCAACTCAATCTCCGGAACATCAAACTGATTTTGTCCTCTTGGTTGACAAGCTTCCCTGGGAGGATTGGTTTTTGTGTTGCTTCCAGCGTCTGAATACTCTACTTAGTCCATTCAAGGGCCATTAACCTGCTTGTAGAGGCAGTACTTCTGTTTTTTCCCTTTCATAATTCCTTGCTTTTCTGGTTCTGGCTGTTCTCTTCTTAATCAATGTTTTGTTGGAATTTGAACAGCCTGGTGCAGGTTAATCAGCTCTAAATATTTTTTAAAAGAGAGGACCTGTAGACTACTTAAAGAGATAACTACAAATGAAAGCAGAATTTTTTCTTTTTCTTTTTTTTGGCATTGAAAGATTGATGAGGATGATGAGAAAGAATCTGGATTTGAAAATGAATGAATCATGAAATAAAAAATCAAAAAAAAAATCTGGAAGGGGAGGTCTGGTTCCCCCTGCCAACTTTCCAGGACACAGGTGAGAAGATCTCACCTCCTTTTGTTCTTGACAACAATAAACACCCACCCCCATCCAAAGGTGGAAGGGGGTGAGACCAAAACCAAAGGAGGGTTGGGCAATTGATGATGGTGGTGGGTCAAGTGAGCAATGATGAGAGGAATGATTGATTGATGGTGAATGTGCGCAAGCTGGAAGGCAAGGGCATCAACTCCTGCAAGCAACAAGATGGTTTCAAGCAAAAATAGGATGATGATGGTGATAGAGGATTGCCTGATCTTGAAAACAGATTGAGGGGGGGAAATTGAACTTAGGTAGACAAGCATTGGATATGATGATAATTTTGGAAAAATTTGTAATTTGCTGGTAATTGTTGGCAATGAAGGGAGACAGGATGAGATGAAATTGGTCAGATGGGGGGATTGAAGCAAAGGAGAGGAGATTTTGATGAGGGCTGTCAGCAAATTGGCTGGTGTGGTGTTGTATTTATAACATTGGATTGGGAGCTGAATTGCGGGCCCCAACCCGCCCAGGGAAAGCAGACCAAGTGATCAAGCCGGCCCAACCAAGCTCATGGGTGGCTAGTCCGGAAGGCAAGGGCGGGGCGATCAGGGGTTATACGCACCAGAGAGGTTTGCGCAGGCCAACTCACGGATCATGGGATCTGCAGACGCAGCATACGGATAAACCCGGGGGCTCCAAGTAGGGCGCGGGCCAACTCAAGGATTACAGGATTGGCGGACGCGCGCGGACAGATAAACCGGGGGGGCTCCGACTAGGGCATGGCAGAGGGCTGCGCCATGAGAAGGACAAACCGGATGTATGTGATATCAAAGGGGAGGGTTTTGGATGGGGTGGGTGGTATGGGGTAGGGTTAGGGTGGAGCTAGGGTTCTGTACTTGGGGTCATATTTCATCTATCTTGTTGCTTGTGGTTGTACCTAGGTTAGGGTTGAGAGGGAGGACTCAAAAACACCTCACTCTCAACTCTGGGTTGGATTATTATCAGATCAGGTATAGAGATCATACATATCATTATCAGATCATCATATATTACAGATAGATCATAGATCAGATCATATAGATCTCATTATCAGATACATAGATCATATATAATTGTCACCAGACCACCAGGGAATGGTATGGGAAGGATTGGAAGGAAGGAATTTATCTTGTCATCAATCTCTCTATTCTTAAACTCATTGCATCCAATCTCCTTACAGACGCTAAGACCAATAACTTCTGGAACCTGAGGAAAACTTTGGGGGGTATCACCTCGTCACCTCTCTTGTTTACACATCTGGGGGTCTGGCTGGGAAAAATCTTTTGTCAAAGTCTCTCAAAGGTACTTATGGATGCTAGCAGCAGTTGCCCCTCTTTCTTCCTCCTTCTCCCACCCCCTCTGCACCAGCCCAAAGGATTACCCTCATATTTGATTCAACACCACCAATGTGGAGCAATTCATCTCAGGGTATGAAACAATTGCAGACTCTGAAGGCCCACCATGTTGTCCTGTTCATTGAGGACATGTAAGAGCGTCAGGAAGTAGAAGAGATGAGAGACTACCAGAAACTGGATTGGACAACACTGAAGGGGGACATGTTGGGAAGATGGGGGAGGCGCAACTCTTGTTTTTTGGAAGGCAATTTCAAGCCTTCTGCAGAATTGGACTACAAAGCAGGCGTGCGTGGCAGGGTCCCGTTACAAGCGGAATTGGATTACGCAGAGCTGTATTACAGGGAAGTGTGCGTTCTGGCCCCATCACCGGCAACCATCCCTTGGGCCAACAAACTTGCAGAGGTGGTAAGGGGCCTCAAGGCCTATCTGGAGAGTATTCAGCGTTGTAGCGCGTCTGTGCCCCGGGTGCGCACCTATTGGGACAACAACAATTGTTGGCAGCTGGGACGCAAGGGTTGGACAACGGATAAAATCAGGGACCAGTTTCCTGGGCGGAGGCAGGGTGCGTGTTGGGTAAGCAGTACTTGGCGGAACTGGTTCAGCCTGCTGATAGGAAGCAAGTAAGGACAAAGGCATGGGGAGCGGATACTCCGTGCATGTTGGGGAAGCGGGTCTTGGCAGAACTGGTTTGGCCTTCTGATAGGAAGAAAGCAAGGAAAAAGGAATGGGGAGCGGATACTCTGTGCCGTTTGGGAACCAATGAATGGCAGATGGGTCTTGCAGAGAGGGAGAAAGTGGTGGCAGTGGGAACAAGCCAAGCTGTGGAGGATTGTAACCGGGGATGGGACTCTTTGACTGCGGGGAGAATACCTGTGGGACAGAAGGACATGGTGGTGGCAAGGAGGATGAACGCGGAATGGAAGGATGAAGGGAGCAGGGAGTGCGGGACGGATTGATGTAGGACGGACCCATTGCCATCATGGCTAGCGGAGGTTTTGAAGTTGGTGCAACGGACACTTGTGGGGGGGGTCAGGTGCAGAACAGGGAAGGATTGAGTGCCAATGAGATGATTGGGAGAAAGGAAGTAGGGGTGGCAAGGGCTTTAGCGGCAGAAGGCGCGTTGGGACGGAAGTTTGGAGAATTGGCAGGTGGACACAACCTTTGTGGGATTGGTTGAGACTGTCAGCTGAGGAAAGCAGCCAAGTTGGGGGGAAGCTAGGGCAGGATGGGAATTGGCGGGGCGCAAGCAGGGTCCGTAAAAGCAAGGAAAATCCCCTTGGTTGGGAAATGCAGGACAAGGAGCGGAGGCCCAGTGTTAGCAAAAAAAAAACCACTTTTTCTTTTTGGGTTTGGTTCTTTTCTCTGGCTTCTCTTTATCAGTTGTCTTCTCCGGGGAAATGTGTGGCAGTTTGGCTGGGGCGGTCCAGGTACCTTCTGGGGAACTTTGTTGGCTCAGGAAGTTGGCGCAGATCTCAATCTCACTCTGATTCTCACCAGGATGCAGGTGCCGCAGAGCGGTGTTGGGCTAATAGCTGGGGTGGACTGGGAGTATGGGGGGGTGGTCCGGTAGCGCGGTAGGGTTGAGGTAGTGATGGAAGGACCTCTGGGGACAGAACTTAACTTGGGGGGGGTGTGGTGTTGTATTTATAACCTTGGATTGGGATCTGTGTTGCGGGCTGTGACCAGCCCAGGGAACGCAGACCAAGTGATGGAGCCGGCCCAACCAAGCTTGCGGGTGGCTATTCCGGAAGGCAAGGGCGGGGAAATCAGGGGTTCTACGCGCCGGGGGGGTTCTCCCAGGCATAAGCGCGGGCCGACTCATGGATTGTGGGATCCGCAGACGCGTGCGGATGGATAAACCCAGGGGGCTCCAAGTAGGGCGCGGCGGAAGTTTGCCCTGTGTGGTGACCAAATCTGGACACCCTGGGCCAGATGCGGAAAAATTCAAAATTTTTTTTACAATTCTTTTATTTAGGTGTCATTCATCAAAAAAAAAAAATTGGAATTTTTTTTGTATCAGTACCACTCCTCCAAGTTCCTCATCCTGCCAAGCATTCCTCTGTCCCAGTGGCCTAGGACAGGCCTCTCTTGGTCTCATCACCTAGGCATTGTGTTTGATTCCTTCTCTCTTTGTTCCCCCCTTCCTTTTGGCCAAATGCACAGGCCGAGACCCGCTTGGCCCAATCTTCCTCCAACTCATCAGGATCTCTTTCTCCCTCAACTCTCAATCAAACCTCTCCGGTCACAACCATGACAAAAACCGCCACACTCCCAGCTCTCTCTTTCAACCTTCCCAGCAATCATCCTTATTGCCAATTCCCAGCAGCCAGCCCAAGCAGATATACAACTCTACCAACTCGGCACCGCATTCAACTCATGATCAACCGTATGAGCCCATTGTGAGGACGCTCTGGGAATCTGCTTGAAACTAGCAGAAAGATGGCCTGACTGATGGCTGACAACCGTCTGAGTCAACCAACGCAACCTTGACCCCCAAACTGGGTTGAGAACCCCGCCTTGTACTGATAATTTATGTATGATCTCAAACCAGACTCAGACCCAGTGAAGGTAGACTGGCAGTGTGGCCCTGCATGGCTTATACACCCTTGCCTCTAAATTTCAAGTCAGCCCTATTATTGACCACCCCATCAACCATCAACCGTTTACCATACCCACTACCCCTCACATCTCAAATTGACATCTCCAACAGAGACACCGCCACGACCACACCCTCCTCCTTGGATCCATTCCTCCCCCTGCCCGTCATTCCAGACAAATTTCTGGTGGCCCTTGCAGGTCAGCATCCCGCCAGTCCGTCATCATCATCCCATCAACTCATCCCGTCCAACAATCCACTCATTGATATCGCTCGACCAACCCTCAAACTTCTCACCGCCAACCATCATCATCAGATGTACGCTCATCACCCTCCTCACTCCATCTGGTTCTCAAATCTTCCCTCCTCCTCAAACCCCACCACTTCCGCCTTTGGGTGAGGGGTGGGTGATCTTTGTGTTGTTGCGCGCGCCCATCCGCGGACAGACGCAAGAGAGGTGAAGGGATGAGAAAAGATCCCACCCCAGTCAGGGAGGCCGGAGTCCACTGGCCCACATGATCTATTTTTCTGATCATCTGAGTCAAAAAAAATATATTTTTTTTCTGCTCTATCTGTAGTATCACTTGTACATAGTCTAACAGGGCCTCCTGCCCATATAAGGAGGGCTCTCCCCCGCCTTTTGGTATGGGGGGGGTATCTTATGGTATCTTACCGGAGAATTATCATCATTATCATCCTGAAGTAAATCATCTGTGGGGTCTCATTCCCCTTTATCTGAGACTGAATTCTGGGTATATCCATGATTTCAGCTTGATCTTTGAGCCTCCATACTCAAATCCTGATCCTTGATCTTTATCACCAACCAATAGCCTTGCTGGTTGTAGAAGAATTTGACTGATTGAATTCTTGAGTGTGTTACACCACTCCTGATCCCTTTACCCAACCATACTGGTCCTGATCATCCTTTGATTATCTTTCCAGAACCAGTCACGTTTTACTGATAAGGTTTTATTAAGCTCAAACCTGGATTTTTAAACCTCCCTTTATTTCTTGTGAATTTGAATTCCGCCACGCTACTCTTGAGTCCCTTGAGAAGTGTTGGGTTATTCTTGTTTGAATCAGTTATTGTTTTGCTTCTGTAGCTTCATTAAAAAAATTAGCTTTGTCTTGTGCAGCCACCCCAGTTATCTGGTACTCTCCAAGCGCTTGATTGCAGAGAGTTGGGCAGGTTAATTGAGAACCTGGAGGTTGTTTGGGATTGAGTTTATCTTTCCTAAGCTTCTGCTGAAAAGCAGAGATATTAGCTTGTGGGAATTGTTACTTACAATTGCCTTGTCCTGTTGAACTCTGAGAAATCCTTGACTTCTTCTATTCATGTTTTCCCTGGCATCATCTTGCCTCAGATAGTGTTGTTTCCCAGTTACCGACTACTATCATCTTAATCCTTTACTCTTTGGAACCCCATTTACCAGGTTCTGGACTTTGATCTTGGTTACATTTAAATATTTTTGTATAAATCAGGAGGGCAGCCTAAAGAGAACCTTTACCCTCCACAGAACTGCCATGGCCTAGCACCGTTTGCAGTTTTACATTTGGTCCCCCGGGCTGGGATTGAACCAGCAACCTTGGGATTCACAGTCCCAACAATCATCAATTTCAAAATCCAATCTCTTTCTTTTTTTCTGTCATCATCTAGATCCCTGGAGGCAACTTGTTCTAGAAGTAAGTCCTCCCAATTGTGCACCATCTGGGCAAGATACTTGTTGTTTTTTGAGAAACCCTACTCTTGCCACATTTGTGAGCCACTTTGGAAATCTGCTCCTTGGATCTTTTAGGAAACTCTGTCAAAATGGAATCTCCAAGCGCCTCTTCTGCTTGTCCTTAGATGGTTAAGATCAAGCCCCAGAACAAGAAATTAGGATTCAATGGGGCAAATGTGGAACACTTCTTGGACTTGTACAAGATGACTGCTTTGGTGGACAGGGCTAGCCAATTGGATATGGTCCACCATTTATGATTTTTTATCTCCTCTGATGAAGTTATGGAAATAATCTAGTCTTTTGAAGGTTTTGAATGGCATAACTGGGCCCTTCTGCGGGAAGCAATGTTGGCCTATTGGGGAAAAATAGATGTAGCACTATTTACTTTGCAGGACCCAGATAACCTTGTCTCCCAGTGGATCTCCAATGGTGGTGTGGCTTCAGCTTCTGATTATCAGTCCTTTAGGAAATCTTGGGATCCCATCCAATCCTACCTTGTACAAAACAGTTACATTTACACAGTGGATGAAATTCAAGTCCAATTTTTCCAATCTTTTTCTCTTTGAGTGCAGGAAAGGATCAAGGACAAACTGGTCAAGTCTGGATCCATTATCACTTCCAGGGATAATCAATTCAAGCTCCCTTTTTTTCTTATCCTTAGGGGAGTGGTGGATAAATTTATGAAAGGTCAAACAGCCCTCACTTTTGAAAAATCTAAAACTACTGAACCAGTCCATGCTCACTCTTTCAAAGAGTCAAACAAGATTATGAATAAAATGGAATATGATTGCAGGCCCAAGAACCCTCAGCCTAAACAAGAAACTGCTGCAATGGAAAAGATCTCTAAACTCCTCAAAGCCTTTGAGAACAAAATGAATTAAAAGATTTCCTCCCTTGTTGTTCCTAAACCTTGTAGTGCTGTTCCTAAAAATACTCTAGTCTGCTATTATTGCCACAGGGAAGGCCATGGAACCAGTCGATGTCTTGAACTCCAGAAGGACAAAGACGTGAAATTGGTAGAGCAAAAAGGGAATAAATTTTTCCTTCCTAATGGTTCCCTAATCCCCTTTGATTTGTCTTGCCCCATTTGTCATGTGGTGGCCTCTTACCAGCCACCCCCTCCTATGAAGGCATCCTTGGCTTCTGTGGATTTCCAATCTTCTTGTGGTACTCTTCAACCCTGGTATTCCCCAGCTATTTCCTCCTCCCTGGTTGGTACTTACCAATTGGATCCATCCAGGAAGCGACATGAGGAGCCCAAACCTCATAAAGCTCCTTCCTTGCCAACCTTGATCCTCCAAAAACCACCCAAACGACAATCATCACCTGAGCCCTCTTCTGATGTAGAAGACATGGAGGTGGAAAAAGAACCACTCAAGGAAAGGTCTCAAGATCACTATGATCCTCATGCCTCATCTATTGAACCTCCTCAATCCCCTGATCCTGTTCCTGCTTTACCCAATCCTCCTCCATCCACCAAGCCCAAAGTTTGGTTTGAGAGGGGAATTTCCAAAGATCACCCCAATGCTGTGGAAGGGGTATTAAAGAAAATTTTTGATCTTAAAATTTCTGATCTATCTGTTGCTGAACTCCTGTTGATATCTCCACCTGTTGCTGAAGGAATAAAGAAATGGGTTTATTGTTGACATGTGGAAATTGGTCCTGAAGAACTCATGGTCTCCTCTGGAACTTTGATGGAGGATTCTGGCGGAACAGATCCCTCTTCTGAGTCTAGTCTTTACTCTTGTCCTCTTGGTTTTCTTCCCTGATATCTTGGTGAATCAGCAAAAACCGTCTCACTCCTTGTTGATTCTGGCTCTCAGCTCAACTTGATCTCAGATGCTATGGCCTGCAAACTTAAACTCAGCCCTAGGGTAAGCTTCACCTCTTCAGTGTATGGAATAGGAAACCAGTCTTGCAAATTGGTTGGAATTGTTGAAGAAGTTCCAGTCCAGATTGGCCAAAATATTGTTGGAACTTGTCATTTCTGGATCACACATTTGGATGGACCTATGATCTTGGGTCAACCTTTCTTAATCAATTTTGGAGAAACTCTTATGTTTTCCAATCAAGTTGGGGAGAGAATCCTCCTCCCTGATTTTGATGGTAGAAAAATTGAGGTTCCTCTTTGTTCTTTGGATTCTGGTTTCTGGGAAAGAGATTTCCCTGGTCATTTTCCTAAGTCATCTCCAAAAGGAAAACAGAAGGATAATTCTAGTTCCTCTCATTTTTTATGGGAGTAGTTGATCCTACCAATAGTTGTAGTTCTTTTCAGCCTCAAACTTCAACTCAAGGGTCAAATCTCATCCCAGAGGCTTATTTCTCTTTCTTTTCAAAATTTTCTGCTGATCTCAAAAATATCAAAAATCAAAAACAAATCAAAATGGAAAAATCCAAAAATATTTCTTCTTCATCTGTTGTTTCTTCTTTTCGTTGTACTCTTATTCCTAATAAATCTTCTGTCAGTTCCGGTTTGAATCTCTGCAATGTGTCTAAACTAGATCCCAATCTTGATCCTATTTTTGGTGGCTTTGGTATGGAAGAATATGGGATTCAGTGGGGGCAAATTGGGGTAGAAGTAAGTCCTCCCAATTGTGCACCACCAGGGTATCCTACTACTATCATTTTCACAACCCTACCTTGTGCCAAACATGTGAGCAATGTATTATCTTGTGGGAATTCTTTTATGGAAAAGGCACCTTTTGAAAACATTGCAGAACATTTAACTTGGAAGGCATTAGAGCTTGGTCTCAATTCTCATAGTCAGATCTCTCTGGTCAACTCTTGGTGAAAACAAGAACCACTCTCTTTTGCCTCCAAATATAAACCAGTTGCTAGGAAAATCCAATCAGTCAACCAACCAATGCCTCTCAATCTCAACCCTCCTCTTAGGCATCCTCCTCTATCCCGCAATACTTACTGTGGTTTACCTCAATCTCTCACTGGTCCATTCATCCCCTCTGGTCGTATCACTGAAGAATTTCTGGGAGTAGTCAACTTTGGACCAGATGGATGGCTTCTACCTGATGAGTTGTATCAGATAAAAAATGTATTGGATCTTAGGGAAAAAGCTATTGCTTTCTGTGAAGAAGAGAGAGGTCTCTTGAAAGAATCCTATGGTCTGCCTTATATCATTCCTGTAGTAGAACATGATCCCTGCAAAAGAAAAAGATCCCAATTCCTGCTGCCAAAGTCAACAAATTCATCAAGTTGGTCCAGGAACAAGTACAAACCAATTTATACAAAAAGTCAACTTCTAGCTATTTCAGTCCTGTTTTCTGTGTCCTTAAAAGTAACGGTAATCTTAGAATAGTTCATGATCTCCAGCCTCTAAATAAGGTAACTATTAAAGACTCTGGCATTCCCCCTGCTACTGAAGAATTTGTTGAATCCTTCTCTGGGAGAGCTTCCTATGGTCTAGGCAACATTATGGGTGGCTATGACCAACGGTCCATACATCCAATTTCTTGCCCTCTCACTACATTCAATACTTCCCTTGGTTGTTTCCAACTTACTTTATTGCCTCAAGGTGCCACCAACTTGGTTGCAGTCTATCAGGCTCAGATGGTTTGAATCCTCCAGGATGAAATCCCTGATCATGCTGGTATCTTTATTGACAATGGCGGAATTAAAGGACCAGTTTCTGATTATAACAATGAGCTCTTACCCTGGCATCCAGGAATCCGTTGATTAATCTGGGAATATGCGACCACTTTGGAAAGGATCTTGTTTCAAACCAAAGAATCTGGGCTCACTGTCTCTGGATCCAAATTGGCTGCCTGTGTCCCTGCTCTGGAAATTGTTGGTCATGTGGTCTGCAAGGAAGGAAGAAGGATGGCTTCATCCAAAGTCAACAAAATCCTCTCTTGGCCTACTCCCATAAATCCAACTGAAGTCAGGGGCTTTCTAGGTTTTGTTACTTATTTTCAAATCTTTATCCCATCTCTATCCAAAATCTGTGCTCCTCTACCTCGCCTGACCAGAAAAAATGCTGAGTGGATCTGGACCCAAGATTGTGAACATTCTTTTCAGCTGCTTGAAATGATGGTTGGCAAAGACATAGTCATGAAAAAGATTGCTTATGGACCTGGAGCTGGCAAGATCAAATTGGCTGTTGATTCTAGTTATCAAACTGTTGGGGCTGTCCTCACTCAGGAAGATGAAAATGGTTGGGAACGTCCTGCTCTCTATGAATCCTTGTTATTTTCAGGTGTTGAATCCAGGTAATCCCAACCAAAACTGGAACTCTGTGGCATGGCTTGAATGTTGAAGAAACTCCAAACTGTCCTCTGGGGTCAACACTTTGAGTTACAATTCAACGCACAATCCATCATTGAAATGATCAATGCTCCCAGCCTCCCAAATGCTCCTATGACTCGCTGGGTGGCCTTTACCCAACTTTCCTCTTTTGATATTGTTCATAGGCCTGGAAAATCCTTCACCATGCCTGATGGTTTATCTTGACGCCCCCTTGGAGATGAAGAATTGGATGTTGGAGTGGACTTTGATGAGCAGGAGCCTTTAATTTGTCCAGTCTTCACCTTTTCCTCCCAAGATTATTTGGGCTTCCAACAAGGTTTCTGGCTAAAATTAGAGCAGTACATTTCTACTCTCCAAAGGCCTCCTGATCTCTCTGCCAAAGATTTTTGATCACTCAAAAGGAAGTCCTCCAATTTCTTTGTCCAAGGTACTAGGCTTACAAAAAGAGGCAATCCTTGTGCTCTTATTGTTGTCACTATGCCCTCTAAACAAGATTAAATCATTGAAAGTTTCCATGAAGGCCTTGGGCATTGTGGGGAAACTGAAACCTATTGAAATATATCCAAACAATTCTGGTTGCCATCTTTGAAGAAATCAGTCTCTCAATGGTGCAAGAGTTGTGAAGTATGTCAGAAAAGTGATCTTAGGCGCCCGGCTGAAATTTGTTATCCCACTGGAGAGTCCACTGTCTTTGGAAGGATTGCTATGGATGTGGTTCACATTAAGGCTGGTGGAGCTAAGTACCTCATTGTGGCTAGAGATGATTTTTCTGGATGGGTTGAAGCAAAATTTCTTAACAACCTCAGCTCTGAATTAGTAGCAGCCTTCCTTGATGTGTCAGCTTGCTACTATTGCAGAGCAAGCTGCGAAAGAAACAACAATAACACAAAAATAATAATAATACAATTAACCTAAGAAGGAGTAGGAAAACATAAATATTATTACAGAAATGAATTCTCCACCCAAAATTAGGTAGGGTCACTCACTGACCCCACCCTTGAATCCAACTCCTTATATTTTTAAATAATTAAGGAAAGAAAAACCAAAATACTACGGCTCCAGTATTGAGCTTTTTGGCCAATTAGATATTTCAAACACATTGTCACGTATAGGTTTCACACCTAAAATTCAGTCAGAATTGAGGTGTTGTTTATATTTTGGGAGTTACGGGCAGAAATGTTTTTTGTCACCATTCCTGCACGCAGCCACGGCAGCCACAGCACCCGCCCGCGGCTGAGATACAGCCGTGTCGACCCGTCGAGGTTGTGTACGCAGCCCCTGGCCTCTGACAAGTACACAGCCGCGGGACTACGGGCTGAAAGAGTGACAGGTGGCTGAGGTACTGCGTAAACAGGCTACAACATACATGGGAACTTTCTACATATGTAATAAAGGTTCCGGTATATATTAGACTGTCTAAACATACATAATATTATATAAAAATACATAAATAATCCTTACACGTATTTTTTACTTAATATAATGCAAAGTACCCAGAATGTCGAAAATAAGACAATGACAACTTCTAAAAATATATTAAAATACTTTAATATACTTCTATGAGAATTGCTATACATCAATATCTTTGTGACATACTAAGAAAGATAATGATATAATAATAATACCTGAATTTGCATGACTTATATTTTTAAGTAATTATCTTAACAAATCAACTGGAACTCGAAAATAAAGAGTAAAATCAATATTATGACTTTTACTCCAGTTATATAATACATAATGAGAACTTACCTGACATCAAACTGTCCGTAGAGATGTCTGATAATATAATTATTAAATTACTGGGAACATATAATAAAGATAATTAATTAAATAATACATAAATAGGACAGATTAGTGTTATTCACACGTCCTAATTTCCATTATAAGGTAGAATAATTCCCATAACTTAAGGAATTAGATGCTACCCGGGCTATAGCACCAAGAAAACATGACAGGCTACCCCCGGTTACCCTGCTAGCCTTAGTGTCTGTCCCTTTGAGCACCTACAACCCTCAGAAGGACAACATTGGG